>OU026107.1:11200000-11516276 GCA_907269075.1 Idaea aversata
ATTAGCTGCCCATCGAGGACTTGCTGCTGCCTTCATCGATTGGATCGACGTGAACCACGTCCCATTCTCTGAAATTATACCAATGACAATAGGTGTACCTCTGTTTAAACCGAGACAACTGGAATTTTGATCGATCGAATTATTTTATAGGTATAGGTTATAGGTACGTACCTTACCTATATTATTTAAAACCATTGACATTGGATAGATGTCCGCAACTGAATAAAATATACAACAGTGTGCCATTGATCTACGTATATAACTAGGTATATATGTACGTACTTAGATCAATGCTTAAATTTTGCAATGTACCTATACCTATTATTTCCATAATTTAGTACCTACTCGTTATAATCATTATGGACCTATCTATATTAATGTTAATTTGGTGTTGAGAATTATATTCATTTATTAGCAATGGAATTTAATCTAATCATTACCTACTCTATCAGTCTTAATACTAAGCATATTTTCCTAATATCCTTTACGACGATCAAGATAATCATTAATTTTAACAGTAGGTAATTGTTCTTTGTATATAGGTAGGTATTGCATATTTAGTTGCTGTTATCTGAAGTGACCATGGAAGGTAGTGATAGAGACAGCTCTTTAACAAACATTGTAAGCAATGTTTGTATTGTGCACTTCAGTGAAGTGCACTCCAGTCACGTGCAAACTTCGACCAACGTCATGCAGGCAGTGTAACGGTAGCGAAAGAAGTCCATAATAGCCTTATCGGTGTTGCATAGCTTTTCTACTATCTTTCCGATTATGTTAATCTACCTCATTAGAGTGTCCGTCACATGGTCTCGACTTACCTACATGGTGTCAAGCCGTCAACTAACGCGGCGGATCCACCGTTAGTTGGTTGTGAGCGCGCGATAGGCATAACCACCACAACCATAATAGACTTGTGATGTCACACTTTAACGATAGGCTGCCTTAAATTCGTAGGACGATAATATAGGACAAGTTCAAAGGATCACTCATTTACTTAGGTAACTTTCGTGAGAAAGTTCGAAAAAAGTGACATTTTACTGGTATGCGGCCCACGGCTTTGCCCCCGTGGAACTATATGCTGTACAACTAATTCGGGTAACTGTGACCACTGACCACAAGCTTTATTGAGGGCTGGAATCGCGCCTGCATGGTGTTCAATGTGTGCTAGGTATTTGCATTACGTTCCTATTATCATGCCAAGAATATTGGGGAATAGATTAGCTTTTTTATACTAGTATCGAACCCCCCCCCCCCCCCTCCTTCCTTAACCCCTACCCCTTCCCGAACTTCACCAAGCATGCTACTACCTACTAATTTACTAGTACCTCTAGGTTTAAACAGCCCGAGTGAAAAGCGCAGGATAATCCATAAGAAATTGAATTTTACTGATTTAAAATATAGTTTATTAAAAAATCTTACATGTCTACAAAAATTGTCGAAATAAAAGTATGGGTACAAAGAATAAAATAATTATATTGTGGAAACAATATCACATAATTAATAAATTAAGGAATACCTACATAGCTTTAAATTGTCTAAACTAATAAAATTCTACTTTATTTAAAAATGCTGTCTAAAACAAAACATACTAAATAATACACCTACTTAATTTTTTATATTACCTACTTATTTCTTTGTTCATGCCTGACTTTTTTTATTTATTATCCTGGATTGTCCCACTGCTGGGCAAAGGTCTTGCTTGAAAAATAATAATGATGACGATTATAAATAAATACATATTACAGGGCAATGCACACAGCGCCATCTAGCCCCAAGCTAACCAACTAAGCTTGTGTTGCAGTAGTTAGACAACGGTTAGAATACTTAAATAATAATAATAATATAGTAATTATGCTACACAAATCGCAATCTATTACATCATAGATTGAAGTAAAATATAGGTAGGTACCTATGCAGTGCCTCACAGTTTCACCTATATATAGCAATAAAAAGTAGCCTTCAACATGCCTGGATTATCATGTACTTACTTTATTTTATGTACAAGAATTATCAATTAAATTAGCTCCTTTAAAAAATTCATCTAAACTTCACCTAGTATAGATTAGCAAAGTTTGTATGTTACAAAGGTTCTCCTATCCTCATTGGTATAACATCAGCCCACTTGGTGTTGTTCTCATCTATCCACTCAGCAAATTCCTTAGCAAATTTACTAGATATCTCCAGTGCAAATATGCAGTCATTCTCAGCCCGATGGGCATCGGCTGCAGGTTTCTTCAAGTTCCTCTCATATAAGTCCTGCAGTTTATATGATTTAGTTGGTTTCGGGCCAGCGCCCCATGGAAATTTTAATCTTCTACGAGTCTTCGTGTTCTCCATCTTATGAGACAGAATTTTGTTCTGTCTCGGAGTTGTTTCATTAATGTTTTTCATAGCAAGGTTCGTGGAATCAAAATCATCAACTACCAGAGTCTTTTGACCATTATCTTCAGGATTTCCTTCTTTAAATAAGTTATTCTCCTCAGTCTTTCTGTCAGAATTAGACGAACAATGTTCTGATAACTCCATTAGCTCCTTCGCTTCTATGTGATAGAAGGCGTGATAACAATCCGCACACAACAAATCATCATCTAAACTCACTTTCAGTTTCTCAATATGGTTTCTGAGTATCGGAAAGTCAAAAGCCAGGCCGTTGTATGCGACTAAGCACACAGGTTTGGATAAAACATTTAGGAATGTGTTAATTAGATTGTACACTTGAAGATCGAAGGCAGGTTCGTGTTCTAATAGGTCGTTACAGAGGCCAGTTGTTTCCGTAGCTCGGTAGTTGACGAGCCGACGTGGGTTCAAACACAGCGTCAACTTATGTTGCACTCGCGGCGTAAGTCCTGATCTAGTGTCTAACAAATGTTCGCGTTTCACGGCCACCATACTTAGCTCTGTAATCCGGGTCTTGTTGAGCTCCTCGCGTGGAAGACCCGTGGTCTCCAAGTCGAGGTACACATACGTTGCGACGCGGGACATCTTTACAGGTATAACAACAATTTATTAGACGTGTTTCCGCTTGGAACTCTGCATGTGAAAGCTAATCACTTACCTATAGCTTCTATCATTTTTGTTAATGATGGATGACTCATAAAGATAACGATGCACAGGTTTTGTTATTTTGACTGCAGTTTGTTTACCTACGTTTGGTTGGTCGTCTGATGAATGTGACAGTGACGTTTATTGAGAACAGCACAACAGACTGTAACCGCTCAACTGAGGCGAGGACTTCAAGTAAAATATTATTTACCTCATCAACTTGCTCTTCGACTTCTACCACTTCCTTTTCTGTTCTGTGACTTCTACCATCTTAGGCCGTCGTTCGTCGCCGTGGTCCTATTATAGTTCTACTAGCTGGTAAGACCAAGGGCAATATTTTTTCATTTCTCAGTAGGTGAGCGTTTCTTATTTTTTTTGCCACAAGAGATTTTTGTGACGTCCGGAAATCTTAATATTAATAACTTTTTTTCACTGAATAAATTTATGATAAATTTAAGCTTCAGATCATTATTAGTTTTTTATTTAACAAAAAATATTAAAAAAATTCAATAAAATACAAACCGTCAAATATTGCAATGTATGAAAATTCGAATGTCCCAGTCTCCAAGTCGGCACTTCCAACTCAATTATTTTGATAAAGTCTAAGGAAACGGTACCGGAATTTCTATTTTAAGTCGTTTTACGAGGTAGAAAGATTCAAATTACGTTATCTTTTTAGCCATATAGTTAAATTTTACCTATTAAACAATTAAATAATCCCTGTCCCAGAAAAAGTTCCAAAAATTTTTTCATTTTTTGTTACCCACTTTAGACATGCTTACATATAAAAACTACCACTTAGGTAACTTTTTACGAATTTGGCACCATTATAGCTCACGTTTTCATTAAAACCGTATTCAAATTATGTCAGTTGCTTTAAAACGTTCATTGTTTTGGATGTGTTGACAGTTTTCACTGAACCGCAGTCCACTTTTTGTTACTGCTTTTTCAAGGTAAGTTAACAGTTATAAGCCTTTATTAATATCATAGATTATCGTTTAAACAATCTACCATAATTTGATATCTAAATAAAGGCGGAACTTTATTAATTAACCATCACTATAATATTTTGAAAAAAATATTACCCTGATTCGTTACCATTTATTTTGTTACTTTCGTATAGTAACGTATAAGTGGAAATTGCTAGTAACAAAAAAGGAATTATAAAGGTACGTTTGCATTCAACAAGGTAAGAGAATGACTGAGTATAGCAGAAAAGATGAAACGTTATAGTAAGTTCATTAAAATTGTTGGTTAAGCACTAATAATAAATAAAAAATAATAAATATCGATGAGGCGATAATCTGCTGTATTTTTGTTTTAGTTTTCCCTAGTTACTTATTAATAATTTCATGTTCAAGAATTCTAGAAGAGCATTTATATATAATTATATAAAAATAATTGAATTTAAATAGAATTAAGTACAAACTTAATGCAAATCTGTACTGAATTATAACTCGGTAAGTAGGTACCCAATAAGTTATAGGGGTCTGAGGGCATTGTAGAATCAACTTTATAGTATTTATTTTGATACCAATAGTTCCTTTTTGGTTACTGTCCCGAAATTTTCCATTCTTATTTTGTACTTTATAACATTTCTATAAACTCTAGAGCAATATAATTCGTACCGAAACTCAAGAATGCCAAAATGTTTAATAAAACGTAGGTAAAAGTCATATAACTTTGTTTATTTTCCAACAATCGCAACTTTACACTCCCTTTCGCTTCAAGGTAACAAAAGAAATAAAAAACATCTAATTTCAAAATGATTTTTGACTTTTCTTGGGCTTTCTTTGCAATAACGTTAAGAAATTATTTGTTACAATTCAAGTAATGTTTTCTTCTAAATCTAAAAAGCGATTTTAAAGACTTTTTTAACAAATAAGGAGTAACCAAAGAGGAACACATTTCCTACCTCTATTTAGTTTTTATTGAATTTATCATGAAAAATCAAAATTAAATAGAAAACCTTTGGGAAAATCAGAAAGATATTGAAATAACCTTTCTGATTTGGTAGCAAAAATAGCTATTTATTCATATTTTTATTTTTAAACATTTTTTTAAGTGTGGCAAAAAAAATAAGAAACGCTCAGGTACCTACTCAAGTAGTGTTTGTTTGATCCGAGTAGCGGGTCGAATTCGCTACTTCCCATCCTTGGTCGGTAAAGACTCGTAATTGCTTCCCTCCCTAGGACGGGAAAGACTCTAACTAAATAATTGCTTCCATCCCTAGGGCGGGAAAGACTCATAGTAATTGCTTCCCTCCCTCCCTAGTGATGAATTTTTGGAATTCGGTTTATGGCTTCTACACACGTCCCGATTTGGTCCAACTAAATCGGGTGTCGCACTTGTTTGTTTCGAACACTCGAACACGAATTAATTGGGTCCGACGCGTACACACGTCGCGATTTAGTCGGGTCCAAATCGGGTGTGCATATCCAATTTGACCGTACCCGATTCGATTAATAGCCATTTATTTTTCCCCTCCCAGTCACCGAAATATATAAAAAAATATTCGCGAATCATGTAATTGGACCCGCGAATCTATTTTATTCGCGGTTTCAGGTTACACTTCAAATAAATACCTATAAAAAAAAATCTAGGACACCTATCGCACTTCTGTAAACGGCAATGGCTTGCTCAATAATTAATCATACAGCTGATGTCATTAGTTATTGTAATACGAATAAACAGCCATTTCAGTTATATTTTAGCTAAATTATTACGGAAAATCACATGAAAATGGCCAAAATTACGTCACCGGTTTTGAGCTATGAATGCAAGAAAAATACGACGAAATTCACAAATTCTATTATGTAGATAGCTTTACCATATCTAAAACAATACATAATATAAAAATCATTGCATAAAACAATGTATTTACCTAGATTTCAAGTTATTTTCACTTCACAAACAATTACTTTCACTAAGCGGCCATTAAAAACTTTCTTTTCTTTCACTCTGAACTTTGACATTGACAATTTCTTGTTTTTTGTTTGACAGCCAAACTTTTTAGTGTTGCAATCATTAGAAAAAATATTATACCAACTTTTAGACACAAGTTGTTCAAACAAATGTAGACTCTAACACATAGAAAATAGGGTTCACAATAGACTCGACGCGCCGAGCCGCCGGCGGCTCCGCGCCCCTGACCGCCATTTTGGTTCTGGCAATAGCCGAGCCGCCGGCGGCTCGGTGCCCAGGATCAGGTTAAGAATTTTAATACATATATAACATATTTGAGGTAAGTACATAACTTAGGTAGGTATAATACCTACATTGGGTACCTACCTAAAACTTTTTATAGGTAGGTAGTTCTTAATATTGAGCAAACGTCTATTGTCATGGTGCAAAAATTCAAACTTATGCAGATTACCCTTATTTCTATGTTTTATAAATACACAATGTAATAAATAGCGGCCAGAATAACAACAAATAGCGACAAAATAGGAACCAAGTATCTCCTGAGCCAGGACCTATCATCCTTATTGACCACAACCTTCTTTTCCTTATACTTCTTCTTCTTCCCGCTAAGTTTCCATTCATATTTGGCCAGTTCCTTCTTATTTCTCTCTTCTTCTAACTGCTTTAATCTCTGTTGCTCTTTCTCCCTCTCTAGTTTAACAGCATCTTGTTTAGCTGTACAGTTTTCATCGCAAGTAATCTTTGCTTCTCCGTTCTGGACCAAATTGCAAGGAGCTTCCTTTTTTATGTTACCACAGGGACAGTATATTTTAGTCTTTCTTGTGCACACTTGGGTGGTGCATGGTCCCGAATGGCATAGGTTACGGCAACGATGTCCACATTCCAAGTTTTTATGGCATTGTTGCTTACAGGATAGCATATCTTCAGTTGCGGTTGTTAACTCACGGCATCGTAGATAGAGCTCGATGACTCCACAATGGCACGGCAGTCGTTCTATGAGCTCACAAGGTGGACATGGCCCCGGGTGACATGCTTGAATCGAACACTTATGGCTACATTTCTCTGGACGGGGTTTCACACAGTCTCGGTTGCAAGGCTTGCAAACATAAGGCACTTCTGGATAGTTGGGATCCGAGTTGTATAAATGACAAAGAAGGGAACAAGTATGGTTTCCACACGGCAGTGGTTTACCACATTCTCGGCCGCAAGGCCTGCGTGCTGCAGAGTGACAGGGCTGTTCGTCTGTCTCATGTTCCCCAAAGCAGATCGTAGAAACGGGTACGGGACATGGTGGGCAGTCAAGAGTCATGATTTTCGTTTTCGGTGGCTGCACTTCCCAAGGCGTTGCTGGCTTTTCAACCTGTTTGAACACAACGGGCACATATTCGTGACATGTAGCCTTGCATTCATGTCCACATTTATTATACTTCTTGTAGCAAATAGCTTTACAAGGAGAGCAATCGCCGAAATGACATGAATGCTTATTTTCTTCAATATGACCACATTTATATTTGAGTTTACAAGGACGGTTGCATTTTGGTGGTTTAACAAACCTTTCTCTTCCACATGGGACAGTTATGTATGTCTCTTTACATCTGCAAGTGACCTTTGATTCCAAAGGGCACGGGTAGCAAGGTCCATGGTGACAAACATTGGTACATTTGTGTCGATTGCATTGAAGTGGCTTGTCACATAACTTTTCACATGGTGGGCAGTTACCATTGCAGCATTTTCTCGCACAAGGGTGTTTCCCACATGGCCTAGTGCCTCTACACTTTGTCTCACATTTGAATTCCTTGCTGCATGGCAGTGATCTGGTATGAGTTGAACAGAAACATTTCTTTTGAATAAGGACTTGACACGGGGGACAAGGACCTTTGTGGCATTTTTCAGGGCAGTTGTGTTCGCAATCATCATGCTTCTTCCCGCAGGTTCCAAGGCAGGTCTCCATCACATCAGGGCATTGGACATATTTCTTATTTGCTCCGCAAGGGCAGGATCGCATACCAGAGTTAGGGCATGTACCACAAGTTCCTGAGTGACATATCTTGTCACTGATTGTGATTTGTGTACGGATTTGCCGAAATATTTTCGGTCCCAAAGGGCCCTTAACATACATAAGGCCAAGATGCATAGGTCCAGTCCTGCTGGGTCTCCTCGGGTGGTTGTCGCTCCCCCGACATCGCCGCGTTCGCCCGGTCTCAGTTATTTGGGGGTTTGTACTCCTTCTTGCCCGCCGTCACCGCGATCGCCCAGCCCTAGTCTATCAGAGGCTCGCACACCTTTTTGGCAGACACTGAGCGATCTGAAGGGTAGTATCCCGATAGTAAGGCGTATTCCTCGGGGCGCTCGAATTACCTTGGCGCTGGCTTTGAGGGCTCATATCGATAAGGCAGTCTCGTTGAATAGCGTTGGTGCGTGGGAAGACCTCTTCACTTTCGCATACAGGCACCTGCACGTCGATGGGAACCGGGATAAGAGACTGAGCCTTACTCAGAAACTAAAAAATAATTGTGTCAACCCTGGTATTCCTTCTTCGCAAGGTACAAAGCGTAAGCCTTCTGGGGCGTCAGCGGATGGATCGCGAAACTTGTTTAAGAAAGTTGAGGAGAAGGTTGGGGACGGGGATATTGGTGGCGCTAGTCGTCTTTTATTTTCCAATGACACGGTGGCTCCCGTCTGCAGTGAAACCCTCCAGTGTCTTCGTGATAAGCACCCAACCTCTGATAGGGCCGATTCCCCGAACATTTCTCTGGTGGTTGGGACACCCCCAGTCATTTCAGCTGACGATATTGTCGCTTCTATTCTGTCATTTAGGAACGGGTCCTGTGGCGGTCTGGATGGTTTGTCCCCTCAGCACCTAAAGGACCTGGTTTGTTTTTCAACTGGTGACCCGGGCAGAGGTTTGGCTTCTAGTTTGGCTTCTCTTGCTGATCTCATGTTATCAGGTTCAGTGAATAATGAGGTGACGGGCATCTTGTATGGGGCCAGCCTGTGTGCCTTGAAGAAGAAGGATGGGGGCATTCGACCGATCGCGGTGGGTACCACTTTTAGGAGATTGGTGTCCAAAATGGCTTGTAGGCATATAGCCCCTATCTTGCAAAATAAGTTTCAACCAATCCAGGTGGGATTTGGGAGCAAGAGTGGGTGTGAGGCTGCTGTGCACGCGACTCGGAAGTTCTTGAGTCAGGCCGATGGACAGATTTTACTGAAGGTGGATGTCAAGAACGCCTTTAATTCGTTGGACCGCGGATCTCTGCTGTCTCGGGTGGGAGAGCATATACCCGCCTTCTATCCGTATTTACGGCAGTGCTATGGGGAACAGTCAAAACTGGTGTATCAGGGGAATTTGATAGATTCTTCGGTGGGCTGCCAGCAGGGGGACCCTCTCGGTCCGGCCATTTTTAGCCTGGGTATCCATCCTGTTGTTTCGTCGCTCAGCTCCAAGTTAAACCTTTGGTATCTGGATGATGGCACTTTGGGGGGTGATCCCGAGGTGGTGCTGGAGGATTTGAAGGGCCTCATTACCAGATTCTCGGATATTGGGCTGGAGTTAAATTTCTCAAAATGTGAGATCTACCTTCATCCTTCCGTGCCGCCCGATCGAGGGCGCGAGATACTGGCCATGTTTAACGGAGTGGCTCCTAACATTCAGGCTGTTTCCGGTGCTTCTCTTCGTCTGTTGGGCGCTCCTGTGCTTGATGACTCCTTCCCGGCCTTTATTCGAGAGCAGTCTCAAAGGTTTGCAGGCGCCACGGAGCGTCTTCTGAAGATAAGTCCGCACGTGGCTTTAGCCATCATTAGATTCTGCTTGTTTGTCCCTCAATTCGTGTATGCACTTAGGTGTTGCCACTTTTGGATGTTTGATAGCCTTTTGCTGGAGGTGGACGAGCAGATATCCGAAGTTTTGACCAGGGTTCTCAATTGCCAGTTGCCGTCCCATGCATGGGCCCAGGCTTCGCTTCCGGTTCGGTTTGGGGGTCTTGGCATTAGGAGTGTGTCTGCCGTCGCTCTGCCCGCTTTTTTGGCTTCAGCGCATTCTTGTAGAGGGCTCTTCGAGAGCATTCTGGGTGCCTCATCGGTTGGTGCGGGGGTCATTCACCTCTCCGAGGCTAGCACGCGGTGGGGGTCCCTCAGTGGCTGTGAGCCACCAACCATTTTGCACTCTCAGAGACAGTGGGATGAGCCTTTATGCCAGGTTGTGCAGAAAAAGCTTTTGGCCGACAGCTCGAATACCATCGATCGAGCTCGCCTTTTAGCGGCTTTCGAGAGGGAGTCTGGCTTTTGGCTGAATGCGGTCCCGTCTGCTAGTTTGGGGACGCTTCTGGACAGGCACACGTTGACTTTGGCGGTTGGCCTTCGGCTTGGTCTCAGGGTCGTACAGCCGCACATGTGTGTTTGTGGTTCTGATGTAAATGAGTTTGGTCATCATGGGTTGTCTTGCCAGAGGAGTGCGGGCCGTATTCCTCGCCATTCATCTCTCAACGACGTCATCCGTCGGGCTCTTGTCTCAGCGAACATTCCGGCTATTTTGGAACCAAACGGCATTGTTCGTTCTGACGGCAAGAGACCCGACGGAGTGACTCTCATTCCCTGGGAACAGGGTAGGTGTTTGGTCTGGGACGTGACGTGCGTCGATACTTTGGCTCCTTCCCATCTTCGAGCCACTTGCGCGCAGGCATGTGCGGCGGCTGCTGGTGCTGAATCCCTGAAGATGCGTAAGTATCAAGATATCCCTGGATGTTACGCTTTTACACCTTTGGGTTTCGAAACTGTTGGGTCTTGGGGTCCCAGTGCAAAGGCGTTTTTAAAAGTGCTTTCTTCGCGTCTTTGCGAGGCCACTGGGGACCGTAGGGCCGGTAGTTTCCTTTCCCAGCGTATTAGCTTAGCGATCCAGAGGGGGAACGCTGCCAGCTTGCTGGGGACTTTGGGTCGGGGAGACGCCTTGGAGGACGGGGTTTTTTGTTTTTAAATTTTGAATGTTTTGGATTATTATTGTTATCATTTATTTATTTTTACTATTATTATTTATTTATTTTTTTATTTTTTTTATTTGTCTGTGTCTGTGGTGTGTAATGTTTTGTTTTGTTTGATATTTTTTTTTT
The DNA here is from genome assembly GCA_907269075.1 of Idaea aversata. NCBI lineage: Eukaryota > Metazoa > Arthropoda > Insecta > Lepidoptera > Geometridae > Idaea > Idaea aversata. The sequence continues at coordinate 11,211,073 of OU026107.1, forward strand.
TTGTAATTTGTAATAATGACATTGAAAAATAAATTTTTTTAAATATACATGTATCATATCTTGTCACATTTGTGATAGCCAAGAGAAGAGAAGAGACAAGAGAATGGTTTGTTACAAGCCTTCTGGCACTGCCAGTAAGGGTCATTGCATGGTCGTTTGGACTTCTCAGCACCACACCGGCATGACTGTGTGCTTGTGTAGCTGCAAGGAGGACAGTCTCCGTCATGACAAATGTTTTCACACTTATGTGTCTGACAGGGCAGAGTTTTGTGGCACTGTTGACCGCAGGACCAGCTGGCAGTACTGCATCGAACTTTTTTCTTCTCTTTCTGACAGAAACATACTCCGTTAACAGTTTGTGGGCAAGGCGGGCACGGACCAGGGTGGCATAGTAACAAACATTTATGTTTACAGTTCTCACCCGTTGATAATCTCTTCCCGCACACTTCCCCACATGTATGTGGTATTAACCAAGGATGGAAAGGTGGATCATCAGTTTTACTACAAAAACACCTGTATTTACGAGGTATTTGATCCTTAGTATAAGAATTACGACACTTGGGACAACACCATTCGATTTTTAACGGTTTAAACACTGCGATGGGTGCTTGAGGCTCTTCTGTGCGTAGACTTATACTGTCATTCGCCCACTTTTGTATGCAAGACAAGTGGAAGTAGGAGAAACAATGGTCACAGGTCCAGATCGCGTGGTTTCGTTTGATGGATGCGATGCAAATGAGGCAGGTAACGGAGCGGCCGCTGATCGCTTCCTCTAGTAGATTCTTGGTTCTGTTCAGCATGTGGGTGTCTCCTCCGCCTCGCCAGTAACTCTGGAACACGCCATCCAACACGCTCGACTCGAAAGGTTCCTCGTCTTCTGATGAAGAAAGGTCCTTCATTTCTTTTAAATGTTTTTGCACGTTTTGCTGCAATTTTGCAGCTGCGTCACGGTATCGCCTGGCCATGCTGTCGGAATGTGTTGGTTTTAAATCTAAATAGAAGATAGTTTTTCAGAAAAAGCCTGTTATAAATTACTTTTCCGGCTTCAAATTAAAAAATTGACAGTAAAGATCTGACAGATTTAATCCAAGTGGGCGTGACGTTGATTATATTCTGTCAAACAAACGGAACGTGTCCTTTTCCTTCGAAACCTTTGCTATTCGATACTAGATGGCGTTATCTTTATGTTAAAGTAAACAACTGAAGCCACTGGCATCTAGATGTCAGCACTAGTATAATTTCAGTTCATAGAATTCGATTTTCTTGTGAATTTGTAAAAAGCTTATTTTTTTAAGTAGTACCTACTTACTTAAAAAAGTTGTTACTTGTTAGTTTATATTCAGGTAATTCATTCTTTTTTTACTGATAGGTAGGTGTTAAATTTGAAATTATAAAAAAAACATCAGAATTCATCATTTATTAGAAAGTTAAAACATTCTTAAATTACAAAAAAATATGAATTTTATCTACAAGCAAATTGGAAGCATTTTTTTAATCACAAACAAAGATATTAAAACCATAGATAGGTAGGTAGGTAGGTCACAACAATACAAACAAAAAAATATTACTTACTCAAAAGTAACATTATATAAAAAAGCCATTTCAAAGCATTTTTAGTTAGAGCAAGGCAATAAAAGTAAAAATATGACTAAAATTAAATCTTGGTAACATTATTCTGCGATTCATGGCACTTAAACACCACGTATACATCTTATATTAGTAAAATAGACCCCAAATTAACAAAGAAAAGTGCTACTAGCTATCAAACGACTAAACCGACTTTTATGAAACATAGCTAAAACACTTACGAAACATTCTGATATAAAATAAGAAAATAAAGAACTATACAAACAAATAAAGATTAAGTTTGGGAAATAACAGACAGATATAGAAATGGTAAATAGATTTACGAAGTCAGAAATAGAAGATTAATTTTATTGTAAGTACTTACACCTTTCTTTGCTCATTCAGGGGTTAGAATTAGAAATCAAAATGTAAAATATTATGCTATATGTAACAATTTAAGGGCAACTTTTGACTAGGTTATCACCTAAAATTATATTTTCAACGCATTATCACGTAGTTTCATATTTCAATACTTACATTTTGGACTCGTCAAATTGTTACAAAAACAAAATTGTATTACAATTATATTATTTAGTAGTAGGTAGGTACTACAGATGGACTAAAATTTTAGTAAAATCCTAAATAATTTTAATTATAGGCCCGACGCGAAGCCAAACAAGAGTTTGTTATCCAGTCTCCTTGGTCTGAATAGGACCTTACATTAAAGGTTTTACAGAATAGCTTTTAAGAATTTACTTCTCTCCAATTTTGAAATTTTATTAATTTTTAACCAACTTCAAAAAAAGGAGGAGGTTCTCAATTCGGTTGTATGTATTTTTTTAATTCTATATACTTACATAAATTATAATTTTGAATTTTTATTATTATTTAACGAACGCGACTATTTACTTCCGGTTTTTTATTTTTATTCGTCAGTTTAAACCAGCCAGCTTTTTTATTATTATCTTTTGGCATAGAAACGGACCTGGAAACGCGATCTCTTTCGTCTCGGCTTATTATTTCTGAAGATTGACTTCTTTTACCGTCTCGATTGACTGATTTCCTTAAAGTAGACTGGGAATGTTCAGTTTTCTGTGGTTTCTTGTACAAAGTGGAGTTGGAATTGGTGAGTCGACTACTTGCAGGGCGTCGTGTTAATGTTGTCTGGCTGTATGACTTATTTTTCTGTAAGGCAGGACGCTCTTCGTTCAAATTCTTCGTTGAAGACGCTTTCTTGATTTCCTTTCTCGGTTTCCTTGAACGTTGTGAGTAGTGGACGTCCTGAATCAAGAAATCAAGGCATTTACTCTAAAAAATTTTTACGACCCAGTTGGCACAATGGTCACCATGCCGGACTGCTAAACATAGGGTTGCGGGTTCGATTCCCGCCTCAGACAAGGTATTTATGCTTAGATATTTGTCTGTGGTCTGGTTGTTTCTATGTATTATAAGTATATATTTACAAAAGAAAAATATATGAGTAGTATATCCGTTGTCTAGCAGCCATAACCCAAATCTAGTTACTTAGCTTGGGGCTAGATGGCGATGTGTGGAATGTCCTACAATATTTATTTATTTTATTTATTTATTTACTACAATATGGTCTTATCAAATACTTAGATTCAATAATGTATAGGTAAATAAAAAATAGGTAAGTATGCCATTATATCGCGCTAAGCTATTTTAACGAGCGTTGGTACGTTGGCCTTTTACTCTATTATCTATTATCACATTTTAAACTACATTGTAGCGTTCAGGTTCAAAATGTTTCTTTCCCAAAATATGTTCAAGTTCCAAAACATGCCCCGTCCCGCATTTGTTTGCCATGTTCCATACAGTATTCCTAAATAACCTGGTTATCGCCATGATGTTTCGGTGTCCACGGCGCGAACAGCGAGAAGCTCTTGGTGGTGGTCCTGACGTGAAGGTTCGAGGAGTTGACGGAGGAGACGTCGTCCCGGGACCGGACGCGGTGCTGCAGCCGGACACGGTCCGGGTCCGGGATGTCACCCACTACATAAACATATAACAATTTATAGGTAAGTATATCTATTGTTTATTACGTTTTCATGCCTAAACACCGATATCAATTTTAATTCAATTCAATTCATTTATTTCAGACTTTTACATCCATAGTGTTGTTAGTATGACTTATAAACTAGAAGTTAGTAAAAACATAGACATATAAGATATTTAATTAATTAGGCCGATATTTAAGATTAAATTAATGAATTTTGGTACTTTAAGATAGCATTTTTGAGAGAGACATAGACTTTATCCCTGACTTACACGGGTAAAACCACGGAGCGTAGTAGCTAGTCACTACATAGTATAAAGAGTCGTTTCCCGCTGTCGTCTGTCTGTCCCTATGTTTGCTTAGATCTTTAAAACTACGCAACGGATTTTAATGCGGTTTTTATAATAGATACAGTGATTCAAGAGGAAGTTAGTGTATAAAACGAAACTACCACGCGTACGACGTCGCGGGCAACAGCTTGTAATGTATAATCACTACATAGTATAAAACAAAGTCGGTTTCTCTGTCCCTATTTCCCTTTGTATGCTTAAATCTTTAAAACTACGCAACGGATTTTGATGCGTTTTTTTTTAATAGATAGAGTGATTCAAGAGGAAGGTTTATACATGCATAATATAGCCGTGCGAAGCCGGTGCGGGTCGCTAGTATCGAATATTATGAACCTCCTACTAACTTATGAACACCTTGGTACCCACTTCAAACAATTTATGTTAGTTTGTTACATCTTCACAGTCACTCATAAACTACTAAACCGATTGCGATGAAACTTGCTAGTGCAAGTAGATAGCTCCCGATTCTCACGAGATCGGGACTTCGGGCCGCACAGCTAGTAATATAAAAAATAAATAAATAAATATTTCAGGACATATTACACATCGCCATCCAGCCCCAAGCTAAGCAACTTAATGCTTGTGTTATGGGTGCCAGATAACGGATAAACTACTTATATACTTTTTTTTTGTAAATATATACATATTATACATATAGGAAACACCCAGAACCAGAAACAAGAATTTATGGTCAACATAAATACTTGTTCCCGGCGGGAATCGAACCCGCAACCTTCTGCGTCGCAGTCGGGTGTTCGCCCGACGCGCCACAGAAAAAAAAAAAGTACCAGTAGTAGCATGAAGATAGACGACACTCCGCTGCGACTGCTGGCTCGAGTCGCCCTCGTTGCTGCTCTCGCCGGACTGTGGAGCTGGAGTTCTACGACGATGTCTGGAATATACATTTCATGTTATCCTGCTGTTTAAGGGCTAGGTACCATACCGGAATACCTATGTTTTATACACTCTGGTACTTGCATAATACACCATTTACGTTTTTTGACAGCCTGGTACTTACAGGCTAACATGCAGAGTCATTGATACGCCTATATTTCGTGTTAACGTGATATTTAAGTGCTCGGTGCCATTATACCTAAATAAAGAGCTCTTAGCAATAATTGTTGAAAACCTGCGCGAAAATAGCATTAGACAATAATTATTATGGACCAATGTTACTTACTTCAAATCCCTATTAACCTCGGGTTTTCCTCTCAACTCCGAAGGTCCTCTATCGTTCCCCCTCCGTACATCAGACGAGCTTCCTCTCTCCCTCCTCACATCGCTGCTACTGCCCCTCTCGCTGCGTCTCTCTGGCTTCAACGTCTTCGAACTGCTGTGGCTTCTAGACCGGTCGTATGGACTTATTGGGGGTTTCTTGAATTCTGTGCTTATATTGCTCACTTCGGATATGTTCTGCAAGTTACGTTTGTAATACTTGGAACGCGGTGATTCTCTGTCCTTCTCTGTTCTATGAAGGTTAGAGAGAGAGTAGCTCTTATTGGTCAGAGTTCCATCGATCTCGTCGACTCCGTTGGTAGAGTTTGAAGTAGTTTTTCGCAGGGTTCCGTGTGATTTTTGTACCGGGTGACTTTTGGACTTGGTGACTGTGCTATGGCTGACTGTGGAGTCTTGATCCGTGTCTCCGAAGAAACGGAGGTTCTTTGCGGGGCTGTTCTGAGGCTTCTTCCATACTTTTCTGGATTCATCTTCTGTAAGTGTGCTTTCTTTTTCGATCTGCAATTGACGAAATAAGTAATATTATCATCAGATTCGTTAAACCTTTTAGCAATGACAGACATGATTTTCGCCATAATAATTTGTTTCGTAGGTACTTTGAATCGAAGAACTAAACTCTTCGATTCAAAGTACCTACGAAATTACTTTACTTACTTACTTACTTTGAATCGAAGAACTAAATTCTTCGATTCAAAGTACCTACGAAATTAGCTTCAATTTTACGTTTCCGGGAAACCAAAAATCTCTTCATAATACGAGTAGGTATGTTCTGTATACAACTGACCTTATTAGGTTGCTTTCCCTTCTTCCTGGTCAACCTGTCAAGTGACTTGAACCAGCTGTTGGTGGCGGGAGGCGGGCGGCGTGGTGGGGAGGGTGTCGGGCTCGGTGTTGCCAGCCGCCGACGTTCCCGGTAACGCTCAGCCTGATGGAGGATAGGTTAGAAATATGTTACGTTAGATTCCATAACTGACAACTGCTGGGCAGTAAAGGTTCTCGAGTGGTGGCCGCGATTCAATGCAAAATGGAGTGTTGGGAGACCAGCTGCCCGGTGGACCGACGACATTGTGGCGGTCGCGGGTAGTCGGTGAATGGAGGCCACTCAGGACCACTGTTTGTGGCGTCGTATGGGGGAGGCCTATGTCCAGCACTGGATGTGTATGGGCTGATATGATGATGATGATGACAAACACTTATGGAATCTCTCCATAAGTGTTTGTCTCTTCATAACAGTGAAACTACTCGACAGGTTGGGATGAAAATATGCTCAGAGATAGCTTGTAGTGTTGCTGTTTTTACTTTACTTGGACTTTTGTCAAAAAAAATTAGTACTTTTTGTAGCTTTAAGTCACTTGTAGTTGTAGTGTATTTGTACTTTTTGTAGTTCAAGTTAGTACCTGTGTCTAACAAAAACTTACTCATTCGGATGAAATCATCCGCATTACCTCATTGGATCGACTCTCAGCTAATGAGAAACATTTCTTTAAATTACATGCAAAAAAACTGTTGATGGAAGCGCGGCACGGTGCGGGCGTGGGTCGAACGGACAAAAACTTCTATTGAATTTTCTTTTTAATATTCTTGAGACGATATAGTATACTCGAACGAAGCGTCACGCAACACGCAACACCCGTTGTGGAAGCAGGAGACAATATAACAGGTCTTTTTAATAGTAAGGGCGCGCACACACTTACTCGATCCTAAACCCTACTGGATAATTTGCTTTTGGACTTTGCGTGCTGGGACGATTGGCGTTGACTTCAGGAAATAATATACATTTGACTCATATCTCAGCAATAATGCCCCCATCGGAACACAGCAGTGTCAGTACATTACTGCCTCACTACTACATAATGCCCCCATCGGAACACAGCAGTGTCAGTACATTACTGCCTCACTACTACATAATGCCCCCATCGGAACACAGCAGTGTCAGTACATTACTGCCTCACTACTACATAATGCCCCCATCGGAACACAGCAGTGTCAGTACATTACTGCCTCACTACTACATAATGCCCCCATCGGAACACAGCAGTGTCAGTACATTACTGCCTCACTACTACATAATGCCCCCATCGGAACACAGCAGTGTCAGTACATTACTGCCTCACTACTACATAATGCCCCCATCGGAACACAGCAGTGTCAGTACATTACTGCCTCACTACTACATAATGCCCCCATCGGAACACAGCAGTGTCAGTACATTACTGCCTCACTACTACATAATGCCCCCATCGGAACACAGCAGTGTCAGTACATTACTGCCTCACTACTACATAACCATAGGTACTTAGTAATTACTTACGTAATTATTATTATCTACTTGTGTATTTTTATCAGGTCTTTGACCGCAGGATGTTAGTTTTTCGTCGTTTGTCTCTGTTTGTTCGTTTAAAATAAAATATGGTAGAATTAGTAGGTACTAGGTACATATCTAATCTACCTATACGTAATTCCTACTTATGTGCTATTACCTATGGGGGACGCAGACTAGCGACTTTGTGACCTTCCAAGCAATCTTTTATTAAGCCCAAATTGAGTTTATATGAAGTCGGTTAAAAACGATTTATCATTTATATTTAACCTACTTATAATAAAGGAAAAGAGGACAAAATGTCTATATCTTTGTAGCAATTGTGTCTAGGAGTCATAAGACTTTTTTCTTCTGAGCAATTAAAAACTACTAAACTATAAATCAGATTTTCACTATTGGATCCCACTATTTTCTGGGAAGGTCGTAGTATACTATCCCATACATCAAAATTCAAAAACGAAGATCTGAGTAATCAACCAAAAACAGCGGCCTGTCGACTGCAATCCGCGGTGCTATTCCCAAGATCGGAAAATACGCGGATGATACTGCGAGGCGCAGGTAGTACCTAAATAATAAAATTAATCCAACGCGAAGGTAGGTAAAATATAAAAAATAAATATGTTAAACTTGCAAATTATAATTGACCAATATAAAAATGTTGACACTGAGAACGTTTGACCTCGATGACTGTACCATTCACGATGCAGTTAGTCTCGATAGGTCGATCGGTCGGTAGACTAGTGCTACCTACTTGTTGTTGTCGGAGACGAGGCCATCTACCTACCATATGGTCTGTAGATGTATGTGTGACCCTCACGTGGGATTATTGGGGGAAACTTTGTACAAACATAAACTGCGAAAAAAAAACCGATAATTCTCAGAAGATCCTTTGATCCAGAACGAATCTAGTGAGATCTTTTTTTGTCATTTGATTCAGATTTCAAATTGTGGATCTCCTGAAAATTTTCTTTCTTAGTTGATTCATAAAAAATCGTAAAAATAAATTTTGGAAATACTACAGGTAAGAATTAGGATCTACTCAAAACCATTTAATATTGAAAAATCAGTAAATTGTCTAAAAATAGTTAAAAATCGAAAAAAAAACTGTTGAATATAAAATAGGGTTAAATATAAAAAAATGGGTGCGTGTACTTATGTACGCGCGTGAGAAGTTATACTTCTTTGGCATTATTAAAAAAAAAAAAAACTCGTCCGACAAAAAACTCGTCCGGCAAAAAACTCGTCCGACAAAAAACTCGTCCGACGAAAAGTTCGTCCGACAAAATACTCGTCCGACAAAAAACTCGTCCGACAAAATACTCGTCCGACAAAAAACTCGTCCGACAAAAAACTCGTCCGGCAAAAAACTCGTCCGACAAAAAACTCGTCCGACAAAAAACTCGTCCGACAAAAAACTCGTCCGACAAAAAACTCGTCCGGCAAAAAACTCGTCCGACAAAAAACTCGTCCGACAAAAAACTCGTCCGACAAAAAACTCGTCCGACAAAAAACTCTGGACTGGAAAAGGATTGTCAACACAATCAATAAAGTTCAATTTAGATTTAAACAACTTCTCCCGTGAGAATTTTGTGTCTCGCTTTTGTAAAATTTCACTCTCATCATTTTTTCATAACGCGCCTAAAGAAGTATAACTTCAAAAAGCAGTTGGATATCGAAAAAAAACACACAATTACCTATGTGTCGAAAAAGAAAACGTGATGAACGGTGTCTGAAATGAATAAAGTATTCTTGGAAAACTTGCGGATATAACAGATATCAAATTGAGCAAACAAGCTTTCCATAAAAGCTCCTCCTATTATCACAATACTAAAACGGTCGATTAACAACTTAGGTATATTACCTATACCTACCTACCTACAATATGTGTTAGCGAGACAACAGTTATCTTCTAAATATAATGACGTCATTCACCGAGTCTGACCTCAGGGTAACGACCTGTGGCGTTGCAGGTCGCAGGCTTGATAGTTGCCCGATTGTTTAGAACGCAATCTTTCACTAGTCTGTCGGCTGATTTACAGCCGCTTCTGTCGCGTCAAAGAATAAAAATCGCTCCACGTTTCACCTCGTAAGTCCTGGTGCCGTAAGAAGTAATAGAGCTTTTTATATAGAAAATAATCATCGAAATCGGTCTAGTACTATCTAAACTTCACTCATCTAAACTTGCCCTCTTTATAATAGCTGTTAGTAATTTTTATAGATTTGCCAAAACCTAGCGATGGATACAACATAGCCCTAATCTTTGTTCCGCTCTGTTGAACAGCTGTTTGTTTGCGAACAGGTCTTCTTTATCGCGAGGTAGATACTAAATGATCTGCACGGTTCTACATGATATACTGTGTGCACCCACTTTGTCTTAATATATTCGTCTTGAAGCGGCCAACCTCGAAGGCGATTCAACGCTTCATTATAGAGGTATTAGCGTGCGATCGGCCGATACAAAGTCTCTAGTCTATAGAAACGTACCTATTCAATTTTGATGACAAACTGCATTACAAAGGATTCTTTTGTTTAGAGACAAGCAGAAGTAGGTATTTTATTATTTAATTGACAGACTGTAAGGTGACAGCTTTTTGTCAGGCGTAGGTATTATATTGCGACATGATAACTCAATTTCTTTGTAATATCTATACTAAATAAAATTAATGCCACAAAATAATTTAATTGATAGTTGTATATATGTACTTCCAACGATAAATTCCTCAAAAATCTGCAATATCTTTTATACATGGGCCTTCAGGGCTATATCAAATAAAAGGCATTACCCTTTTTTGTAGCCCTGAAGGTTCATGTAAAAAATTCACCCTGTTTACCACCAGAGTTTGTATAAATAAATTCATCCACGGAAAGGTGCATACCATAGTATTCTCTAAGTTTCAATTAGTACCTCTTCGGTGGATTTAAACGAATTGGTCGATTTCAGTACAGAGTTATTTTTATATAGAAGAGCCGTAAGAGGATGCAACTTGTCGGTAGGTACTTAGTTTACTCAAAGTGGCACATCAAGTCAATTGACAATATCACGAATCGATCGATGGTAGCCGATGGATCGATAACTCCCAGTCATTGGAGACCATACCTATGGCTCGTCGTGATCGATCGAGACCATCCTCGGAATGCAGTTGTCATGGTTAGTCAATCTTTTGAAAGGAAACGCGATCGGGAAATTAAACCTGTGATGCCTCTTAGATTCAAGTATCTTGTGGGTAGGTACGGTACACAATTTTTTTTAAATATTTTTGCATAATATATGTCAATCTAGGGGTACTTGCGTACTCTTCACTTCACTACATAGGTCATAGTATAAAACAAAGTCGCTTTCTCTGTCCCTATATCCATATGTATGCTTAAATCTTTAAAACTACGCAACGGATTTTGATGCGGTTTTTTTTAATAGATAGAGTGATTCAAGAGGAAGGTTTATATGTATATACATGCATAATATAGCCGTGCGAAGCCGGAGCGGGTCGCTAGTTGGTAAATAATGGTGGTGTCATATTATTGTTATGAAAACTCTTCAAGAAGGTTTACAAGTTTTTTTACACGCTCGCTGTATTGAACATTATCTCGTAGTAGTAAAGTTAAACTTGAACTTTTGACATTTGTTCTGGTTCAAACACCCAATTTCCGTGGGATCTAGAGCATAATGTCAGTAATTATGACATACTCTACCTACATGAGGCCAACCGCCGAGCGGTGCACTTTGCTGCGCGTGAGCTTTACAAATTCATTATTTCTAACTTTAAAAAACCAAACTTTCAGTTTCCAAAGTACATAAAAATGGAAACTTTTAAACAGTAAGTTGTAAGTAAGTTAAGTAGAGGTACCAGGATTGCAGCATCGTATAGGAGCGAGAGGTACGTCCGTTACTTTCACTTGCTATGGAATTACAACACCATCGTCATTTATATCGAGATATTCTCCTAATATACGCTACATTATTAGCTAGAGCTAGATTATTTAATTACAAAATTTTAATAAAAATGTTGAAGTCGAAGTAACAGCCCGCCATTTTTTTTTCAGTCTAGTCAGAATCGAAGTGTGATCCGCGAATCTTTAAAACTATCTCAAAAAATAAATTAACCGTCCTATAATAATTTAGAACAGTTTAAATTCAATTCCTAATAATTAATTTAGTAAGTTTGTACGAGTAGTTAGAGAATTATGTTCTAGAACGCGGTTAACAAATGTAACATTTCGACTTATAATTTTGTAGTTTTTTTTACGAAAAACTGCATAGTATTTTTTAATTTGGTACGAAATCATAGAATTTGACGTTCGTACCATTTTTCCAAGTTTCTTGTACGAAAAAAAAAATATAAGTAAAAAAATCTCATATGTCGCGAGAACATACGCAAAAAGAGTTTTAGATGAAAAAAAAAAAAAAACGGACGACAAATAGTCGTCCGACATTTGTCGTCCAACAAATAGTCGTCCGACATTTGTCGTCCAACAAATTGTCGTCCGACATTTGTCGTCCGACATTTGTCGTCCGTTAAAAAATACCATATGTACGTCTTAATACACTCACAGCCAAATTAAAAACAGTAGCCCCAGGCATACATTTTCGCCGCGCCGCGCCGTAGAGAGGGGATAGCTGTCTACTCTCCATCCGTCTTACGCTTTTTCGATCAGGTCACGTGTCCTGACGCGAGTTTAAGATTTTATACCCATTACAGAAAAAGTGCTCAACGCCGCTAAAGAAGTTTTCACTTCAAAAAAATTACGTAGGCAGGTCTGTGCGGAAGGTCAAGCTTTTATTTTAGTGCAGTTTTCAGATGGATCTTCATAACAATACAAGAATAAATACTTTATAATAACTAAATATCATTTTTAATTTTGAAACGAAGGTTTCAAAAGTGTTTTCGATAAGATAAGGAACACATTTATCGAAATTATGTCCAAAAAAAAAGCTGAACAGGTAAAATCTCAGCAAATAAATAGACTCAAGGTACCAGGCTTGCAGCAATGGCGAGATGTAAGTATTACAAATATGGGACAACTGCGATATGGACGGGAGCGAACGGCGGGCGGCGGGCGTCCGCTGACTTTCACTTTCAACTATCAGGTACCAGGGCTTAGGAGAACGCGAGAGGTTGGTTAGTACCTACGTCCTATATTACAGAGGCAAAGTGCAACAAAGAATAAAAAAATAAAAGAAGGGAGAGGTACCACATCATTTTATGCTTTCGCAATGTGATAACCAGAAACGTGTGTCCACAAGACTTGTCATACACTTCTCAAACACAAATAGTAATAATTTATTGACACGCATTTCTAGCTATTTCAGATACTTCGACAGTTAAAACTTTGACCCCCTTATTAGGTTTAGGGATAGTCCGAGATGTGGATTAGATTTAGATTTAGACACAGATTTACTCGTGAACTATAGTCTAAACACTATCCCTATAGTTCACGAATAAATCTGTATCTAAATGTCAGGTTTAAATCCACTTCTCGCATAGGTAAACCTCGTTTTGGAATAAGGGGGTGAAAGTTTCTCATTTACTAACAGATTCTAATTAGTTCTAAGCACTCGCCTAGCTCTATAAAGCTGTCTGCACTTACCTAAAAAACAACAGTAAGTGAAGTTACTTAAAGTTTGCAAATCATTTCACAACCCTTGACCGAACCAACACGATTGATTGCACATCACAAATTCGTCCATCTTTTGTTTTTGACCATAGATAATAGAGTAAAAACAAAACGCCAGCAAGTTCGGCGACCTCTCTATATCAATCATTTTGTAGAGAGACGTACACTCTCATTACAGTCCGCAGTTGGGTAACATATCACTACTACTATCGCAACTCGGATGTAACTCGATGGAAAAATGATATATTTTGACTATAAAGTGATAAGGGCGAAATGTTATTGAATGATTGTCCCCTGAACTTGTCTATCCGATATTCAACTGCTTTATTTGATGCTAATTTGTAAAGCTGATGTTCATAATCAGCCTTTCGAAAGGAAGTTAGTTGTAGTGTTTGGCGCTCATCTCTCCGTCTACTACCCGTAGTATTTGGTTTGAGTTGAACCAGCAGTGGCCTTTGCCTTTGGTAGGTACCTATAGGTCACACCATACATAAGTTCACTTTGGTCGGTATTGTTCATCGGTTTATCTTTTCGGTCGACTCGGTCTGTGGGAATACTTTGATTTACGATGACATTTAGTTATGATTTGGTCTCACTTTCTAGCGAAAATTACAGATTGTTGTCATGTTAGAGTCCTGATTGCGCAATGTGAAATACTTACCTATTGGATTTTTGTATACCACACATCGATGTGTTTCTTAAAGTGGTCTTAAGGTTTAAAAAATATCATGTGGAAACCAGCATGCCCTAGAACTCATAACGGTTCAAAGGCATTGGGTATTTGCAGATCTAGAGAAGGCACACTTGGTTTCTATTCTGAATTAATAAGTTAATTGAAGTAGGTTATATTTCATAAAACGTTTTATATAGCTAAGAGGTAGGTAGGTGCCTAGGTACTTTATATTGACCTTTGTTAATTGATTGCAATTCAATGATCTCTCTCACAGATAAATAGCTATGTAAATTGTATTCAAAAGATATTATATAATGTGTGTAATGCAATTTAAATTACAAAATTGGAATTAGTAGTGTAGGTGTACTTTGTTGGTCATATATCAAGGCAAAAACTACGAATGAAAAACTACCTATTTCAATAGATTTTAATATTTGTTGAGACCTTCAACCCACGATCAAAAGCATGAACTGAAGCATGCTCTGACTGTGATCCCCGCTTCGACGCTTGATACCAAAAGTATGCTTCCTTGTCTCAAGAAACTATGGAACTTCTTGGGTTATCATATCTCTGCGACCCTCAAATGGAATATCAATTATGTGGTACTGCATAACTAATTAATTTACTCAGCAAGTTACTCACCAAAGCTGGAGAATCCATAGGCCTAGAAGTCCTGGACCTCGTCTTCCGAAGCTCGCTCTCTCCGTCTGATGGTCTGTCGCTGTCTCGCTCTGACGAGTTGTATCTCTTCTGTTCTATGTTCTCCTTGTATCTTCTGCTTTCTTGTATTTTGTTTTCATATCTAGAAATTGAGATTTAATGAAAAAGTTTTAGCAAGCTTTTGTTTTTAAACATTTTTATATATTTTTTTAACAAATTCTACACACTGCATCCTCTTTTGTCTAAAAATTTTGAAGTCTTATTTGCATACCTATCGTCGTAATCTCTGTACTTCCTTTCCACGTCACTGTCCCTGATCTCTGGGCTCCTGTATCTGTCCAAGTTCTCACGCGAGCTTCGGAGCCGCCTCTCGTCTCCTTGGCACTCGTAGTTCACTTTCCTGACGACAATATCGCTTGGTTCTGGATCGGTGTATCTGCAACAACGCAGAAACACTAAGCACGGAAGTAGAACATGAAATGAAGGATATATTGATATCTAAGATTTTAATTTTGCCCTATCCTTCTACCCTTTGTTCGTTTACCTTCGGTAATCAGAGTCATCTCCGGCAAGATGTTCCGGGCTCTTGAGCACCCTCGTGCGAGTCTTCGGCTGGACCACCTCCTTCTCTTTCTTGCTCTTCTTCGAAGAGTCGCGAGAGAATAGCTGTTTCACCTGTACAATACGTAATGTTAAGTTCATCATAATTATTATGGTTTGAAACGATGTCATTGAGTGTTAGGGAGGGAGGAATACGGTAAAAACTAGACTACCTATAATTGTCATCGAATTCACGGTATTTTTATTCCGTATTGCGTACAATCTTCAGTTAACAAATGGTATAAGAGTGTTACTTACTTTTTCAAGTCCAGACATTTTCTTAGCTTTCGGCGGTTTCGCACTGATTTTATCATCGAGTCTACTTGGACTTTTCTCGTATCTCTCCATTTTAGGATCATACCGAGACCCGTCGTCGGCACTCCTATCCCTCGAGTCATACTCCTTCTTATACCCGTTGTTTCTAAATTCCTTGTATTTCAAATACCCGGTGTTTGCGTATATCTGTTCGCCAGGGTAGTTATCTTCCGTGTGTCTTCGTTCATTGTCCAAGAATGTTGATATCTTTGTGACATCGTCGTCGCTCTCATATCTCCTGTGTCTACGATGTATTTCTCCACTAGAATCTTTTCTGAAATCGTTTTCTATACCAGAATCGACGAGACGATTATCAAACCTACTCGGCGAACGATCGTAGTAATCTCTACTGTCACCGGAACCGTGGCGTCTAATTCTTAAATCTTCTCTATACTTGTTCTTATTTTTAACGCGTTTCAGCGAATTGTGATAAGATTCACTGTATTTTGGCATGTTTGCGTAGTCTTCCTCACGTTCTTGAGCGATTTCAGGATTCGAAGAATAATGACCTTTTCTTTGACCGAAATATTCGTCTCTTTTATACTTGTGTCCGGTTTGTAGCGCGTCGTGACTAGAAGTGAGATGCTTCTTTATTTTGTATTTCTTTTCTTTGTATTCTATGGGCGAAGTTATTAATTTTCCTGGATTAGATTCCAAGCTTGGAGGCTCGTACTCTGGTTCCGGAGGAAATGCTTTTGGATCAGGTTTGTAACGTGAATCGAGTCTGTCAATAAATTCACGTCTATCTAATTCGCCTGTGGGTACTTTTTGGAAAGATCGTGTTTCAGTATTATATTTTACTTTATCGGAGTCGTATTTGTAATCTTCATTGACACTGCTCTCTGCCTGTCCGTCTCTTTCTAGTGTATGACGGTAGTATCGTGCCGTCTCGTTCACGTATCTTTCAGTTGCCTTCATTCTCTTTTCAGCTTCGTAAATTGGATCGGTTTCGGTTAAATACCTGGTGATAGGTTCATTTTCATTGATCCTATCGCGATCGAATCTTCGAGCGTTGAGTCTTGATTCTAAAACCTGACGCCTGTGGCTGAGTTCATTGAAATCTAGATCTGCTTTAGATGTTTCAGGTTCGTAATTCTTTTTCTTAGTATCCATTCCATCAGCGCGTCCTCTGTATTTATCAATAAAATCATGAGACTCAGAAGGATATTCATTTGCGTATGTTGGTTCGAAATCGTTGAAACTAGTCAGTTTATACTCCCTAAACTTAGGTTTTATAGGAGAATCTGTGATTTTATAACCTTCTATGCTATTGAAATTTTCGTTTTCATTTCTGTCGTAGTCGTATCGGTTGTTTTTGTATTTGTAGCGATCTTCATAGCCAAGGCCTTCGTCTTCATCAGATAAGTTTCCAAATCTGTCTTTTGAAGGCGAGAACTTAGTGTTTGCCGGATCTTTGATTCTGCCATAATATCTGTCATCTTTTATGACTTGAGCGTAAACTACGCCTTTGTCTGCCATTTTATTGACCGGTGATGGTACTCTATCGGGACTGTTTCTGATAAACAAATTTGCGTCTGGAGATACGCTCGGTTTGAGATAAGAAAATGGTTGATTAATATTAGTTCCGTTTGGCGGAGAAATCAAATGACTTCGTGGAGGCGGTGACATTTGATCTTCTTTCAGAATTTTAACAATGTGATCGACGGTGTGGCCTCGCGTTAGTGGAGGCTTGTCAGGTGGTTGTTGACTGCTGTGTATCATATCTCTCTCACCATATACGTTTTCTTCAATCTTCCTGATGCTATCTTTAATTTTATCTTTGACAACGATGGGCTTGTTATCTTTTTTAAATGTGTCGATTTCATCTACTAGTAAAGTTTTTTTAATATCTGTTTTCCGTTTTGGCGTATCGGCAATGGGTGGCGATTGTTCCTTATCTTTTTCAGCTGATTTTCCTCTTCGAGTCCTCGCAGGAGGTTTCGGTTCGTTCTCGGGAGTCTTATATCTGGGTGGTTTCTCTATAGGGTTTATTTTCTTGTCTTCTTTTTGTTTGTCATCAGAATTACTGCTATCTTTTTGAGCGAGTTTCTGCTTTTGAAACACTTCTAGAGGAGGAGTCTTTTTGAAATAATCTTCACGCGGTGAACTTTCAATAATAGGAGATAACTGAGCCTTTTTATTGCGTAATGATTTAAGGAACTCTTCAGTTTCGCTGCCTGATCTTTTTCTAATCGGTTTTGTTTGATTACTTAGAGTAGTATTCGATTTTAGGTCTGTGACGTCACTTTTACTTCTTTTAACAATTGCTATAGGTTTAGTGGTGACAACCACTGGTTCTACGGGGCTCTTGTTCCGTTGTGCTCTTCTAAAGAGGGTGGAGAGTGACGTGCGTTCCTTCCTCCTCTTCGAGCTCACATCGCTGGACGATCTTCCGAGTGGAGTCTTGCCTTCTGGGGAAGTATCGTCACTATTTCTTCTCCCTCTATCTTCTCTTAGTTTCCTTCTGTGTGGTAGTGAGAAGAACTTGTCCGGAGGATGGTCAGCGGTGCAGGTGACACTGGAAGCTTGGGCCAGGACCTTATTGGCTTCGTTGATGAGCTCCTGTTCTGAAAGATGTGTGAACGGTTCCTTTCTCGTCTGCTCTACGGAGGTGCCGCGGGATTCTCGCGGTTTGCCTGAAATTAATAAAATTAATAACTTAATTCGCGAGTTTTTAATGACGCAATAGCAATTAACCTATTAATATTTAAGTAAAAAGCTGCGTTAAATGTTATTTATAGGTAATTAAGTAACCAGAAATAGATTGTGTAATTGCTGCCACGTTTTATTAGTCTGTTAAGTTATCGTAAGTTCAATTAAATAAAATTTTATAAAGAAAGTAATCTCAGCAGGTTACCAGACCCTTATCAAGTGGGTACCTAATTTAATTATAAATCCACGAAATACAAGTTAATATTAAGTATTCCTACTATAATCTGTATATTTTTTACATATCGTGTTAAAATGTTAAGGAAAATAATACATAATGAAAATTAATATAAACGAATAAGTTCATTTTTATTTTTCCATAGGTACTCAAAGGGTGAAAACGGGTCCCTTTTACCGAGACTCCACTGACTTCACAGTCATGAACCGTGATAGCTTGAGTGTTGAAATTTTCACAAATGATGTATATCTGCTGCCGCTATAATAACAAATACTAGAAACAGAATATATTGGTACGGAACCCTTCGTCCGCGAGTCGGACTCGCGCTTGGCCGGTTTTTATAGATCCACTTGAACACCAAAACGTTCTCTCATGATCTTATGTTATGGCTAATGTATGAAAAAATAAAGTTGAATAAATAAAACATATTCCAGTAACCGTTTACAATACAATGCCAAAAAACTCGTACTCGACTGTTTACCAAAACGAGAGGGTCAAATACATGACGTCGTTCGATTTATTTTTAGAGGTGACTTTCATCTCGCTAACACCGAGACCAACTCATTTCTTTTTAAAGTAAGTATTTACCTACACTCCGACAAGGATTATGGTAAAGGATTTATTCATTGATACTGCCAAAGGTCATTGGAAGGCAAAATCTTTTTATTTGAAGCATATATTTTGAAATTATTTTAAGATTTCCGTTCACTATTTAAAAAGTTAGCGTGTTCAATTATTGCTAATGAGGGCAATATGGTAGCCACTTACCTAACAATTCGAGATTAAAACTCAGGGGTAAGACGTCTCGTTCTTAGAAAGAGCACCACTACGGTGAAGCGGGAATTCAAATCCCACCAAGGAATATTGTTTAGAAAGATTTTTAATTTACTAACGCCCGAATACTAAAAGACTATTTATCTTAAGTGGCGATAAAATTATTGACATTTTGGTATCATATTATTTATATAGAATAGGAGCGTCTTAAATATTTAGGACAAACCAAAATTTTAAGAGTCGTTTGAATAGAGTGGATTTATTCCCTAAATAATTTTGCATTTCCTGATACAATGTTCTGGCAACGTTCATAAAGATGCTTGTCGCAATATACCTGCCTAATTCGTGACATTAATAACATTCCACCATTTTATATCTCTGGTTAATTTACTTTTTGTATGTTTATTACCTCGTACAGGATGTTTTTGAAAATATTTTTGTTGGTTGTTTAGTACCTACTTTTATTGCAAATGGACGTTTTAAAAGTCTTTTTACATTTTTAATTTATGAATTAAAACGATATTTATTGTTTCGGATAACAACATTAATGGTAGGTTTCAGAATTAATATCTTAATAAATTATGTCTTTGATGGTAGGTCAAAGTTAAAAAATAACCAGATGTTGTACATTTCCAAAAACAAGACTCTACCTAAACAACTATTAAAAAATAGACGTCAGAAATAATTAAAACATCAAAAAGATAAAAGGACATCGAAACAAAAACTAATTTACGTCGAAAAAATAAATGAAGATCGGAATCTTTTCTTTATTAAAAATTAGTCGACATTTCGACACCGAATTTTATATTTATAGTCCATTTTAAACATCTATAGCGATTATTGGAAAACATTTGAATACGTGTTCATTTTAGCCATGATAATTGAATTAATCAACATAATAACAATATTACGACAGTATGGCGTATTATATTCAATGTCACTAATCGATGTGAGTAGATAGGATTCGTGCATTCTGGCTCACGGAATCTGGCCCTTGTCAAACGGTCTGAGCTGGACCCGAAAACTAAAAAAAAAAAAAAAAAAAAAAAAGTTTGGTGTCTAATTGGGGGTTTTCGGGTATTGCGAATCGATCTGTGCTATCCGTTCAGCTCTATCTACAACCGTTACAGATTTAGCTTTTGAATTATAACAGCTCCACTACCCCTAATTAATTAGCGATAATGACTGCCTCGGCGTCTAATGAGCTTTCTGATTATGTTTTTATCTAATCACCTGATCAGCTAATCACCAGCCCGGTTCGTGTACATTTTTGTAAATAACATCTAATCACCTAATAAGCTAATCACCTAAAATGAAATAATGGTAGGTATTTCTAAAATATTGATAACACATTATTTTATAAAAAACATACTTTATTCATATACAAAATAAGAATTAAACGCATTACACAGCAGAATGTCATTGTTTATAGTATCTCTACCAAATTGATTAGTAAACTCTAACAACGACTTGTTATTGAACTTATACAGTAAGTACATTAAGCAGTATTTTCCACACACTGAAGTCCAATCATTTTGAATCCTAGTATTATTAAAACTCCATTGCCTTGAATTCCTAATCAAAAACATTTTGTGAAATCCTGTAGGAGAACGACCGTATGTATCAAAATATTCACCAATACCGTGACTATCTATGTGAATACCTATCCAGTGAGAACCAGGTTTTGTATCTGGATCTAAATTGCTTATCAGATATGCTGGAACTTGAACATACATCGGTAATCTGTTTGCAGCATACACATTATATTGCAAGCTTGGGTGAATCTTTGTTAAGTATGTTTGTATTTCTAAAGTATCCATTACTGCTGCTTTCAAAATTGATAAGTATAAGACTTATTAACTCGCTAGATCACAGACAAGTGAAAGGATACAGGTAAGCCATTCGTTTTTAACATGTTGAGTGATGTTTTAAATAAAAGGTAAGGTAATTTCAAATCATTTAATATTTTATTAAAAATACACATTGTATGATAGCTTAATACTATGGGGTACATGTGATATTTAATACTATGTTAAACTTATTTATTTTTCCTAACTGCTATAGTCTACGGTTACATTTCGATTTTTATCTATCTCTATAACATTATCGAACTCAGCATATACAACACAGTTTATTGTTTGAGTAAGGGAAGATTCAAACCTAACTTCTAATCTCACACTACCATGTCTTATAAGGTTCCAATGACCCGATGAATTAGCTGATAAATCAGGTGTTAGATCGAATGCTAGCAAACAATAACCTTTTGCATATTTATCACGAGATATCCCATTACCTTCGTTGAGAAAATGTATTCCTGTTCCTGAGAATAATGTATGAAAAGTTGCAGTGAAAATATTATTATCAAAAGATGGTTGTAAAGCTTTCGAAGGAATTTGTTGACCATCTATATATAAACAAAAGGAATTCATGTTATAGTTTTCAAAATTGAACGGATTTTTGGAAAGACAACCATTAAATGCTGCATTATTTACAAACCCAACTATGCATCTTTTAGGTACTTGACCCATGAAGATATTATCCAATGTTTTTCCCTGAACCCCTGATGGTATTGTTAAAACTTTTACTTCAGCCCGTGTAATAGGATATTTCGCTGTAGTCGATGCTAAAACTTTTTGATGAGCAAGTAAAACCGATGGGTTAATTTTTGTTCTTCGTACCAGAAGAGTTGCATCAGTTATGCTTACTTTGTATTTTACATCATTCGGTGAAGCCATCAAGTTAAATGATTCCCGGGATCTAACCAGTTTTACATTCAATTCAACACCATTAATTAGAAACTTTTCTTGGTTGAATATGTCCCCGTGAAGGTGTCCTATCATTTCTACTTCTTTACTTTCAGATATGAGTGTTTGTCTTTTTGTAAAACCAACATTATTATTATCAGTTGAATCCATATTTCCATTTGTATCTTCATACCAAAGGCTACATGTTAAGTGAGATTCTTTAGCAGTAGGTGCATAATTAAGCAAAGTTTCAATGTATGCTCGATAGGCATATGTATTATTAGGAGGTGACACCAATTTCTGGTTTAAATAAACATCAAGTTGACTGAAAATAGAATGAAGCCAATTGTTTACAGGTCCCACAACAGTTGAAGCGGTCAATTTCGACGAATCCTCATTAAATATTTTGGCTCTTATATGTAGTAATGTATGAGACAAGTCAATATAGTCATCACCGGTTCCCGGTACAAGAAATTCTATTGGACCATCGTCTGCCAAGGATGATATAGGTTTGTAGTGGACCCACATTCCACTTTCTATGCTTGTTTGTGTTGATGGTAGAGCAAATAAATCTAATTCTGACTTTATGCACTCACAAGAATGATTATGTAGGAAAGACATTATATATTTATGAAAATATATCAACTTGATTTTTATTAGCTGCTTTTTTATTTTTTATTCCTTTCCCTTTGCTAGTCGGTGAAGGAATGACTGCAGTGAGACGCTTTCTTTTAGTTTTATATCCTGACCCAGACATATTCAATTTATCAATTTTTCCATCAGCCCTTCTCTTTAAATTAGAACCAACTTCTTTTAACCGTGATTTTATTGATTCTTCCATGGGTCGAGCATTAGCCATATCAGATAGAAGTCCTACGCCTGCACTCAAAGCTTCTTTTCCTATTGCTTTAGCACCACTAGAGAGTAATGGTAAGACAGATCTAAACAGTCCTCCTAAAAAACTTCCAATCCCGTGACCACGTTGATAGGGGACCCCCTTGTAGATAACTCCTACTCCAGTACCGGCCTGGTTAGTATAATAATGTTCATATGGACAAATATTATTATTGCGTGAATACATTATAATTTAATAAAGTGTAGTTTAATACACACTGTTCCAAATTGGAATGGTATTTTTTGACCAGTGCTTGATCTTATATCTATTTCAATCGTATCAAATTCTCTGCGCATGACTGGTAGGTAATGAGGTGGAGAGAATACGTGCATTTTATTCGCTCCATATATATACTTTGCAGGATCTAATGGTATAATTCTAAGTAAAGAGGACATTACATCACCAACAATCTGTGGTTCCACTATGTCGCAATAAACAAATAGTTGTGATGGTAATCCTAAATGTAAATTTGCAGGACACTTTCCAAAACCCTTTTCTACTAAATTCCTGTTAGGTTCGAACCCTAGTTGAATACCCAACTTGGGTGATAACACCAATGATATAATTGATTCATCCAAATTTGTCACAGAAACAAACTTGGATATTTCATCATAACGAAATTTTACTTTTTCCTTTATATTATTTAATGCAGACAAAATGTGATCAATATTATCGTAATTTGTAGCAGGTATATGTTTTTTAAAATAACATGTAGAAGGTCTATTCTCATTTGGCATTATCATCATTTTTGTTACATAAATAATATTTTCATGATCTTGAACAGTAAACATTGTGCATGGATATTGGAATTCAGCTACACCAACAGACCATTCCCCTTCTAATTTGATTGATTTCGGTAATTTTGTTGAAAAACTTGTTGTCATATTATCTGGAAAATATCCCATTGAACTATTGCTCAGTAAAGTTAAATAAAAATTTTCTTTCATTATATCTGTTTTAAATCCGAAAATAATATCCAACTATTAAATTTATCAGGATAACCTTTCCACTTGACCAACACTTGCTTTCTGTTACCAGAATATCGCGAAGTAATTATTTTATCTATTTTGTAGTCAGAAGTGGGGTTAGGTGGACTAACATTTTGTAATTCTTTTTCATAAAAAGTACCCTGAATATTTTCATTTTGTAAATCTTTAAGTGTGTATACAACCCAAGGTGATCTATCGATTATAGATGAAATAATAAATATTTCATCGCTCCAGTTAGATTCATATCCTTTTTGGAATATATGTTTATATTTTGTAATTCTTACATAATCACCAACATGATACTTTGGTAAAGGTACGTTTGTAGACGTTTTAATTTTTTCCTCACTATATAAATTATTCCAAACAGTCATTATATTGTTAGAAGTTACATTACATGGGGGCATTTTAATGCTTGAATGATAGCTATGATTATACGCATACAATAAATCTTGTAAGACATCAATGTATCTAAATGTATTTTTATGAGTAAAATACCGCCACATTTTTGACTTCAGTGTTCTTTGGAATCTTTCCACAATACTAGCTTTGATGTCTGGATTATTTGTTGTGTAATAATTAATATTTTTGCTTTTAAAATAGCGTTGAACATCTTTTGATACAAACTCCGTACCTTTATCAGACTGTATGTGAGTTGGTGTTGATTGAGCTTCATTAAAAATACTTTCAAAAGACTTTTTTATTGTTATGGAATTTTTATATTTCATGGATCTAACATAAGCATATTTACTGAATACATCAATTACACATAATATATAGTTAAAACCATCATTATATTTACTATAAGTTCTCATGTCGCTCAGATCAGCTTGCCAAAGTTCATTAAGATTAGATAAGACATATTTGTTTCGAGGAAATTTCTTGTGAACTGGTTTATGAAGAGTGTATGTTTCCTGTGACTGCAACCATTCCTTTACTTCGTTTTTAGACATTTTACCTTTCAAAGCTTTTGCAAGTTTGTCAATACTACTATATCCAGCAGGGTGCGAAGCATCATAATAAATGTCGTGAATTTCTAGTAAGGAGTCCATTTTTCCCAATCAATTTTCTTTCTTATTTTCTTAATGTACTTGTCTCCAGTTATAGGAGTAGAAAATTCTTCATCAGATATTTCCCCAAGGTCTTGTAACTGAAGTTTGTTTATATAATCACTTCTTTTTGGATTACTAATATATGTGAGTGGTATTTTAAGATCTTTTATAGCCTTAGCAAAGTCCTTCCACCCTATTGGATCACCAGTTTTTTTTAATGGTCTTAATAAATCATTTATTAAATCTACAATATTACTTCCAGTGATTTTATTGTTCTCTATAAATACTGTTCCATCATCATTCCAGTGCACTTTGTTTTTACTCAACGACAACAAGTTTAACAATAACTCACCCTTTTTTACATATGTTTTAGGTATCAAAGATAGAATTTGTTTATTTGAGTAAACAGGTTCCCTTTGAACAGTATTACTTTCCTGACGAGTATCTTCTTCGTTTGATGTCCGATCAACAACTGGGTCTTTGTTGTTTGTTTCATTATTTTTATCATGTTCTTCTTTTATCATTATTTTAGGTGAATCAATGTTTGAAGTAATTATTGGAAGTTCATAAGGTTGACGATCTTCTCCAGTAAAGTGTAAGTATCTTTGTAAGACTTGTAAGTACAAAATACATTTTTTTCTATCATCGTCATTGTTTTTTAGAATATTTTGCATTTCAACATCCAATCTAGTTTTAGGATTACTCGTATCACTTACATTTTTTTGACTTATTTTATCAATCAAACCGGGTTCTACGAGTAACATTTTCTTAGTATGTTCCATTTTTAAACAAGACTATTAACTAGTCCACTCAATATGGAACCCAATATTATAGGTAGAAATGAACCCCCCTTTTGAATAATTATATTTTTCCTAACTTTATTTGTAGTTTTACGCACGAGCTTACGCAGAATATCTATGTATTGTTTTAGTGATTTCTTATCCTTTTCTTTTATTGGAACTTTACCTTTCAATACATTATGAATACACTCACAAATGCAATTTATTTCATCTTCACCGCATGATTTTAACAAAGCTTTTTGATATTTGGGTTTTAAGGTATGCAATGCTACGAGCAAATCTTTATGCGTCTTTAAGCTTCGATGCATTATTTGTAAATGACAGAAATTTGATGGTTCTTGTCATATTTAAATCCTTTTTTTGGTACATAAACTGAACAAAACATGTCAGTGGGAAATATTTTTGTTTTAACACGACACATTTCATTAGTGTTTTGTTTAAGATCTATCATTAAATACCCATGTGCTTCCGTAGTTGCATCTTTATATGCTTCTTCGATAAATTTTACATTTTCTGGTACTACTTGACGTCCAAGATATCGAATTTGTGTTTTATCACGAGGGTTTTTAAAATAAATAATATAGTTTGAATTTAAGGAAATATCTCTTTGGCCTTTTCCTTGATGAAACAAATTTTGAGTTATATAGAAAACACTCAAATTCCTATGGTGACTACCTTTAGTAAATATATCAACAATACGACCATCGGATTCTCTCATGAGATCATCTATTATAATTAGATTAGCTTCTTTACCATCAAACATGTTTAGATCTGGTAACCCTTGAAAGTAGTTTACATTTTTCAAATTGTATAAAGGCTGCATTTCATCAAAACACCATGTGATTTGCGAAAAAGAAACATTACATATTTTTTTTCGGTGGTTAATAAAATTTGTTACAAAATTTGATTTTCCACATCCACTAGGCCCTGCAACTATTGCAGTAAATGGATGGATAAAATGATTCATTTTCTATACGTGTGGATTAGATGAGGTTTAAAAAAACAATGAGAGTTTTTAATTCAAAAAATGATTTTATTATATATTTCTTAATACTAGATAATACAATTGTTACAAATAAATATTAACAACTTTAAAAAATTATACAAAATAAAAATACAAATTTTACACAAAAAAAATCTCATATGATTTTATTATAATATATTTCTTAATACTAGATATTACAATTGTTACAAATAAATATTTACATCTTTAAAAAATTATACAAAATAAAAATACAAAATTTACACAAAAAAAATCTCATATTTATCTTTATAAAATCAACAACTCTGTGCATGTGAATATTAAATTATCTACAATAAAATGGATTTAAGATAAATTTATACAAACAAAAAAAAAATGTTAAAAAATCAGTTAATCTAAATCTCTTAGTTTATAATGACCCCACGCCAAAGTATCAACATGATTTGGTAAAATGTAACGCTTGGTATCATTATATGATAACGATGTCTTATTAATTTTTTGAGTAAATATATTGTGTTTAATGGATCTGAATCTACACATATTGTGGTATTGAATATTTTGATCAAAGAGACAAGACTTATAATTCCTCATATTCAGTTTTTTTGTAACACTTTTGTTAACTCCTTTTGCTTTTGCTATAATCTTTTCACCTACTGTAAAAGCATACATTTTTGATCTTAATCCTACGAATTCTTCTAAAATGGATCCATTATTTTCATCTTTGAAATAACCTAACTTTTTTTTATTAATCTTAGGGTAACCGAACAAATTATCCGATGGATAATCAGAAGTATCAAACCGTGCAGCTAAATCAGGTTTGATATCCTCATAAAAATTATCAGTAAAAAATTGATAAATAAAACTATCCGTATCAGTATACAAGAGTTTAGTTTTATCACCAAACTTTTTTAGAATGTAATCATAATGGAATTCGTACATTAAAGTTTTCGAAATGTCTAATATACAAAATCCTAAATAAATAGGTTTATTATGTAGTATTTTAGTTTTTTGTAACTGAATAGCAACTAAATTATCAGAAAACACTGAAAGGTTTTTAAATTCTGGTTTGGCAATATAATCCTGTGCACCTAGTGACTTACCCCGATTTTCCCAATGTGTCAACAGCTTTATATTAACCCTTTTCTCTATATTCTCCATAGTTTTACCGAAAACAGAATTATTCATCAGTTTATAAAAATCTTTCTCAAAATCTGTTACCGCCTTTGTCCTTAGTTTAGTATTGAGGTCAATGTATTTTTGAAGCCAGGGGCTTTGATTAAATTTTAAAATTCTATGTATTTTATTTAATTTCAAACCTAATTTAAGACATTGTTTTAAATTTCTATAATGAATTTTATATTTAATTTTATTTTTTAGATTCGGAACTAACTTTTTTTCTTTGGAATTACCTATACAAATATTTTCCGGACACAAAGGTAAATCAGAGTGCAAATCATGAAGTGTATCAGGATATTCTAAGTCTACTTCCAAAATAAAACCATAATCAGATGTATCGGATATGTTAAAATCTGTGCTAGGATCAACCCATTCAAATCCTCCTTCAGGAAGATGTTGCGACATAGCCCAACCGTATAAATTATTAGCATCAAAATAAGCGAGGTATGATTTAGATTTAGTACTATCGTAACTAGTTAAATATTGATTATTTGCCTCAGCATACCGATTACTACATTGGGATACACCACCACGAATACCTGCTTTGATAAATGCAATTTTATCGAAATCTGTCAGTAGTTCAAGTTCGATTTTGGTGGATTTCAACATAGCATCCCAACTTAACCCGGGTGCCGTGTAATAATGAGCAGGATCTAGACTATAAGTGCTAATGCATAGATCTCTAAAATTTTCAAAAATATCTGTTAACAATAAAACATCGGTTTTTTGATACAGATTTGAATAATCTAGCATAGTGGAACATTGAAAGTGATTCCAAACTATTTGGGCATGATTATAATCATTGTTTGAAATATTTGAATCTGTTAAGGTACTGTAAAAATTTTGTTTGTCAGGTAAACATGTATTTTTTAACCTATCGCTTGATGTCATGTATTCATAAGGAAAAATACCTTTCTTTCTCAGAAGGGTGAAATCTTCATGGTTAGGGAAATTAATTTTGAGTGTATGAAACTGATCATCTTTAAGATTTTTTGCCAACTGTTCAAGACTGCATGGTAAAAACTTTAAAGAGTCCACAAACCTCAACTTAATGAATTGATTGTTAATAGATAAAGTTTTGTTAAAAGATATGTATCTTTCTTTGTTTTGAGGAATTATGTCAACCTGACCTTCACCCAAGTTAAGCGCATGAACAATGAAATGTGAATCATAATGACTAAGATTATGTAGAAATACTGGAATAAAATTTGGAGCTCTAAATTTTTTTGCACATAAGTTATGTGTGACACCTTTAAAGTTACCAGTTTGCCATTCATGATATAAAAATTTTTCACCATTTAAATCGGTTTCACAAATATAACAACTTAAACAATTATTTGCTACAGCTTCATCTTCTGCAGACAAAGTTTTAGGACATTTTTGAAAATTATTTTTGCTACATATTGACTTAAGATCATTAATTATGTAATCTAGTCATAAATACTTGTGCACAATCGAGTCCACTATAAGACTCATATTTTGATAAAGTATCATCATAAGAACATTTTATGTAATATCCAAAACTATAAGGTTGGTGTTCTTGAATGTTGTTTGTGTATGATTTAGATGGGTCGTTAGAACATGAAGTTACAGGTTTTAAAAATGCCTCAAAATCTGCATAAATAACAAAAGGGATTTTTAACTTTCGTTCAAAATGATCAAACATTACTTTATCATTAGATGTTGGTTGTGCAAACCAATCTTTAAATTTTTTATCACTACTCGGTAATTCAACAGTGACATGGGAACAATCATTCTGTTGATGGTTGGATAATCTTTCATTAGTAGGGAAGTATAATAAACACCCATCACATATATGAACAGTATGATGTTGATTGGAAAGTTGTTTACTAACTAAACGTGATAAATTTTTAATATAACAATAGTGACTTTTTGTACCATTACTTAAGTATAATAAATTGATATGACTACTTTTACGACTTTTAGTAAAATACAAAGGACCTACAATACTATTTAGTTTAGTTTCTTTATTATATTCTAACCCAAAAACGTTTATGCTAATATTATTTAATTTTTCAACTTTAGGTATGTCGGTTAATTTGACAGGGAAAGATATACCGCTAAAATTAAGTTTATTTGCATGTATGCTGTACGATGATACTCGACTGGCATTTTTACTAACTGGGTATAATGCTGAAAGTAATGCCCATTTAAAACACAAATAATCTGCATTTTGAACGTTAATCACAGCTTTTTTTGCACTAATATCCTTCGGCAAATCAATATATGAACTACCACGAAGAGGGTTAAATTTATTTACATTCATATCTATACTTTTAATATGTTTGAGACTCCACCCGCTATCTTTTCTCTCAAAAGTACTTATTTTATTAATTAAAGTCTCACACAAAGAAGTAAAAAAAATATTTAAATCATCTCCAATAAAAATTATGAAATTACTAGTTTGAAAATCAAATGTATTTAAAACATCGTTTTTGCTTTGTTGTATAAATTCTGCATGTAATATAAAATTAACTTTAAAAATACTATGGTTTTGAATTGACTCTTCAACTAAAAATAATATTTCATCTTTAATGGAATTCATAAATATTTCAGGAGTTTGAAATGTAGATTCAATAGTTTGGTTAGATTTGTTACTAATTTTATAAGTAATTATTCTTTGTCCAAAAGCTGTTTCGATAACTGACACATTTTCAAAAGTACCGTGTAATTTCAAAACATTGTTTTTATGGATATTGCTTTTTAAATGATTAGTGAAATAACGTTTCCTAATAGAAATTTGACAAGCGTTACAAGTTACACTATCAGTTGGAATACCTGTGTGGGATCCTTCAGTTATACCAGATGAAGTCGATGCTCCTCCATCGTGATGTCTTTCAATTATACCAGCTGAAGTTGAAGCTTCCCCAGTTTGATGTCTTTCAACTATGTTAGAAGAAGTTGAAACCACTTCTATGTTTCGACGTTTAACATTTTCCGAGTTAGCCTCACTATCTAAATGTCGTTTGAGTGATCCTCCAATCTGATGTTGCTGACTGTAACAAGATATAAATTTTTTTATTAAAAATCACTATTAACATAAGAAATAGGTAACATGAAATAAATTGAAAATAAATGGAAAAGTTATGTTTACTCACATTGTAAGATTTTCAGTCGAACCAAATTCCTCATTGAAACATAAATTAAACGCTTCGCATTGTTCAACTTCTTTACATAATTGAATTATTTCCTCATTTTGCAAAGTTTCATCGACCTGTGTACTAAAGAAGACACTCTCACAATCTTCTTCGGCTTGCGAATGGAAGAAAAAACTTTTACAGGTACTCATTTTGTTGTTGATATAAAAAAAGTCGGAGCTGATATTGTTATGATCTTTAGAACTGAACTGTATATCAATTTAAACATCAAAAAGTATTTATATGGAACTTTGAGGGTTATTAAATTAACCCTTATTAACTAATGGAACTTAATTTAGTAATCCTTTTTAATAACAAATAAAATGAAACATCGTTTAAATATTAAATGAGATATTAAGTAATGACAACAACAACAATTATGAGTCATTCTTTTTATTGTTGAAATGGTATTTTTTGCAACAATCTGATGTAGATATTTCTTTTGTAGCTAAATATAAAACTCGTTGTATGTTTTGAAAATTAGAATTTTTGTTATGCGTGTAATATTTTAACTTAGTTTCAGTGTGTTTCCAATGTTCTGCCACTGGAACTTTCGATATTTTCTTTAAATCATAAACCTCAATTTTTATCATGTGTGTTGCATTTTTTCCATCTTCAGTATTTGTTGTCATAAACGCTGTGCTTCCATCGCTTTGATTTCGAGAAACTGTTGATGAGAGTTTTTTTTGTTTTTTAGGTAAATGAAATAATTCATCTATCTTATCCGATGGAGATGATGGTCGTTTTCTGGGTTGTGAATTTTCAACTATTTCTAATTCTTGCAGTGTTTCACTATCAGGTGTAGCAAAGAAGAAAGTTTTGTAAGTGTTTTCCTGGTTTAAATTGAATGAATTCTGAAACAATATATATTACACTATAAAAAATTTGTAATACATATAGGTAATACAGGTATGTTTAATCGTATTTAAAGAAGAAAATCTCTTACCTCCATTTTACTGTTGATTTACACACACAGTTATTCACTAACACAAAGTTGTTGATTTCACTTTACTTAGGTTACTGTGTCTTATTGAATATTGTCACGAATTTATATACTAGCGTAGAAATAATTAGTAATCTAGTTTAAACAATAATTAATAATCTAGTTTAGAAGCAATTAATAATCTTGTTTAAATATCAATTAGTAATCTAGTTTAAATACCAATTAGGCATCTAGTTCAAATATCCATTAGTAATCTAGTTTAAATAGCAATTTGTGATTCTACGATATTATTTAATTTCTATTACATCATTGGAATGTTGGTTTTACAAAAATTTACTTTCAGATATTAGTGCTTATCACTCATATCTGAAAGTAAAGAAGTAGAAATGATAGGACACCTTCACGGGGACATATTCAACCAAGAAAAGTTTCTAATTAATGGTGTTGAATTGAATGTAAAACTGGTTAGATCCCGGGAATCATTTAACTTGATGGCTTCACCGAATGATGTAAAATACAAAGTAAGCATAACTGATGCAACTCTTCTGGTACGAAGAACAAAAATTAACCCATCGGTTTTACTTGCTCATCAAAAAGTTTTAGCATCGACTACAGCGAAATATCCTATTACACGGGCTGAAGTAAAAGTTTTAACAATACCATCAGGGGTTCAGGGAAAAACATTGGATAATATCTTCATGGGTCAAGTACCTAAAAGATGCATAGTTGGGTTTGTAAATAATGCAGCATTTAATGGTTGTCTTTCCAAAAATCCGTTCAATTTTGAAAACTATAACATGAATTCCTTTTGTTTATATATAGATGGTCAACAAATTCCTTCGAAAGCTTTACAACCATCTTTTGATAATAATATTTTCACTGCAACTTTTCATACATTATTCTCAGGAACAGGAATACATTTTCTCAACGAAGGTAATGGGATATCTCGTGATAAATATGCAAAAGGTTATTGTTTGCTAGCATTCGATCTAACACCTGATTTATCAGCTAATTCATCGGGTCATTGGAACCTTATAAGACATGGTAGTGTGAGATTAGAAGTTAGGTTTGAATCTTCCCTTACTCAAACAATAAACTGTGTTGTATATGCTGAGTTCGATAATGTTATAGAGATAGATAAAAATCGAAATGTAACCGTAGACTATAGCAGTTAGGAAAAATAAATAAGTTTAACATAGTATTAAATATCACATGTACCCCATAGTATTAAGCTATCATACAATGTGTATTTTTAATAAAATATTAAATGATTTGAAATTACCTTACCTTTTATTTAAAACATCACTCAACATGTTAAAAACGAATGGCTTACCTGTATCCTTTCACTTGTCTGTGATCTAGCGAGTTAATAAGTCTTATACTTATCAATTTTGAAAGCAGCAGTAATGGATACTTTAGAAATACAAACATACTTAACAAAGATTCACCCAAGCTTGCAATATAATGTGTATGCTGCAAACAGATTACCGATGTATGTTCAAGTTCCAGCATATCTGATAAGCAATTTAGATCCAGATACAAAACCTGGTTCTCACTGGATAGGTATTCACATAGATAGTCACGGTATTGGTGAATATTTTGATACATACGGTCGTTCTCCTACAGGATTTCACAAAATGTTTTTGATTAGGAATTCAAGGCAATGGAGTTTTAATAATACTAGGATTCAAAATGATTGGACTTCAGTGTGTGGAAAATACTGCTTAATGTACTTACTGTATAAGTTCAATAACAAGTCGTTGTTAGAGTTTACTAATCAATTTGGTAGAGATACTATAAACAATGACATTCTGCTGTGTAATGCGTTTAATTCTTATTTTGTATATGAATAAAGTATGTTTTTTATAAAATAATGTGTTATCAATATTTTAGAAATACCTACCATTATTTCATTTTAGGTGATTAGCTTATTAGGTGATTAGATGTTATTTACAAAAATGTACACGAACCGGGCTGGTGATTAGCTGATCAGGTGATTAGATAAAAACATAATCAGAAAGCTCATTAGACGCCGAGGCAGTCATTATCGCTAATTAATTAGGGGTAGTGGAGCTGTTATAATTCAAAAGCTAAATCTGTAACGGTTGTAGATAGAGCTGAACGGATAGCACAGATCGATTCGCAATACCCGAAAACCCCCAATTAGACACCAAACTTTTTTTTTTTTTTTTTTTTTTTTAGTTTTCGGGTCCAGCTCAGACCGTTTGACAAGGGCCAGATTCCGTGAGCCAGAATGCACGAATCCTATCTACTGATGTGACACTTCAATAATGTGACATTTCGCAAAAAGTTGTGCAAAGCATCAAAATAAATGAGCGGTTATTGTATATACTGTAAATAATGGTTACTTTCTGTTTCAATTACTTTCGCCACCTTAATAGGTACCTAAAGTACGATTACTTTAATGTAATGATAAAGAAAGTCATCACAAATTACTATCAAATTGTACGGTCATTATTATGAAAATAATCACGTAACCAATTCGCATTAGAAAATTCACTGTCATCGATTGATGTTGTAATTAGGCCCGTGGTCCAACTAAGAATTTGGAAAGACCAGTTGAATCACCATCTCGCACTTTTGGTCACCGAGTCAGTCTTTCTCCCTCTAATTCAAAAAATAAAAAATAAGGGACCTAGATTCCATAAAAATTTAATTTTGAAACGGGATATTTAGTATATTTTTTATTTTTAGCACTGTTGCAAGAGCCATGTCACAAAACGTAAAAATAAGATTTAGGGCCATACTTGACCACCAGAATCTCGGCCAATGGTGCAGTAGACACTTTTTGAAAAATAATTATACAGCATAAATTCGGACAACGGTCAAAATAACGTGGTAAATCTTTAGGAAGCACTTTAAAATACCTACGTATTGGATTGTTTGTATAGAATTGTGTCGATTCTAAGTGTATATTTGTCCCCCAAGTTAGCAATAAAATAATGACATCAGCGCCAAGTTAACTGTATTTTCACAACCTGTTCATACATTAGCATATATATACCACTGTGAACTACCTAGCCTGATATTATTTTATTTTACGACAGTTCATATATTTATACTCAATAATTAGGTATTTACTAAGAAGATTTGCAAATATATTTTACCCTTTTGTAAATTTTAACTGAAAGATGTCTATGACCATAAAATACAATAAAGTGAATTTTAAGTAAGCAATCTGTCTAGTTTTATTATTGTGGTTATACATAGAGTGCGCCATCAATCGAGCTATGGCTACAACGGACATACACCTTAAATATTTGTACATTTCAAAGAACGAAATTGGTAGGTAGGTACCTAACAATCCAAATATCACCCGCGACTTACGGTCGCATGACTTATGCTATTATAACTAATAAACTTACTAGCATCTTACTAGTGATAATTTCGTGACATATGACACGTCGTCGTTTAGTTCGAGTGAATAGTTTTTCAATCTAAATAATGTACTTATTCACTACTTTCACAGCAATAATTCTAGTTCACAATATTCTACAACTCGCAAAAAATTGAACCTGAACCGAAATAACGTCTATTTGTAAAACATGTGAGATAATACCTAACACCCACGAACGGAAGCCTCCAAGGTCCGCACTCGCAGCCACCCACTAATGATACACATCATACATCTGAATCAATGAGACAAACAAACTGAACATTTAGCACTACGTCCGGCGCCTTTCGATGTTCAAGGAAATGTAAATATTGTGGGTAAATTCGGAAGTAGCACTGACGTGGATGGAACATTAGATTTAATGTGGGATGAGTGTGAAGGTTAAGGACATGATAGAAATTAACTTAATCTTGTTGATTTCGTTGTTGGCTTTACTGTCTGGCCCTACTTACCATAGAACGTAGAAAATAATGAATAAATAAATAAAATTGATCATAAAAGATTTCATACATTTGCTGTTAATATGATTAAGTACTTACTAAAGACGTATAGCATTTTTAATACCTACTAAAAGCTTTCTGCTTTCTTTAAATTGAAGTATTCTTTTGTTTTTATAAAATACATTGCGAAGTTCATTATTTTCTTTTTCATTAGTAGTGTTCTCGATATTTTATTCTTTAAATTCTTGGCAACATACAAAGTCGTGGCCTCGACAATGCCGCAGGGCACGCAAATCAATCCTACATCAAAAATTCTCAAGTTTGACCTTCAAAGTAGTTATGGTCGAACAATGGGTGCATTCAATACTCCACTTGTAAACTTGTACATAGTTTGTAATTGGTAATAGTCATCAATTATCATCAATAAGTACTTGTTTGATTGTTTTATTTCAATCTGTTGAAGTGTGTGGTCTTCTGGTTTAAGGTCTCCTCCTATTCGACCATTTCATCACCGACTAGCGCCAGTCTAACATTATCTTTTTTACGTAATAGGCCAGCATTTGATCATAATTTTACCCGACGACGGTAAATGACGATGCGGTTGTAGCGGGATGTAGCTCACGCGTCTAGAAGATACCTAGACTTGTGACATAAAGACACACAAATTGTACTCAGGCAACTGATCTCATTCCAGGAATAAATCTGTGTCTAGTATCTAGTGTAGGAACTATAACGCGAAATAACGATCAAATCACTCATTACATTACAATGGACGAAGACCTTAAGATAATACCGTTATAACCTTGTATCTTATTACAATAATCTGTCTCAATTTACGACACAAAAACCACTTATTAAAAGTATTAAACAAATCAACAATAAATTCAGTAAAGGTAACATCAATAACTGTTACATCTAAATAAGAACTGCTTGTGGGTGTAAATACCAATGCAATTCATGATAAACTTACTTATCTTACAATCAGGAATATAGACGATGCACGTGATTTTGACCCTAATATTAAAGGATTTAAAGTTGTTTTAGTGAATGAACAGATGAATTGTGGAGGCGAGAGTAACGCAGACTACACACTAAACGATCAGCCGATCTCTGGCCGACTATAAAAAATAAGTGAAAAATATTATAGCTAATGTTAAACCATACTAAAATATAAACCAATTTGCGGTCTGTAGTTCGCGTGTACCATAAAGAAGAATTCTTTAATAATATATTAATGTTTTTTCCACATGAACGACCATGAAACCATAAGGCTGCTACTAGAGTTGATTGAATGTTTGCACACAAAACTCGGTGTATTTGATAGCTTAATCAAAATATAATTTACCAACGTGTTTTGTTAACATGTTTCCAATTCATTGGTTTAAATCAAGTAAATGTCAGTTCCTTTAAAATTAACATCCGTTATTTATGAACATTGAAGCATCAAATTAATTTCATCTTATAAGTAAAAATAATCGAAATCACATACGATAATTTAATAACAAACGTATTTAGGTGCTATAAAACAGAATCACGACCTTTATTATTTTACAATTCGATTCAATTCAAATCGATCACGTATACATTGAACAGCTGTCGAAGCAATAAAAGCTTTGTATTTAATTGGTAGTTACGATTAATCATTGAAATCCGATTAACATAAGAAGTTGGTATCTTTAAGATCTGTCGAAGGCTTTCGACACAGTCGCCCGAAAAGGAACTCTCGTTTAGGTCAATGCCAGATGAAAAGTCGCCTTGTAAGTGTATGTATCGTCATCTGGGTCCATTTTTGGATTGTTCTGAGTAGCGCCAGAGCCGAGAGGGTCCGCCACCGCGCGCCGCGCCGCCGACGCGGGCGGCTAATGACTCCCTCAGGGTGACGTTATTGGATCCCGATTCTTCTTTTTACACAATTAAGAACTTATCTTTGCATCCTTTACGAATAATAATTACAAAATTAAGATGAAATAAACATTAACTTTATGGACCGTCTTAAAGATCATTTTCTGATATTTAACGATGAGTAAAGTGAGAGGACAGCAACAGTTAATCAAGTGAAATGTCAGCCGATCATCATGTGCGAGTTAACCTCAATTATAGTGGTATAGTGGTGAATTATTGTATAATACCTACCTAAGCTAGGTGATATTGTGTCATTTGATATAAGGAAAAGGAAGTATACAGATGAATCATTTTACGGTCACCGTGAGGTATTCTTAGAACTGATCAATCTAGCCTGCCTACACTACACAGCCAAGTGACTGACTGTCATTATTCAAAACTTATCAAGTTACAAAAGCTAAATGAAGATCACTTTAAACAAAAATAATGTTAAATTATTTAATCGGGATATTTAAAATGTTTCTAAATAACTTTAATTGTAAAAATAATCATGTTTACTAAATAATTGAATATGAAAAATCAAAATGTTCTAGCTAGAGTATTTGGTTTAAAGGGTTTTTTACTGGTTGATCATAAATCTGCTTATAAAATAAATTCACATTTATCGCATGCCTGAGTCGTGTGAAAAGTCCAGTAATCTTCTTTCCAGAAGATCATAGTTCGGGATCAAATAGATCATTCTGAACAAACGTGTGTGGTGTGACATCATTCAGCAACTGCTCGAAGAACGCATTCAGAGTAATAAGTACAATTTAAAGCATTTTATTACCTGAATACGAGCCCGATCACGTGGTTTAAAATGCTTTAACTAACTTTGATTTTCCTTCAAGTTGAAAATACATGTAGATTATGTAAAACATACTATAAATAGTTATGTTTATGAGCATTGACATAAGAACAAATATCAATGTTTATAAGAGCTGCGATTGTTTGTATTAATTACTTCTCGTGTTTATCGTCCATTGTGTAATTGGTTGATAATTAGGCTAGTCGTTGCCCGCGGCTGCGGTCTCTTATTTATTACCCTTTCATGATTGCTTTCCAAATTGACACGACTTACATTTTGACCAATATAACATTTTGCTTAATCTTCGATTGCCTAATGTTTCTATACAATATAAATCAGCGGTCTGTACGTACTTAACTATTTACTGAATTATGTAGATACTTGTTTTAACTTTACACACAATTATGCGCTGAATTTTAGGTTCAATATTTAGGGACTTAATTACTGTAGGAATTTTTGTAGTTTCGTGAAACATTCGTGCCTTGTCGCGTGGCCCTGAGACATCACGAAGGCTGCTTATTTTCGAAATTCCTCTCGAATCTACCTATTTGTTTAAACAAATCACGACAGGTAGAAAGACCTTGAACCCGCTGCTATCACAGGTGAACTCAAGTTTGACAAAACATGGCCATTTTTTGCAACAAACAACTCGAATTGCGTCGAAATTATCTTTAAAGATGAGACGCGACGTTTTTGTCTGGTTTCTTTTAATTTTTTTGTGTATTCTAGTGAAGTTGTTGTTTCTAACGTTCGAATAAGAATAATAAGTCTATCGTGGGTTGAAATCGTTGTTTTGATTAAAAATGATAGCAACATAACTAGCAAAAACTTTATAAAACATACGACAGTTCTTAGAAAAATTAGTCAAAAGAACAATCTGAGACTAAACTTATCGGTGTTAGGTTAATTAAAGAGGAAAATGATAAAAATACAAAAGAAAAGAAACAAATATACAAAGAAGGAGAAATGGTTACGAATTAGTTGAATTAATTAGATTTTAGTCCCAGGCATTATTGTCCATCCGTTAGTTTCCAATCCAAAGATGCTGTTAAAAACTAAATTGTGAAGCGCCCAGTATATATTTACGTTAAAAAACGCGTGACTCCATAAATCTGCACAAGCATGAAGTGTGTGATGCTCTGTTTGCCTCAAACAATTAAGTACACCATCGTCTCAGGTTTGTCTTGGAAACACCGTTTAGGGTCATACTTTAAACTTTCAAACCACCACCACACTAAAGTGATTTATCGTGCGATATCGCGAGTTTGCACTATGATGACTATTTTTTAGTTACCTTTAATTCAATACGCTTGCTGCGATTTATCGCGCGATATCGCTACAGTGTGGGTGTAATACTTGTGCAATCATCGAGTTATGGTGTACTTGGGCGCTTTATATTTTATGTAAAATTAGTAATGTTACTTGTAGGTATTTGTAGAAATATGTTTGTTTTATCCTAATTAATTCAACTGAACTCACCAAAACGCTTCACATGTACGTCTCTGTTAAACGAAACCGATCTTTGTTTGTTTTCTTTTGTATCTTTAATATCTCCAATATCTTTTCCAATTTCACTATTTTTTTCGTCTTTTGTATCACAATCTTTTATTGAATCTTTTTTATCTTTATCTTCGTGTTCTATCTGTTCGCCATCTCGGGCGTCATTAGACTTGTCACAGTTTTCATTGGACATTTGTCTGGAGGTACAAGTTGTACCTCGTCGTTCGTTTAACTCGGTTTCTGTGTCGACATCGGTGCCGGTCTCTGTGAAGTTAGATTCTAAGTAAGTATTTAAGTCTGTCCAATATCTGGTGTTAGTTCTATACAATGTAGGTAAGTAATATGGGTATCAGTTGGGTCTCTATATTGCACGACACGATATTTCGCAACACAATAATGTTACGGCTAATTTCTTTTTATCAGATCTTGTACTATTGTGGTACGCATTATCTGTAGCGTATATTTGTCTTCCATCGATTATTTATTTTATGTAGGCAGTTATATTATATTTTCATTCAAAAGTGTCTCATAATTTATTTTAGTCAACTTAATTACTTAAATGAAGTTCAAGACAAACAAGCCTGATTAATCGCGTGGCCATGCATCACTTTAGATCAACAGAGTATTCTTATATCTGTTTTTATTTGTTTGGACGTTGCGTCGCTTGAGTCACGCGACTAGTCGCATCTGTTTGTTCATACATTAACTCTGTACCTACCTCACTCTGTCAAAGAGAATCATCGGTCATTCTTCCCTCTTCTTCTGTCTCACGTTTTTTATCCTGAAACAAAAATGAAGCTTCTTTAGAGGATTTTACATTTGTATGAACATATACACAATAGGTGTATTTTGGAAACGAATATATCATTCGATCGTACTTTGCCTACCATGTCCTGTAGCCTTAAAAATAAACAAAAAATTCATCTATTTAGCAGTTTTCAATTTAAAACAAGCCACTTGTTTTTATGTACCTATCTAGGAGTGCATTAACAACAAAAATACCTATATCTAGGCACGCTAACATAATACTTAACCTACCTATGCGTGGGCTTAAACACGAAAACCAACTTAAAAAATAATTAAGAACAGTTTTTACTTCCAAAATTGTAAAGAAGAAAAGGCAGATAAACAGTTTCACTAGAAAAGTTTGGATTATTTTCTGATTGTTAAAAAAACTTTTGGATATCTAGTACCTGCGTAGGTACTCTATTAAATATTAAGTTCCCACACTACTGTTTGATTCTCTAATACTTCTGTAGCAGTAATATCTAGATTAAAATTACACTATTGTGGACCATTTTTGTACAGTTGAGTGGTTTCCATGGTGAAGTGAAAGTTATAAAAAATAATGGATTAAAAATTGATTATTTTTTACAAAGAATATTTGTAACTGTAATTATTATTGTAAGTCGCTAAGTAATAATTATTATAATGTTCCGGTTGTAGGTGTACCTACTGAATAAAATACAATCAATTCAGAATCCAAAAGAAATCCCAACATCTGCCATTATTATGACCTTAGAAATCGTTTTTTAAATTTTGTTTTCACACCTGCAGCACTTTAATCACGGATTAAAGCCCTATTAACCTCAATTTAAAGCAAGACTTTATTCCCAAGGGAATAAAGTGATTTGAATTTGGAACGTTGAAATTCGTGTGAAAATTCTTGGTTTTAATTTTGAAGGTCTCAGCAAATAGGTTTTATTTATAATAAGTAATTTGATTGGTCTACAAAAATCTAGCAGGCCACGATTTATGTTTTTTATTTTGATTGTTACGTTAGGTCTAAGCAAATAGGTTTTGCCTATAATACCTACCAAATATTTACCATCATGCTACCATCTCATTGCAATTGCCCAATTTTTATTTTAAAGTGGATTTGTTTCAAATAACTGGCCACCACATGCCCTTGGTGCATAATCTACTATTTTTTGTTAGACATATTGTCCTACTGCTGGACAAAGGCCTGGGCTAGGTTTAGTCAACCTGATGTCAGTGTTCTACGTACGCAGGAATATTATTCTGATGTCATTTTAGGACAATATAATCATTTCAAGGCAGAATGTCAGTAAATCTAATATTAACATAAAATTCAGGGTTCTAACGTCAGTCAGTCTGTTTGTGTATGAGGCCGGTAGTGCCTTGAAGTGCTAATTCAGCACCCACGTGGCACTATGTACCTACCTACCTATTCCATTACCTAACCCACTCCTACTCGAATACCTACTCAACTTGAAATTGTAGGATTATGTGAAATACTTGAATATGGCGAACCTACTCACTAATTTCGTCATTTTAGCTGTTTTTTTGTAATTTAAATCGAGTAACAGTTGACAGTCATTCTATTTTCGGTGATGGGTGTCGTTTTATAAGTTTTCGGGGTTTCTTACGCCCATTTCTCAAAAGTCTTTAATCGGTCATAAGATGAGGGGGTAAGTACTTCCAAATTTTTTTTTTTACGAATTTAACGTTATAAATGCGTCGTTATGGGTAACGGTTAAAATATAGAATAGAATATCATTTATTGTTTTAGATTAGAAGAGTATTGGTATCCTTGCCTACCGAGGGAAGAGATTAAATTAGCTACATCTGTCAGAATTGTATCGACTTGATGTAAGTTGAGTAATGTTTTTTCCTATTAAATTTAGTCTGTGCGTACCCGGGGGCGGGTCTCTAGTCGTAAGTAAATCGGATTTATCTTTGAACCAGTTTTAATACACTAGTGAACAAAATCATAAACGCTACATACCTACCTATTTGTTCATTATTTCACTTATTTATATACTACTAGCTGCCCTCCGCGGTTTCACCCGCGTAACTCCCGATCCCGTGGGAATATCGGGATGTAAGCTATCCTATCTCTCAAGTTGGATCGAACTGCACATGGTGTGCGAATTTTATTATAATCGGTTAAGTGGTTTAGGAGTCCATTGAGGACAAACATTGTGACACGAGATTTATATATATTAAGATAGCTGCCCTCCGCGGTTTCACCCGCGTAACTCCCGATCCCGTGGGAATATCGGGATGTAAGCTATCCTATCTCTCAAGTTGGATCGAACTGCACATGGTGTGCGAATTTTATTATAATCGGTTAAGTGGTTTAGGAGTCCATTGAGGACAAACATTGTGACACGAGATTTATATATATTAAGATAATAAAAACGAAAGATTTTTTGTTTATAACGAATAAATCGGCTACAAAACTACTGGACTGATTTTGTACAATCGTAATCTGGTCCCTGGTCCAAGTTCAGCCGGGGCCCAGAAAGCGACTAACCCACTTTTTATCCCAATATTTCCACGGGATCGGGAGTTACGCGGGTGAAACCGCGGAGGGTTGCTAGTTTTAAACTAGAGAAAAAACAAAACAAAATCCTCTTTATTAAGATGATAACGAGGTTGTATATCTGTCACAAAGCGACAAGTGGTGACATTTAAATCTAAAACCAATAAGATTAAAAACAGAAAAAGAAAAACAGATTTAAAAATTAAATTAAAATTAAATTGTTGCAATATGTACCAGGCATCTCAAAATAAAGTATTGTTTAATGCCTATTTAATATCTATTTAATAGTACATTGTTATCGTAGGTGTGAAAGTCACTCATTACAAGTCCCGAGACGGAGTTTGGCGCCCGAGCGTAGCGAGGGCGCTAATAGTTCGAGGGACTTAATGAGTCTTTCACCCGAGGTAAACACTGTGCTTTTCATTACGAATAATACATAAAATTCTTCCTAACAACGAGAGTGAATGAGACTATGAGACTCCATACCACATCAGTAGGTACTCATGTGTCCATACTACCTGATCCTCTTACAAGGTTGGGACCAAAGAGGTTATACATTGTAGTGTTTTTTTAGGTTTCTGCTATTTGTATTCAATACTTAAATACGGCGGTACTTACGGAAGAAATTTTTATTAATGAGTTAATCCAACATTGGGAAATGACGCGAAGTTTGTAGATTTAACTTACAGTTTTTGTAACACGATTTGTCTAGAAAATGTTATTTACAAAAAATACACAATCATAAATGAAAAACCAGAAACATAATAAAATCAGAAAACTAAACTCTGGCAGTATGCATGAGCCGTGCCAAGCCATAATTATTATTCTTTGGTGTAAAAAAAAAGCAAGGAGGTTAGGTTTTTGAAGTTCCTAATGCGTAATGATACTGATACTGGCTACATGCAGATTGCACAAGTCGTGCGAAGCCATAATTTGACATGACAGCTGTCGGTGAAAGTGAAAAGCCCTAGGGCTGGAAATTTTATTTTCTACACGCTCTTCAGGCATATTTAGACCTACTTTCGGAGTATGAGTAATGAAATAGTACATTGTTATCCTAGGTGTGAAAGTCACTCATTACAAGTCCCGAGACGGAGT
This sequence comes from Idaea aversata, assembly GCA_907269075.1. Lineage (NCBI taxonomy): Eukaryota > Metazoa > Arthropoda > Insecta > Lepidoptera > Geometridae > Idaea > Idaea aversata. Next base: position 11,255,251 of record OU026107.1, read on the forward strand.
TTGGCGCCCGAGCGTAGCGAGGGCGCTAATAGTTCGAGGGACTTAATGAGTCTTTCACCCGAGGTAAACACTGTGCTTTTCATTACGAATAATACATAAAATTCTTCCTAACAACGAGAGTGAATGAGAGACTCCATACTACCTGATCCTCTTACAAGGTTGGGACCAAAGAGGTTATATACATGTAGTGTTATTCTTTGGTGTTACTTAAAGCAAGGAGGTTAGGTTTTTAAAGTTCCTTATGCGTAATGTTACTGATACTGGCTACATGCACATTGCACAAGTCGTGCGAAGCCATGATTTGACATGACAGCTGTCAGTGAAAGAGAAAAGCCCTAGGGCTGGAAATTTTATTTTCTACACGCTCTTCATGCATCTTTAGACCTACTTTCGGAGTATGAGTAATGAAAATAATATTTATCTCGCGACTGTACATACCGTACTCTTTTCAGATTAAACTTACTTTTTCAATAGTTGAACAAAAAGTTTATACGCGGCCTTCAGCTTATCACAAGCAAAGAGGTTTCGCCTTATTAACGCCCCGTATTATTGCTGTGCTACGTAGTATTTAAATTCTCTTTGGCTGTGCTTTTTTAATATTAATATTGATGGAGGCTACACCACTACACCAATACCAAGCCAAGATAATTATATACTTATTCACTGTGACACTTGTGCCCCATTCTACGTTCTACCCATGTTCTACCATTTCGAGAACAATTATTTGTCGTTTTATCTATACAAGATTTTGATTTTTTTGTGCTGTCAAACATAATAATATGCGCAACACTATCAAAAGGTACCATTTTATTGGGCAAATGTTTAGAAAAGTTTGCCCACTTTTCTGTAGAAAAAACCGGCGCCCGGCGCCCTTATTTCCGTAAGGAATTACTCGAAGTCTTTGTTTTAAGGTTTTTGGCGGGATCATGGAAAAAGCATGACGTGTTGTTTTAACTTTAATTAATATAATTAAATGAAAACGTGCAGAAGTCTAGTTTAAGAAGATGAAATTCAAGTTTAAATTAATTAATAATACTTTATAAGAAAATAAACACAACACTGCCTAAATGCACACTTGCACAGTCATACAAAAACCATAATTTTAAAAAGTTTTCGTGTAGTACTATTTCGTCTAGTTTGTCGTCATATGCCCATATGATTGTCCCTCTTTCTGAACACACATATTACGGTTTGTGATTGTAGTCCACATCATATACGGCAGGCAAGGCCGGCAGTTTAGTCGTTCCACTTAGAAGAGGTATTACCTACTTGTCTGTAGGTACCTACCTACCTACTTACACCCATTTACGTTTTGCAAGCTTTACCTTATTTGTAATGTTCTGTGACCTCAAAATGATGTACCAAATGGACTCAAATCGTTGTTAGTTTCTCGAAAATTATGGTCTCAATTCCTATATCACTTACAGTCGGTACGTACTACTACGTACGACGTGTCGAAAATATTGCATTTTTTGTAAATAATATTCTATTATTAATATTTTATTATTTTATTCTCTACCTAAGTAAGCGTTGGTAAGAACCTTTACATTAAACCAAAGTCAAAGTCAAAATGCTGTATTAAATTGAAATCATACAATTTGCATGATATCACATTGAACCGAGAACCAAGTTAAATGCAATGAACTTAATAATCATAAGAGTTACAATAACCATTCAAATCATGACGTACAAGTTTTTTTTACATTTTTTACAAGTTTATGTACATAGATAAATGTATTTATTACAAATTACGAGAATTTTATATACATAGATAATGGAGGTATTATATATGGTTTTTTGCAAGAAATTACGTTAAAACGTCAAAAAGGATAAGATGCAAGCAAAGAAAATCGAAAATTCTGTAGGGCATCATATAGAAACCTTAAAACTGCAGTTCCACCGCTATGTCGGATTGGTGGGTCTACAGGTAATTATAAAAAAACCGCCTTTCAGCCGTCGTTGTCCCACTATGTCATGTTTGGAAAAATAAATATAGTTTTAATCACAAGTTGTATGTAAACTAAAGTAATATATTCAAAATAAAAATATCGAAATTATAAAACTTATTGCAAAATAATACCTTATAACGTAAGGTAGAAGCACTAAAACTAATGGACCTAATGAGTTCCTTTACCTTCACATAAAAAGCAAAAATGTTTTCGCCTACCGTATACGAACCGAACGAAACCTTAGTTGAAATTAGTGGCTAACCTAACGACTCAAGGCAGCGGACAGCAGCGGGACTGCGCGAGCGCCTCATTTGGTATATCATTCAGTAAGCTGGCTTAGTTATAGTTTTTGTCTCTTTTACCTATACGAAGATTTAAATCTGTAAAAGAGAGCAAGTGACTGATCCAATTATTCTGGTAGAAAAGTAGGGGGTCACTCGAATACACCAAAAGACCGATGTGACGTCATAAATTATACAACCTCATTGGATTAATTAATTGCATAAAAAAATGAAAACTCTTTGGTCCCTGGTACCTACAAATCACTCCCCTTAATGTATGCCGCATATTTTTATTTTTTAACCAAATTACCCTTATCACACTCTCCCGATGATGGAAGGTGATGATGCGACCTAACACGTAGCACGCTTTCCTAGAAGAAAACTGTATTTATATGCCTATATTTAGTTCCCATCTCCTGCCGTGGGTGTTGTAGATATAAAGGTCAAATGATTTTGGGGAGCTTGTTCTGATCATCGGCCATCGGGTTCTCTGTGGCATTGTCAAGTAGTAATCAAAGTGGTTGCATGTTTGTCAAAACTTTAAAGATTTGGGTTCGTGGCTTAGGCCCCCAGTGGTCGACGACGGAGGGGGATCGTTAGGGAGACGGTTAATCGTGAACCGTAAATCGGGTACTTCGACGCACCTGTGGTCGACACACCCGATTCTAGTGAAAAAAGTGATTTTTTTAACCAAATCTCGCTTAAAACCTTTATATCTGAAGTTCCAATCATGTCCTCGAAGTCCATCCGTATGCGTCTGCCTACAGTTGTGTGTAAATACGCGGATATGTCCCTATATTTGGGCTGGCAAGGTCCGATGACCCATTAGGTACCAACCCTGCTGGCTGTAGGACGCACTCACCTTGGGCTAAGGTCGAGAGAAAGTGATCTTTTTGCTTCCGTTCGATGAGAAAAAGAAGAAAGATGGGATTTTTATTTCCAATTTGGGACTGAAGAGTTGATATAATATACTGGAAATGTGCGGTAGCTTTTAGTTTCTGTAACAAGTCGTTTTTAAGTGAGGCATTTGTGTAAAACTGCGAACAATATTTGTTGGTAAATATAGAAAAATACAGTGATACCTCAACACACTAAGTTAGAAGCCCTCCTTGTCTAAAGACGAAGACTGTCGTGTTAATAAGAAAATAATATCGAAGTAATTTGCAGAAAATAATAATTTTACCTTAATCTTTCTATTATTGTGATAATGGCATTTTCATCACCAAATTAAGTAATTACCCTAGTAGAGTATTAGCTTGAGGCTTATCGCTTGAGGAAATGCGTCCTGTAATAATATACTGTTAATTTTCATGAATCGGAATGAATTACACCAATAGTGATTGCAAAACAATGATTAGCCTGTTTAATCGCAACCCATTATAAATACATTCTCTAACCACATATCCAACCTCAAAACTGAGCAATTATGTCTCTACGCTAACCATTCTGAACCACATTTCAACTTAAAACAATTTTAAAATGATTTAAACAACACGTCTGTTCATAGAAATCATTAATTTTACTTCGAACTGTTGCGGTAAAGTTAAATATTATCTTTTCCATCCTTTTCTTTGTCTAAATAATAGAAAGAGAGGATGTATTGTAAAATAGCAATGATTGAAACGTGTGGTTTTCTTTCTACTTGGGTGGTAAGTACCTACCGTCTTATTTAAAAGACGTTGGTAAATATTATGAGAGAATGCAAAATATTAAAATGCATTTTATGCGTTTTTACATAAGCATTATGGTCATGATCTATTTTAAACAATTATTGATCGTTTGACTACAAAAAACAACTTAATTATTGGCTTCGCACGATTCGTGCTTAGATACACCGTCGAATGATCTTTGCAACATGCATTATTCATATTTATTTTTATTATTTCTTTCTTCCATCTTCTTATTTCGTTAAAGCCAATGACAATCATAAAACAAGGTAGGTAGGAGACCTCGGAGGTAGACTTTTCAATTTTCTTTTGTTTTACCTATTTTTATGTATGTGGTGTAGGTACTTTCTGATTGCAGGTTGTTTGGCTTCATCACTTCACTACATAGCCACTATCACTACATAGTATAAAATAAAGTCACTATTCGCCGTCCTTATGTCCCTATGTCCCTTTGTATGCTTAGATCTTTAAAACTACGCAACGGATTTTGATGCGGTTTTTTTAATAGATAGAGTGATTAAGAGGAAGGTTTTAAGATATAATACATGCATTTAATATATGTTTATGTATATTTTAATATCTGTGGTTTGATTTCCATTTGTATTTAAAAAACCGATTGCTGAAGACAAGACATCAATTGATAGCAAATAGTCATAATAGTAACCCAGGTCAGTTTATTCTAGACACTAGTATTACCACAGTATGCCTAGCTATTACATCATTTATTTTAAATTAATTGAATACAAATAATTAGCTACAAGCTAACTAAGCATCACATCACATCACACAGTCACACACACACATCACATCACGCAGTCACATTACCAATTAGCTGAACCCCACGTGACCTAGAGCTCATTCGGCATATCTGTAAAAAATGTAGTATTTACCTATTTTGTTATATTTTTCATATTGTATACCGTATTGTATAGTATATTGTTTAAAAAAACACAGAATCAGGTAACATTACTTTTATTTACAATCTTACAGATTTACGAGTGAGCTCTAAGGTCACGTGGGGTTCAGCTAATTGGTAATGTGACTATACGTACAGTCCAAGGCAGTCCAAGGCAAACTACTAGGTATAATAAAAACATTGATTACCCACTCAATAGTCAATGAATGACTTGATTGAACAGTCATTCATTAGAAAAGATACAACAAATAGAGGAAACATATGGCAACAAACACGCATTCTCTTCCCATCGTCGCTACATCTCTAGCTCGCTCGCTATCAACGAACGGTCTACTACAATTTTTGATCTATATTGAGTGTGAGTTTGAGTTTTAACTAGGCGATAGAAAACTGAAAACGACATAGGAGCGGAAAGGCGCCTGAGTATATATAAAAACCCATTTCATCGGTTTCGTACTTTCGAAACACTTATTTTTACGGTTAACTCTAAGAAGTATATAAAAAGGGTTTTCACTCTAAATACCGGTAGTGATTGAGCGGAATATATTCGTTCTATATCAACGTGGGCTGGAATTCATTCGGGTTGCATTTTCTAAGCACAAACGCACTAATCTGAACTAGCAGTTACTTTTGATTTTTTTTCCATTTGATAGCCCAATTCATGAGGGATTTATATGCTGCGTCGATTGCTTATATTTTTGATTAGCTAGTGTTGTCTCTATGCCCGTTTAATTTAAATATCTATCAGTAAATTAGGTATCATCAACACGTTGTTAATTACGAGGTACCAGGGCATAATGAGTGGGCAGGAGGTCTCGTTAGCAAACTTCTTGATTTGACATGTGAACCATTTCTATTGATCTTTGATACTGGCATCTTGATTTGAATAAGCTATTTTGAAATTTGGTAATTCGTTTTTAATCACCTGATAGATGGCGTTATCCGAATGACGAATTGCGTCTGGTCAAGGGTCAGTCAAAGTTTCTAGCGGACAGGAAATGTAAAATCAGTAGGGAGGTATTTTATGATTTGTCAGAGACATTTTTAGTTTACTTTAACTTTAGTCGCATTCGCTGATAGCTTGTCACTCCAACCCCATGCAATGCAACTGATGAAGGTGACGTTTGGCAATGCGCCACACGACTGTTCTAAGTATACTATTTCTAAACCATTTGATTATACTAAACACTGCTCATTAGAGGTAAATTTACTTTTTTGAGAGCTGATTTGTGAGCTAAATGCTTAAAGGACATTTTACTCTAAACACTGATCTCAATTGGTAGGCACTTAACAGCTGCTCCACGCGTAATTCCCGATCTTATGGAATATCGATATAAAAAGTAGCCTATGTGAGCAATCGATTCGGTAGTTTTTGCGTTGCTGTCTATTGCAAGTAATTTTTGTATTAAATAGAGCAGGTGATAAAATCTCTTCCGCGTACTGTTTTTGTTAATATTCATATCCGTGTGAAACACAGTTTAGATCATGTTTTGTAGATAACTTAAACGCTTATATTAATAAAATGTTCAATATAAATAATATAGTGATTTCAGTGTCACTCAGTCCCCTTGTAATTGAATCCCAAGTAAGACGTCTGCCCGGTACTGCATCGCTTGACCTGGCCGCCGTAAATCGAACCTGGTTGTATGAGAGCTCCTCGAGGCAAGAGTGCTACTGGTGGTGCTCCGAAACAGGACCTGTGTTTTCTTGCTCATCGTACCCTAGGAACTAGTTCCTGGGTCCACATAAATCTAACAATCTGCCTCTTATAGAAAAATAAACAAAACTAAAGACGACTTATTAACTTATGACTACTATATACCTCAGTAGGTGGCAGCACCAACTTATAAAGCCTATGCCAATGAGGTGCCATTTTTTGTAGTGAAGAAATGGTCGTTTAACCACAATCATGATCGTTTACCACAATAGATAAAAAAAGGTTTTCAAAAGAATTCACAAACTTTTCCCCCCTTATTCCAAAACGAGGTTTAAGGATAGTCCGAGATGTGGATTTAAACCTTAGATTAAGACACAGATTTACTCGTGAAGTATAGTCTATACACTATCCCTATACAATCTATATGGAACTTTAGTCTAAACTCTATCCCAATAGATAGATAGGTATGGTGTTAAGACTATAGTTCACGAGAAAATCTGTGTCTGAATTTAAGGTTTAAATCCACATTTTGGACTATCCTTAAACCTCGTTTTGGAATAAGGGGGTTGAGTCTATTTAGGATACAGGTTTGGCCTTTACTGACAGGTTTGTTGGAAATAAAACTGCATTAGCTACAACAAGCACTAAATCTGTAATCTAGACCGACCGCCCGCCGCCCGCCGCCAGGGGCGACCTTGTCCGAACTCCAAACCAACTATGTATGTGACATTTACAATAAATTAATACAAACATTAACTGCTATAAACAACTTTTTAAGTTCTCCATCATTCAGCAGAAGCCATAAAGAAGACATTTGCTATCTGGACTGAATCTGCGCAAACTTCCGTGATGTAACTTCAATCGGATTAATATTATGTTAGTTAGATATGTTGGGACACCACAAGATGGCGCTACCTTCATATTGTCACCTTTCTTTAGTGTGTAGGTTTGTAGAGAAACGGAAATAACCGACGATGTTCCAATTAAAAAAAAGTTAAAAAGAACTAGTTCTAGAATGGGTCCAGATGTCGCGTAGATAGTAGACTCATTTCAAGAGACTGTATGTTATTAATTAACTATTTGCCTTCCCTGAAAAGGCAATAAAAAAATAAAGTATGTTTGAAATAAGATTTCAGCACCGTCCATCGAGTGATTCGGAAGAAGTAGAAAATATAAGCGAATACATGGCGAATACATAGAATATAAATGCAACTTTTGGTTTATCCTAGAGTCTACTAGAATCAAAAACAGCAATGTCCGTAAAAAACTAAAATTGTGTTGTCTATGGCGTATGAATCTCCAGTGAAAAAATAAAATATTTCTTTTTTCAATATGGTACTAAAACCGCAATGTCTTATAGAAATTCACATTTAAAAATCAATGTTTGCAACCAAAACAGCATTGTCCGCTTGTTTATGTATCCGAACAAGCATTGTCCTTGACAACCAATCACGGCCGCGTAAGCAATATGGCGGATTATGGTATTTGTTGTTAGCAGTGCTCTCGTTTATTTTTGTGTTTGAGGTGCTAAATTAGATCTGTAAGCTACAATTTTTAACATTAATGAACTATGGAATGTTATCCTCAAGTGGTGGACAGTAAAGATGCACGAAAACGCCGAGTTGATAGTGCAAACTGGAAAAAAAACAAGACCAAAAATGACCGGTGAGTATACACAATTAGATTGTTTTGATACTTTGTTTTTAAAATTTTCAAACTCAGTTCATAATGTTTTTATGCCGTCTTTTACTGTACATTTTTTTACAAAACATGAAAATGAAAGATAATATAATTATGCGGTTGAATTTTAAGATCTGAAATTTTCACCAGTTTTTTTTATCTGTTTATTTTTGATTATTTGTATTTTGTTTAAGATTAACTATCTTAATTAAATTAAAGTCTACTCATATTCTTTGGCTAAAGTTCATTATTTCAACACCGAAATATCATACTCAAATCGCCTGTCACGCGTTACTAAGCTAGATATTCTATTATATTCTGAGTATTATATTATTCCTTTACTATGAAGTTTATTTTTAGTTTAGTTTACCATCGAAGCATAACGAAACAGAAAAAATATTTGTATGCGACCCTAAAAATTTCTCAGCAATAATAATTTTTATCACCCGTAACACACACACAACCTAACGGCAGGCCTCATACATAATGGCAGGTGAAAATATTAAACAAACTAAATGATTACAATTCCTAAAATTTTGTTGTTCCAGATATGCACCAAAAGACTTACCTGTTAAGCCAACATGTTCACATAAAGATAAAAAGCTGCAATGCTCTGCAATTAGTATGAATGACATAAAATCTTTTCATGATTCTTTTTATGCCGTAAAGGACAAAGTAAAACAAGATATGTTCATATTAAAACATGTTATAGCTGTGCAAACAAAACGCCGTCGTCCTCGGTCGAATTCTAAGCAATACAATGCCAGAGCTATGCAAAGGATGTATAGAATTTACTGTAGATCTCAAAAAAAGATGATATTTGTTTGCCAAAAATCTTTTTTACAAACATTGCACATAAAAAGGTATCGGGTAGAAAATGTGGTAAAGAACTATTATTTAAAAGGAACATTCCCAAAGGAAAACCGTGGTGGTGACCATAAGTCACATATATACAAAGACAAGAAACAAAATGTAATTTCATTCATACAGAAATTTAAATGCACTGAAGCTCACTATTGCAGAAGCAATACTAAGCGAATCTATTTGCCGTCAGAATTGAGCATAAATAAAATGTCCAAAATATACAATGACCAGACAGCTGAACATCTCAAAGTAAAGGCCTTATATTTTCGAAACATATTTAATACATGTTTCAATTTGGGATTTGGGTCACCACGTGTCGATGTATGTTCAACTTGTTTGCAGTTGACGGAAAAAATTAAAGTGGCCAATGAGACTGATAAAATTCGGTTGATGGTTGAAAAAACTGTCCACAAGAGACGTGCAAAAGCATTTTTTGACATGTTAAAAACAGAAGACCCTTCAATTAAAATAATATCTTTTGATTGCCAAAAAAATATGGTGCTACCTAAAATTCCAGATCAGAGTACCTATTACTCTAGACAACTTTATTTTTTTAATTTCACAGTAGTAGAAGGCAGTTCAAAATCATCATTGACGAGACAAAATGTATTCAGTTATTGCTGGACCGAAGATGAATATGCTAAAGATTCGAATCTAGTTTCATCTGCAGTTTTTAATCGACTTTGTAATACTGAATTTACAGCAGAATGTAATTTACTTCGGATTATGGCTGATGGATGCGCCGGACAGAATAAAAACTCCATATTAATAGCCATGCTTTCAAAATGGTTAGTCCATCATGCACCAACGCAAATTAAAATTATAGAAATAGTGTTCCCCGTAGTGGGTCACTCGTTTCTTCCCGCTGACCGAGTCTTTGCCCATATTGAAAAGCAACTGCGAAAAATGGAAAATATAATAAATCCTAGTGAGTACATAGACGTAGTAAGTCAACATGCTACGTTTGTTAACGTAGCAACAACATGTCAGATCTTCGACTGGAAAAGCACGGTAAAAGACATATTTTTAAATGTTGGGAAATGGCATGTACCTTTTGCTAAATGCAAAAGATTCTATCTAAAAAGAAACAGCAGATGTAGTGACATGGTGGGTCTTCGGGGAGAAATTCACTATAAACAAGACTTAGGTCAGTATAAAAATATTTGCAAAAAAAATAAAACGTCTGCAATGATTGCACCGACTATAGTGACACAAGGAGTGTCAGTAAAACCGTTAAAACTGAGAGACGTCGGTCAATTACTAAAAACTCATTATGGTGATGATTGGCGCAGCTTAGAGACCTTAGGATATTTTGCTCGAGTACTGTCACACGACATTCTTATGAATCATAATGTTGACGACGACGGAGATGACAACCCTGAAGAATCGATGTGCCAAGTCCAAGAGGAGCAGCCATTATTAATAGTGTAGTTTGATAATTATAGTTAGGGAATTAACGCCCTATACCAATATTAATAGATAGATAAAGATTTAAATTTGTCTTAAAATAGGTAGTTTCAAAATATAAAAATTGAGTAACTTTAGTGGAGGCTGTTGTTGTTGTAACACAAAAATTGAAAACTTGTTTGATAACTTGTTGCATGCTTATTCGCATCATTATAAGAAGAACCCTTTGTCGAGAATCTAAAAAAAAATCAAACCCGATTTCGAAAAAATGGACAAAATAATAAAAATAAGCTCTCCTACATACCAAGCGACTTATCTGTTATGTAGTCGGGAAACGTTACTACATGCAATCTTTTTTTTTCGTTGGTTATGCGTCAGGCGACTTTCGTCGTCCCCATACCTACATTAGACCCAGTTAATTCCCTCACTATTATGCCTAAATATATTTTTTTAACAAATTAAACATTATTATTATTATTAAACATTTTTTATTTTTAAATAGAAGCACCGTTAATTTTTACAGTCCTCTATGTCGCAAAATTTGTACATACCGCATGTAAATTACATAATTCCAGTGTACACTTCTATATTTCTATGCAAACTAAAAATATGGTCAAGTATCAAAATTAGTTTAGCGAGTTACATTAAAGAAGGTATGTTTCAAAACAAACAATGTCCAACAATTACATGCAACAGAAACAGCAAAGTCCACTTGAATATTCCAAAACCCGCAATGTCCAAACTGTTTATTTAATTTTAATGTAGTTATAAACAAAACTCGTTAACTTTTAATATTATGTTATCATTATAAAATAATGTACAACCCTTTACAAAAACTATAATTACCAATGTCGTTCGAATAACTCATACACTTAATTATTATGATTTGCGACTGGAACTATCAAATGGACAATGCTGTTTTTGATTCTAGTAGACTCCTATGTAAAAATTTATTGCATTTCATTTATTTGCATTCAGGTTATTCTAGTCACTAGACAATATGCATTGAAACAAGTTTACATAGGTATTAACTTTTTGGAGTACTTATTCCCCATTTATGTATGCAACAATCAAGTGGTATTATAATGTTCCCCTCTCGTTCAGGAAGTAAGGCAGTAAAGGACACAGACCGGTTCTACTCGCGTTACATAAAACGTTTATATTGCCTTTATAGGTCACCATTGATGGATTTTTATATAGAATTTTATTATATTTTCATATAAATTGAGTTGTTATTGTAACAAGGCATGTCATTTAAACATTCAATCTAAGTCTTTATAAGTTATTGTTATTACTGAAGGCTACACCATTAATTAATACTTACTTGATTGGATATTTACTGTTCATTTAGCAAATAAAAAAATATAACCAGAATCACACCTACTTTATACTGCTTACTACCTACCTACCAAAGTTTTTAATTGATACTAAATATATCCTACTTTTACACCTAAAACAATCTGCAAACTGCAAAATGCAAGGTTGTGATTATGTCATTTAAGTTACTGTATGTCATTATGTAAAACGAATGTGACAAACGGTCATTAGATGTCATAATAATTTGACATTGACGACAGCCTCCTGCTGAAATAGTAAGTAACACTGTCATTGAAAAACTGTCAATCATTCTGGTTTATAACTTCGGTCTGGGACCGAAAAAAAAAACGTGTGGCACTCGGGGACTGCCGCGGTAAAGCTATTGCATCGTGCGAGCTTCGTACAGTCGTACCATATACATAGACGTTAAGTGAACGCTCGGCCGAGCTACATGGTAGGCGGAGTGGGGGGTGTTAGGTTTTATTTTCGTTACGGAATTTCTTGATTCGGTCGCCGCGCTCAAAGCCTGCGATAAAAGCTATGCAATAGCTTAAAAAACACGCTGGTTCATTATTTAGTTTATTAAATTAAATTATACTAATTTATTTATTATCATAAAAATAACTACATATATTCAATTCATGAAACACTAATAAATAAAGACAAAATTCAAGGACGATTACCAATCTCTTAGTGGCAAAATGTCCGGCGTAAAGTTCACAAAAACCTTGCGTTGACAGAATTTTCTACACTTGCTGGCAAAAATGAATGATTGACACGCTGAATAGATGATGAATTAACAGATCGTTATGTCATTATGATAGACCGCGAGGTCCGCGACCACCGCCCGACCTGTGGCCCGACCTCGTGAGGTCGTAGGTACTGAGGGTATCGTGACGCAGCCGGACCAGGGGTCAATGTCAAACTGACGTGACATACTCGACGTTCGCTCGTTGGTGTTGAATGGGGCTGAGCCATTCCTCTTACATCTACTGTCAGTAGGTCGAGGAGGAAGTACTCGGAATAATTCATAAATATTTCGCAAATATGTTGCCATTAAAAACTTTTAAAACACGCTTTAATAAAAAATCCAACTAAAACATAGAAAATAAAATTTAATATCTTTTGGATTACGAATATTGTAAATATTAAGCGTGTTACATTGTGATGCTCTTTTGCAATCACAATGTAACACGCTTCACAATATAAATTTTATTTTCTATTTTTAACCGACTTCAAAAAAGGAGGAGGTTCTCAATTCGTCGCGTATATATATATTTTATTAGTTGGATTTTTTATTAATTAAAGCGTGTTTTTTTAAACAATTAATTTATTTTATACTTTTTGGTCTTTGACCATTAAAAGATAAACTACTCGTCAAGACGATTCTAACGAGCCCAAACTCGATGGGGTTGGGTCGTTTCATTACAGAGTTCCTATGACCACCTTCCAGCTCCATCATCGGATCAGTACCATGTTATCATAATTTGCATTGTCATCGGTCTTTGACAAGTGTGCAAAGTTTGAATTAAAACTGATCGTTCTAAGTAGGGCAAAATCGAGCCGAAAATCGTTTACATACAAGCAAGCAAACATACAGGTGAAACTAATAAAAGCGTGTTAAAAACATTTAGACTAGAGAGAATAATAGTTGTCCGTGGCGACGGCATGGCGACGGACATCTAATGCGATCCTAGTTTTCCTCTAAGCTCGTACTTGCCTATTTGTAATTCCAAATTATTCCATTGTTATTTAAGAATTTGGTATAAATGTAAAGACAAATATTATCATAGAATTACGATTGCTAAGTCGTAGCATGTCTTAGGCTTAGGTATCTCTATCTATATAGTAATATGAATGTAAATCGTGTCAATATGTCTGTCATGCCGTTTGTACGGTTGTACGAGTGTCGAGTGGTCAAGTCGGTAAAAGGTATTTTGTTGTTGGAACCTTGAATGACATTCACTGGTCGAAATTGTTTACTTCAATTGGATAACGTTTTGTTACAGTTTTTTAACAGGGAAATATCGAACGAAACGCCACCAGTGGTAGTTGACTGTAGAATATACCTACGTGTAGAAGATGGGTACTATATACTACTGATATAGTAGGATGCAAAGCAAAAAGGCTCTCGAGAAGATATTCGTTCAATGTAAATGATATTACTTACCCTTGTTAATGACATGGTCATAATATCAAATTAAAACTAAGCATAGAAGTAAAGTAAAAACAAAAACAATTGATATCTGACATTTTCTCTTTTCTCAGATTATACATAAATACTCAAAATTAAATATAGTCCATTGAAAAGTTACATTTGGGGTTGCATTTGTCAGAGGACGCAATTTTATTTTTTAGATATCAAGAGGGGGTTAGTCTAAGCTTAAATCCAAGTTTGAGGGATTCTATCTCTTTCCCACGGCCGCCATCTTGGAAAAAGGGATTTAAATGGTTTTTATGGTTTATCTGACAAACTATAGGTCTCACAAAAAATACTACTTAACATTTTTTGTTGCAAATAAGATTATCTACAACTTTTGTCAAGTAACTTTTAGTCGTAAACCAAAAATAAAAAAGATAGAAGTGAAAATCTATTTTGTCAGTTTCTTAGCTCTTTTTACGGTCGCATCTGGCTGAAAGCATGAAACTTGGCATACAGGTAGCTTTTACATAGATATGGAAGTAGAAACAAGTCGTATAGCGATTGGTTCCCCCCCTTTCCCCCCTTTTTGTGTGCCAAATTAGAGTTTTTTTGCATTTTTTATGTAAACGGTTAAAGCTATAGCCAAACTGTCAATGAGCAATATGATTTTCGTCAAATTCACTACAACATTTACCTTGAAAGTATTTAGATCGGACTTATAGTTTAAAAGCTGTAAAGTGATTTTTACGCCCCGTCGACCCTGTTTTGTATCAGCCTTACATTTATTTTATTTTATTATAAAACAGTTAAAGCTTTAACAAAACTGTTAATGACCGATATGTTCTTCATTAAATTGTCTACAATAATTGTCTAAAATGTATGTTGCTAAGACTTATAATTTCTATAATAAAACCCTCCGAGAGTAGTCTATACCTAAGTTTACATCTTTGAAACCCCTGGGCTACTCCCATGGTGCTACGAAATCAGTATTCTTAGTAAAAATTAAAACTCATATTTTCATGGATTTTCGCTTATAACTTTTTGTTTTTTGTTCTACGACTAAAAGTTACTTGACAAAAGTTGTAAATAATCATATTTGCAACAAAAAATGTTAAGTAATATTTTTTGTGAGACGTATAGTTTGTCAGATAAACTATAAAAATCATTTAAATCCCTTTTTCCAAGATGGCGGCCGTGGGACAAGAGCTACAATCCCTCAAACTTGGATTTAAGCTCAGACTTGATATCTAAAAAATAAAATTGCGTCCTCTGACAAATGCACGCTAAGCCCAAAAAAAATGTAACATTTCAATGGACTAATAAATTATTATTGAAACTAAAAACATGATGGAAGGAGGAAAATTAAATGAAAGAAATAAAACTCAAAACTTGATGCGAAATGTTAATAACGATGTACCTATGTACAAATATTATATTTACAGCGATCTTTTTTTTTATTAGAAGAGACTGAAAAAAGCAAAGTACCTACTCTTTATACAAGTAATAGATTCGATGACAAAAGAAGATAGACATAGTATAATGTATGTAAATGAATGTAATACCTCCGTATAGTTATTGAGATGCAAACCGGCTACAGCTTGCACCGTATTGGGTAACAAGTGAACAAGGCACGTACAGCCGATCGCCGCCGTGTTTGTATTATCTACAACAATCAACTAATTAACATTATTTCATGAATATCTATTTAAACGAATCAGGACACCGCGCGTACCGGCCGATGGCGTAGTGGTTGTAAGTCATATAATTATTCTAATGTAGGCTAGCCATCGTGTCATCAGGCATTATATGACGCTAAGTAATTGGCCTTTATATCGTATCGAGATAATTTACAATAACTTTCAATCCATGATATTAAGGACGTTGTAGTACCTGGGACATGTATTAAGTAGATGAAGTAGGCTTGCCCACTTATATGGCACTTATATCAACACCCTCTCTGCTTAGTCGACCGTGTACAGAGGAAAGAACTCGTCAATATGTCTCAAGACAACTAAGAAGCTAAGTGATGGAGAATGTAAAAGATCATCAACTGATTAACTACAAAATTGTAAGATACATAAAGAAAATAAAGAAAATTTTTAAAATAAAATAAAGAAAAACTTAAAGAAAAAAGAAATAGACCGACGAGAAGCCGTTGGATGCAAAGGACATGCGATCGATATCGCTCTGGACGTAACGTCTTTGGGGGAGGGTCTATGTTCAGGAATGGACGTGTTCTATTAGCTGAATATGATGAACTGAAATGGCGATGGACCGGACATTATGATATTATTATAATGGACAATTTACAAAATAGCAAAAACCAAGAGATGGGTATATAGATATAAAGAAAGTTGGAGGTGCAATTTTGCGCGGAAAGCAAATGATGGAACCAGTTGCAAGAATCCTTAATATACCACAGATCACTGAAGCAGAATATACTGAACCTATAGAAACATGGTTTTTCACTGTAAGATAGTCCTATATGTGAGAACTTTAATACATATAAATTCAATAGAACCTGAGTACACAACTCCTAACTGCGTCCACAAGACACGCTAAGGGAATGCGCTCAGTGGATTTCTACACGGGATAAGGACTAACGCGGGTGATATCGCAGGATGAAGCTAGTAAATACACAAACCGAGAACATATTGATAATGTCGTACCTACTACTACATGTGAGTTTGTTTAACACGATGTGATTCGCATATAATTATATTGATGTTTAATATTCCGGCGACGACGTGTCATGCCGTAATGGACGAACGTGTTTATATTTGAAGCAGATAGATCCGGGATTATAGCCTTTAGATATGGTCCATTCCATAACCAATTGGAGCAAAAGACATTTGTATAAAAAAAATAAAAATCCTTTAGAAAATCGACAGATGTCAGCCTGTCTTGTCAGTTTACTCCATTTGATAAAAGATGGTGTAGGTTTGGTATTAAAATAATTGTTAATAGAACGTCAAGCAGAGACTCCAACTTGTAGTCAAATCATCAAAGTAAAGCAGATTTGAAAATAAATTATGAACCTTCAAGAAAATTGAGGTTTTAAGCGGCTATCAATGATGGCCGACGCGTCTATTTTTCTTTTTAATTTCCATGTCATGACATGTGACTTAAACAATAACGCATTAATTACTTTACATAAACATTAACCAACATGCGCGGGCGACGGTGACGTCACAGCAACGCCGGCCGCTGATTGGCCAACCGTGTTACCTTGACTCGTGCCTACGCGAAGTTATTTCAATCGATTTTTTGCTAAACTGGCTGTTATGTCAATAATTGTCAGATTTTTTCTGATGGAGAGTGTGGGTGATGGAGATTGTTTGAACCAACCTTACCTGGTTTTTTTTGTGGAATTATGACTTAGTACGACTTGTGCATAAAGTCAGTGTTAAGTTGTTTGTATCTTTAGCCATAATCGGGCGCAAAATCTTTCAACTCCACCAACATTTTTGCCTCAAAATTCTTTGAAAGAGTTGCCAGAAGCTTCAGCTGACAAAATAAGTTGACACCTGAGGACAGCCTAATGTTTTAACACCGAAGTATGGCGCGAAATGTCCACAGCATAATACGTGGTCGGTAATTTAAAATCTGGTCTCAATCTCCAGAGAAACAAAATTAAAAAATATTTAATAAAAATAAGTTCAATAACCCCCGAATACTGAAAGGCTACTTAATCTTGAGTTGCGCTTAAATTGATTTTAAGTGTATGCTTTCTATTGAAGCCTACACTTAAATTTCAATTTAAACGCCACTTAAGATTAAGTAGCCTTTCAGTATTCGGGGGTAAGTATACTTTTATTGTTTACTTACCGCAACAATAAAATACAACAACAACATAATACGACATGCAGTCAATACTGCCTCTATAATCCTATGTATTAAGGTGCATATTCCCCTGCACCAGTGATCTATGGGTAACATTACAAGTGTGGGTAGAGCAAGGTGACACGTGACGTCACCGACAACCTGCGCAGTAGAGCCGCGCAGTGCGCAACACTGCGGCTGCGCATATTCCAGCTAACTTCTTCATCTTAGCTCAATAATCTACCTTCTAATCTACGAGTATTAATAGTGTTTCCCTTTTCTAGTTTATTATAAAAGTATAATTTATAATATTATTTACATATATTTCGTTCTGAACCACTCGATAGATGGCTACTATTATGACGTGGAACCATCCCTGGTCAGGGGCCGCCCAAAGTTTCCTGCGGTCAATGAGGCAATAAGACTCAAAAAGGGAATAGTTCCAGATGCCTCGACAGATCACACACCCAGTTTGCTACAGGATTAAAACAATTGAAATGTTAAAATGCCAGTAGAAATAGACGTAACGAGACTGTATAAGTACCTACGCTAACTACGAACCCTTTGCTTGCCCTGAAAAGGCAAAACAGAAACCCTGTATTTAGTTCTCAGCGTCTATCGAACTAATCGGAACTGGTATTAAAAACCAGCTAATTACATATTCGCCATTCGAAAATTTATCACTTACTTTTATAATTTATTGACAGAAACTGATGTCAACCACTTGCCACAGTATCCCCGGCTACAACTTACTAAGATATGAAAGGTAAAAAGGGTAAATATCCCATATTAAACAACTTTAGAGTTGTGAAAATAACCTTGTTAGTTGTAGCCAGGTTTGTCAATGGGATATAATTTCTAACTCGGTCAGATTCTGAAATTCGCGCAACAGCGATTTCTTTTCTACTGGCTTTGCTTTGTTAAATTTAAAAGCTGATCCGGCAAACGCTGATTTGCCATTTAAAAAAAACAAGGAAAAAAAAAAAACAGCGCACACAGTGAAAACTGTATATCTGTGTAAAACATACGCAAAAAGAG
This sequence comes from Idaea aversata, assembly GCA_907269075.1. Taxonomy (NCBI): domain Eukaryota; kingdom Metazoa; phylum Arthropoda; class Insecta; order Lepidoptera; family Geometridae; genus Idaea; species Idaea aversata. The sequence goes on from OU026107.1 coordinate 11,273,992, forward strand.
TTTTAGATGAAAAAAAAAAAATAGTCGGACGACTATTTGTCGTCAATAGTCGTCCGACATTTGTCGTCCGTCAATAGTCGTCCGTTAAAAAATACCATATGTACGTCTTAATACACTCACAGCCAAATTAAAAAACTGTATATCTGTGTAAAATCTCATCTGTCGCGAGAAAATCTGTCGTCTGTCGCGAGAACGGCTGAAAATGCTCACCCACAAAAGTGCCCAACGCGCCATTAGAACTCTATTCTCAGACCTAACGAATAATACAAATTGGTTCAGCCGTTTAGTTAGGTGGAGATAGGTAACTAACACCGCGATACGAGGTATCTTATATTCACGAGAATTTTATATAACAAGGGATAATTTAAAAGTGTTTACAATAAAGAATAGTATATCTATCCATCTACGTAGGTGAGGTACGTGCTCGTTGCACGTATAGATCATATCTTTAATAGGTAAAAGAACAACTAAACATTTATCTGTCTGTCATTACAAACTAGAGTAGCTATTTGTAAAGAACAATACGTATATTATACCTATCTAATACCTAACTAGTGGAGCAAGGTCGGTTGTTACGTGTGTGTGTCTATATATTACATTATGTACTAGTGCATTTACTGATAGCACAAGTCATGCGGGTTGGTTTTCGGTTGTAAATTGCTTGCTATGGTGTAGTTCCAAGGACGGCTTAGCAATGGCGACTTGATTCCCTTCTTTTTTCGGATCGCTTGATAGAGGATGCGCTCTATCATCACCATAATCTCTAGACAACAGTGAATTGGAGAGATGACCAGATAATTAATTAATTTTTATTTATTTTGTATCATTACAAAATTGATTTTCATTGGTCATAGACATTTTGCAGAGAATGAGCAATGTTATTGATGATTTTCGAGTACTTACTTAAATGTTTAAAAGTTATAAACTCCTTATTCCTAAAATTGGTTAAAACATTTTTTTCTTCATTATTACAGTATTTTGATTTGCCACTAACGTGACAAATCAAAATACTTAATGAAGAACCGAAAATCAACCCGACATTTGACAAAAGAAAGACTTGCTATGGCCTAACGGCCATAGCTAACGGCAAGTAAGTAGGTATAATCCTATGACTGTCACACGAACACAAGTCATAACCATCATAGCTCATCAAGGCTCACTCCATGAAAGTTTTGGATTTATTCTAATAAATTGTAGGTACTGCAGGTAGACACTGGCTGTGACTTTTTTGTTATTTTTCAATGTTTTGTGTGTTGTACAAATAAAATGTTTATCTATCTACAGTTGGGACCTACCATTTCCAATATATTATGTAGAATTAATTTACAACTGGAAACATGAGAATGAGTGCATCGCACTAATTATGCAACGTTGACAAATTGACAACCTTTGAAATGTTTATCTGAATTACTTAAAGTTGGGCAACTGTTGTATTAATGTCCACTAACTAGTTGTGACACTCGGCCTTGCTCGCGGAGATCACAGCGCAGGCGCAGGCGCAGGTGGAACCACCTGTAGGTACCTCTCTCTCTATACCTACGGTCGTCTATCGCCTAGAGCCGGACCGGAATGGATGATCGATTTATGAAGACACAATCACTGACAGATATTTGAATAAAGACTGCTTTTGATTTACGTACCTAGACTACATTAAAAACCATTTAAAAACATACAAAATGATTCGGTTTTCCCTTTAAAAGTACCCATAATTTTTCAAGCAAGTTGAATTTGTTACAACCTCCTTTTATATTATGCATGAATTGACGAAAGAGGTTGGTAGTTAAAGTTATACCTTCTTCAGTAAAGAAAATAATATTTTCTTTCTAGAAAATAGATATGGTTACAACCTCCTTTCATATTTTATTAATCATTAATAATTATTTGACGAATGGGGTGATAATGGTTAAAAAGTTATCAAACCTCGTTTATTCCTACTGTATGATGGGTTGACGAAAGAGGTTGAAATAACCAAACCTCCTTATTTCCTCGTGGATGGAAGTACCTAAATGAGGCCGTGAATCGAGTGCACCTCACTGCCCATACTTAGAGAATTTCCACACTATGTTACTTAGTAGTTGCCTATTAGGCAAGTGACAAGTGAGTGCAGTTAGTTGTAGTACTTGTACCGCTTTCTGCAAACATTAGTGGTATTTTACTTAGTGCTAGTACCTACGTTAAGTAATGTATTGCTTACACAGATATTTATATATTAGTAGTTCTGGGAACAGTAGGTAGACTTCGCGAGCATATACTTTTTTAATCCAGTCAAAATTCAAAATTCAAAATTCAAAATTTCTTTATTTCTTTCAATGCTTATGTATTTACATACACATGATCACTTGAAATAGTCTTAAAAACTAAGTTAGGATGTGTGCCTTCGGAACGCGCCCACCAATGAGAAGAAGGCACAAGAAACTCATGGGGTTTTTTTTTTATGTGATCACGCTCACAAAGGTCAATATTACAAATATTTGAAGGTATTATTTGAAATGGAGCAATTAAAGTCACATCCATGGATTCTTATCATTAAGGTACGAAGAGGTATCATAGTATGCCTTACCGCACAATTTATGCTTTATAAAAGTTTTGAATTTGTTAATGGACATGTCATATACATCTTTAGGTAATTTATTATAATAGAGCACACATGTACTATTAAACGACCTGCTTATTTTCCGGAGCCTACTACCGGGCAAGGTCAGCTCATCCCTGTTTCTTAAGTTGAAATTATGAATATCGCTATTTTTGCGAAAAATATCAGGATTTTTGTGAACGTAGAGCAAGTTTTCGTAAATATATTGTGAATAGAGCGTTAATATATTTATCTCTTTAAATTTTTCTCTAAGTGATTCCCTGGGGCCCATCTTATAGATAGCTCGGACAGCTCTTTTTTGTAATATAAAAATAGCATCAATATCTGCAGCACACCCCCACAGCAGGATGCCATACGACATGACACTGTGGAAGTAGCTGAAATAGACTAGACGAGCAGTCTCAATGTCCGTGTATTCGCGAATTTTCTTAACGGCGTAAGCGGCAGAACTAGGTCTATTGGACAATGCTTCCACATGCGGGCCCCACTGAAGCTTAGCATCTAAAGTTATACCTAGAAAGACAGCCTTACTGACTAATTCAACTTCCTCATCATTAATCTTTACAACAGTTTTTACTTGTTTTACATTTGGAAGTGTGAATCGAATTAATTTAGTTTTGGATCCATTCAGTAATAAATTATTGGAGTTGAACCAATCAACTATTCTAGAGAGAGCATTGTTCACATCGTCAACGTTGGACTGACGCCTTTTAACCTTGAACACCAAGGAGGTGTCATCTGCAAACAACACTATCCCATGGTTGTCCCTTACAAGGTAAGGTAAGTCATTTATATAAACTAAGAACAAGAAAGGTCCTAATATGGATCCTTGAGGAACCCCCATTACTATCGCAGATCCGGGAGATCGTTTTCCGTTAACATCGACACACTGGACCCTACCACTCAGATAAGAAGAGATAAGATCCAGGGCGCCGTTCCTAATACCGTAGTGGTGTAGTTTCATGATCAATGTTTTATGTTGAACGCAATCAAATGCCTTGGATAAGTCACAGAATATGCCATACGCATCATGCGACTCCTCCCAAGCATCAAATATATTTTTAATTAACGCTATCCCCGCATCAGTGGTCGAGCGCCCCTTACTAAAACCGAACTGTTTACTATGTAAAATATTATTATCATGAAAATGTTTAAGTAGTTGATTTAAAATAAGTTTTTCAAAAATTTTACTTAACGTGGGTAGCACTGATATTGGTCTAAAATTGGAGGGGTCTGAGGTACTACCAGATTTAAACAGTGGAACTACTTTACTCAATTTCATTAAATCAGGAAACACACCACAATCTATACATCTATTAAATACAATGACAAGTTCCGGTATAATGAGTTCAATAATTGATTTAACAATCGGAACGGAGATCCCCCATAGATCTTTAGTTTTCTTAAGATTTATTTGCTTAAGCACTACAATAATGTCATGATTTGTAACATATTGGAATTGAAATATTTTATTACAATTTGGTACATTGGTTTTTATTAAACTTTCTGCAAGGGGGGTAGAAGATTTTAAAGCCTTCGTCAAAGTAATAGCCACATTACTGAAAAAGTTTTCAAACTCATTTGCGATATCTTGATTATTATTAGTTATGTTTCCATTAATACTTAATTTAAACTCGGTGTCTTTGGCTGCGACTCTCCCTGTTTCAGCATTAATTACTTTCCACGTAGCTTTAATTTTATCAACACTAGTGTTTATCACAGATTTTATTGAGAGAGATTTAGCCAATATACATACCTTTTTAAATATCTTTGAATAGTTTTTAACGAAAGCTCCAAACTCCTCTGATGTATTAATCTGTCTTTCCGCGTATAACTCATACAGTCTTTGTCTACTTCGATGAATACCAACCGTTGCCCAGTCACTAAATTCGCGTTTGTCGGAGACCACTATGGTTCTGGGCGTAAAGATAGACTGAAATTGGGCATTAAGAATCGAAAAGAAGTTACTGTACAATACATTTGGATTTGTATCACAAGGCAAAAAAGGTAAAACGTTGGCCAAACCCAATTTAAGTCCCTCCAGACGAGCAGCAGTCACTGGTACATACGTAATTTTCCTTTTTGATATTGGTTTTATAACAATTGCAAATTTGACAAACTGACCACTATGGTCCGATTCCAATTTCTCAATAATAGATTTGCTAATCGTGGTTATATTATCAGTAACATAAATATTATCAATACATGTCGCAGTAGTGTCAGTGGTTCTAGTAGGCTCCAGAAAGACGTTAGATAAATTATGTGATCTATACAAATTTAGAAGTTTCGTGGAAAAAGTACTTACTTTTAGTAAATCTACATTAAAGTCACCGCAAACAAGCAATTGTTTTTTTGATTTAGTCAATTTTGTTAACATTTCATCTAATATATCAATAAATTCTTTAAAATTATCAAAAACAGGTCGTCTATATACACATACTACTATTAATTGCTCCAGTTCTACACAGGCTATTTCCGTTACGCATTCTACAGACATAGACACGACATCTTTTCTTTCTTTATATTTTAAGTGTTTATTCAATATTATAAGAGACCCCCCCTTTGTCGTATTTACTCTACAGAATGCGCTGCCAACCCGGTGGTTGCTGAAATTGAACATGAGCTGGTGAGCCCGGAGATGGTGTTCTGTTATGCATACAATGTCGATATCCTCAGCGTTCATGTACAATTCCAGTGTTAGTATTTTGCCCTCTGTTAAAGTATAAATATTTTGATGCACAAGGTTAATATTTTTTACATAATTTTTATTTACTTTATTTATTTTAGGGCATTTATTCCAGCAATCATTATTATTTGACTCGTTTGACAATGAAATCAATAACTGGCTCATATTGTTATCTAAACTTAATATCTCATTATTATTATTTTGCAAAGTGCTAGAGGATATCTCCATTGTCTTAAAACTACTGCAAGAGCGTACCTCCTTTGTCTGATTATTTAATTTAAATTAATCGGATAAAGACAACTATCCGCAGTCTGAATAATATTTATGTCATTTAACTGCGCAAAAGGCGCAGTATATGTAGCCAAATTCTTGGCTGTAAAATTAAAAAAATAACATAGCGAAGATGCTATCTGTCTTTTGATAGAATCCGGAAGCTTGTGCTTTCCCTTCGTCAAATAATAAGTATTACTAACAATAGGATTAGTGTCAATAACATTGAACTTTTTACTATAACATGATATAGTGTTCAATGCTAAATTTAAATTATGTCTAAGTGTATTTTCCGCAGCTGGCAAGTTTTTACAGTAGGGGAGTGTAAACATTACAATATTGTCTATGTTCAAGGAGCACAAAGTATCACAATATTTCAACATTTCCTGTTTGCTGACACTTCCCCTATTTCCAATAAAAATAATTAAATTATCATTTTTTTCAAATTTATAGCTAGTTATTCTTTTCATAATTTGGTGATAGGATGCAGAAGGCATACAGTAATTTATAATAGACTGTCCCTTTGAATAAAAGTTTAATTTTGAGCCCATGTCCATTCCAATTTCATCGCTAAACATGATTGTTTGATTTTTATTATTAATTATTTGAGAACTTAAATTAGAAGATTTACATAATAGCTGTGAACGGTCACACAGCTGCTCACTCGATAAGGAAGGTGTATTCAAAGGCTCGGGCTGGCTGCAGCGGTCACAGCCATAACTTGTTTTGTCTGCCAAAGAGTCAAAACGGTCCACATAGTCAGATGTTGAATTAATAAGTTTACCCATTGCCATTGAATATTCCCTGATAAGTAACGTAACATTAGGTAACATTAAGTAACATTGAATATTCCCAGTTTGAGAAGCTATTCTGCTGAAGATTCACATTAGGTCTTCAATATTATAGCAAAAACAGTTGAAGAACGGGGAACAGCTTCGATTTTGCGGATAAGAGCTCTTCAGCATAAAATTATCTTAAGATTTTGTTGGTTCGTTTTATTCTTATACGATGTTGTTTAAATATCTTTGTTTGGCTGTGATCGAGTGATCTAAAAGTCAGGGCCGCGAGGCTGCGCGCGCGCACCGTGGTGGCTGCGACCGCGGTGAGGTATGCTCCTTGCTCGCGTCGCGCGTCGTGTGTATGAGGTGACTGTTATTGTTTATTACTTTCATTGTATTGTATTAACTCATATTACAACAAGTATGTCAACAAAAAGTTGCATTCTGATCGGGTATTTCTGTTCGATGGGTGCCTGGAACAAAGCTGCAATCGACAAAACACAAATGTTCAGTAGAAAAGATTTAGTGAAACCTTTAATAATTACTAAACTACGAGTCGTATGAAAACGATTTGTATATCAAACGATGCGTTATTTTTTTTCGAGTTTTCTAATGGTATACCTAAACTCAGAGTGCCTAGGATATGCCTAGAAATTGTAAAAAACCATATTGCTGCTTCAAACATTAAAAGTCGTTACCGTAAGAGTCCATTGTGGTTTTATTCCAGTAAAAAGTGCGAAATAAATCAAACAGTAAAAGTCTATTGCAGCGTTGTACGCTGACCTGATGGATTTATAGCGAATACACTAGTGATATTACACGAATTTAATAATCAATTTAGAAAATGTACTCGTGAATACTGTGTACCTACATTGTATAAATATAGTTGTATTAAAATGAGCCCAAAGTTAATTTACTTAGAGTATTACGTAAATATCTGTTAATATTGCAGTGGAATTCATAATCTTAAATTATTATAATATTATTTATGATTTTCTTGTTATTTCTCTTGGTACCTACCTACTTTCTATCATTATTTATCCATTAAACTTTTCTGCATTGCTTTACGATTGAATGGGAGAGAAAATAATGCATTTGCCATTCAGTTTGTTATATTTTAAGTTTGAAATATTAATGTAGCTATAACCTACATTAATATTTCAACTAGTAGCAACTACAACAATTGCAAATAACCTTATTATTGGCTATGTATTTATATAAAGAATGTAAAAACAAAGAAAACTACTGCTCTAACTATGTCTATTTACGAAAAACACAGTAATTATTATATCCTAGCAGTGCTCTGCGGTTTCACTCGCGTAACTCCCGATCCCGTGAGAATATCGAGATGAAAAATAGTCTATGTTACTTCCAATAAAACAATGTATTTTCATACTAAGACTCATTAAAATCGGTCCAGTAGTTTCGGAGCCTATTCGTTACACACAAAAAGCAAAACAATTTAAATTTCCTCTATATTATAATATTATAGACTAGCAGCACTCCGCGGTTTCACTCGCGTAACTCCCGACCCCGTTGGAATATCGGGATAAAAATAGCCTATGTTACTTCCAATGAAACAATGTATTTTCATACTAAAACTCATTAAGATCGGTTCAGTAGTTTCGGAGCCTATTCGTTACAAACAAAAAGCAAAACAATGTAATCTTTTCGCTTTATAATATTACAGACTAGCAGCGCTCCGCGGTTTTACTCGCGTAACTTCCGACCCTGTTTAAATATCGGGATAAAAAGTAGCCTATGTTACTTCCAATGAAACAATGTATATTCATACTAAGAATCATAAAAATCGGTCCAGTAGTTTCGTAGCCTATTCGTTACAAACAAAAAGCAAAACAATGTAAATCTTTCCTCCTTATAATATTAAAGACTAGTAGCACTTCGCGGTTTCACCCGCATAACTTCCGTTCTTGTGGGGAAATATCGGGATAAAAATAGCCTATGTTACTCCCAATGAAACAATGTATCATCATAAAAAGGTTCATCAAAATTGGTCCAGGAGTTTTCAGCCTATTCGTTACAAAAAAAAACGCAAAACAATTTAAATCTTTCCTCTTTATAATGTTATAGACTAGCAGCGCTCCGCGGTTTTATCCACGTTACTCCCGAATCCGTGAGAATTTCAGGATAAAAAGTAGCCTAGTTACTCCCAATTAATCAATGTATCCTCATACAAAGTTTTATCAAAATCGGTCCAGTAGTTTCGGAGCCTATTAGTTACAAACAAAGAACAAAAAAAATCTTTCCCCTTTATAATAATATAGACTAGCAGCGCTCTGCAGTTTCACCCGCGTAACTCCCGATCCCGTGAGAATATCGGGATAAAAAGTAGTTTAGGGACTCCCACTGAAACAATGTATCCTCCCTCATACTTAGATTCATCGAAATCGGTCTAGAAGTTTCGAAGCCTATTCGTTCCAAACGAAAAATATTTCCTCTTTATAATTATACAGGTTTATTGATAGACTAGCAGCGCTCCACGATTTTACCCGCTTAACTCCCGATCCCGTTTGAATATCGGGATAAAAGTAGTCTATGTTACTAACAATGAAGTAATGTATCTTAATACCAAGATTGATCAAAATAGGTCTGGTAGTTTCTGAGCCTAATCGTTAAAACATAAAAACAAAAATATTATATTAGTATAGATAGTATAGACAATGTTATTTTTACTTAAAGCTTGGGACACAGCATAATAAAGTTATAAGAAAAACAGTCGCACGTAGTATTTATTATTAGCAACCAGGTATAGGTACCTACTACGAGTAAGAATATTTGAATTGTTACCTACTGCATAATAATATGATTTTTTCCATAGTATATTTTATTTATTTATTTAATTAGTAAGTTTAGTATTTTAGATGCATGTCATACAGATTACAATTTGTCTCAAGAAAATAATAATGATACCAACCAATGTCTGGCAGACAGTATGTAACAGTTTTTACTTATAAAATACCCTTACAATTTGCTATTTAAATGGCAAACAGGTAGGTTACATACCGCGTTGTTTATTGAAAATCCATCGAAATATTTTTTTAAAACCGTAATATTCATTAACTAGTGCAAGTCGTAAATATTTTGTACAGTAATGTCTATTGTGAATCAATGTACAAAATTTATTTCGTGGAACAAAGCTGCAATGGACGTTACCTGTAGAAAGTTGAAAAAAAAGTTTATCTTTGTACATAGAACGTTTATTCCGGTAAAAAAAATCGAATGATGAATGGGTAATAACGAGGCAATAGCCATAGTGCTTGTGCTAACTTAGCCAGTTTTCATTTTAAATATGTGAAAAAAATCCACAAGGTGTATCCGGGTCCGTAGAACACGAAAATGGCTTAACCGGAAAACTGTCACTATGGATATTGCGGCTTTGTTCCAGGCACCCATCGTGTTGTACTTCTTGTTGTCACCGACACATCGCGGGATTAGTAATAATTAGCGCCATCGTCCCGTATTCACGCTTGTAAACTTGTTATTTTAGTTATAAAAAAACCCACGAAACTACCAAATGATTTTATTTTTTCTTATTTTTATATATAAAAATGTCGTAACGTGTGCAGTATGTTTAGAGTGTGATGTGTCCAATCCCGAAGGTGGACGACTTTCTACGTAAGTACCTACGTGATGTTTTATATCAATAGATGATAAAATTCACGTGATATTTCGTCAATTAAATTATTTAATATACTTGAGTGTAAATAATCTACCTTTGGTACTTATGCTATTATAATATAAGTACAAGACACGCTAATCTCACAACTAAAAATTTCCGCTCATATAAACCAATAATACTAAGGTTCCTGCGGGTAATACGGGCCTGCCATAATTAAAAACTAATAAAAATTTCGTTATAGAACTAAAACGAATTGTTATATTGAACTTAGTTATTATAATGTGTAGCCGAATCGACCGTTAGGTATTATGAACTTATGTGAATCGACCGTAGTTATTTCGAAAATAGTTATAATGAACTTAGTTATTATAATATGTAAGTACCTAACCATAAAATAAAAAATAAAATAAATAAATATTCCGACATAACCGATAAAACTTACTCCACGGAGTTTACTCCAACCAGTTCCGCGATTTTCTTCCTTTGGTGCTTTGGATTCCGTAAAAAGTGAAAAAAAAAAATAGTTATAAGTTTGTTGAACTGTATGTCTGTCTGTGTGTGTGTTGTCTATGGCATCGTGGTCTCATACCGTGACAGAATACAATCCACTTCATACAACTCTATAAACATTGGTGTTACAGTGACGGAGAACATCGTGATGAAACCTGCGGCTTTGTTGGCTTCAGATGTATTGACAAGTTCTCTCCTCTGGACATCGATGCTGAAGGACATGGACGCGGTCTGACATGGTGGAACCTGAGAACTTGACCGTGTCATTGGCCAGCATCCATCCTCTATAGAAGCTTACTCCATCTAATGTCCTAAGCACTACAACGCGAGCGCTCCAAATAGCATAAACTAGCTGTAAAAAGTAGCAAGCCTTCCTCGATTAAATTAAATTAAAAATTATTTATTTGAACAAAGAACTTAGGTGTTAATAACAAACAAATAAGAATCGTTCTCAGCTGCGAAAGTAGTAAACTGCGTTGCAGTGAGAGCGCCTTCCTCCAGAATTAGGTATGCAGATGAAATAGACTATCCAACACAAGAATTTTTCAATTCGAACCAGTAGTTCCTGAGATTAGCGCGTTCAAACAAACAAACTCTATAATATTAGTTTGGAATAAAGTACCTGGCGCTCTTCTCGCGCTCTACCATAAACCATTTTTACATTTAAAGGTCGATATTGTTATTATTTCATTAAATTGAAATCCTTTTGTTTAATCTACACTACACAAAGAATAAGGAAATGTAAATTTTAACACTAATTCAAATCGACCATTTTGTTATACAGATGTGTAAGATAAACTGTTGGGTAACATTACATCCTTTGTATAATTCCTGGACTTTATTGTTGTGAATATTTATTTTTTAGACAAACATATTTTAACAATAAACGGAAATACTAACAATATAATATTATGAAGCGAAATTACATAAAACCTATGGCATACTGGTTGAAACGCATATCGCATTTATAAAATATAGTTTTCTTTTTTTTTTTGTTGTGGAAACGAAACAAAATTCATTGACACAAACCCAATTTTACTACGAACTGCATTTACTTCTTCGTCGTCTTATGTTTGTCTCGAATCTGTGGCGTACTTACGAAGAAAAACATTTCCCGTGTCAATACTGGACCGGTTCATAGTTTTTTGCTGCCCGTATGACTACTGGTAGTACGACTAATAGTCACACGGGCAATAAACGTTATTTTTTAACATTATTTATCTAACGAACTACCAGGCGCACATGACTTTATTAGGAGAACAAAGTAAAAAGGAGCCCGTTGATGTCTTTTGTAGGGAGCGAGAACGACGCGACGCGACGCCCACGGGGCTAGTTTGATTCACGTTGTTGTGTTTACCTATAGTTAATGAATCGTTCGGTGACGTCACCCCTTGGACCGCGTCACCTCGCCACCCCCCACGCACCGGGGGGCCGGCGGCCCACGTGGGACGCCTGCACGGGCGCAAGGTGACGCTGTGGACCCAGACTTGTACTGTTCTCTACGATACAACAATTGGGTATAATATTTAACACCTGTATCAATATCGTGAAAATATTCTATTAGACGTGTCGCGAAGGGAACGAAATAATATATATAATTGTCTGAAATATACATGATATTATATTTAAATAGTTGTTTAGAATTAACTGGATTGGTAAATATTTAGTAGGTATACAAACTTAAGTCAATAAAACACGGCATTAGATGTGTTTTTAACCTAATTTATAGTGTGTTCGACAAGGTGTCTTTAATTTATACCAAAATTTAATGTTAAAAAGGATTATGGAAGGTCTCGCTGACTATCCTCCCCCGGGGGAGACGTTAGGCGCTGAATTTTCACCATTTCCATGCAATATTCGTAAATAAAAACTTTAGTTACAGGTAGGTGTACGACAGAACTTTATGCACCTTAAGAAGGAGCTAAGAAGAATAACTTCACTAATACCCAGAGCGAACACTTGAATAGACATGGTCTGTCTGTCTGTTGCACTTGTTCGATGACGTGAACTAGATCTGTTGCGACATACACAAAAACGCACTTAGTCCAAACGCTTCATAACTACTTGTATACCCCGCGCAGCGACTGATGAGCTCTGACGGAAAGTAGAAGGGGTATGCGCAGAACTCAATTTTCATATAAATTTCGAGTTCTGCGCATGCCCCTTCCACTTACTCCAGCGCTCATCATTCGTTGCGCGGGGTATACATAAAACACCTACCAACCAACCAAAACTACCTACCATCCATTGTACACAATTTATACAATAAAAATTCTTATTCTTATTCTTCATATATTCTGTGGCATAACGCGAAATGGGCAGACTATGGGGCAGACTGCGTTTTAAGTACTCAGCGACTAAAGGGAGAAACACCTTTCTATTTCTACAACAATCATCGTCATTTGTTTAGTGCTTAGGTTCATAATTTATGATTAATAATAGATAGACATATTAAATTGGTTCATTTAACTATTGTGTAAGGGCGGTAGCTCATAAAAGGGAGCCTATGGTTTAGTGGTTAGTCCAATTGACAAATACAATTGTTACATAATGCTTGTTTTATTTACTTATGAAAATTTTCGGTTAAAATATATTATTTTTATATATTAGTGAAGTGAAACGCTCAGTGTGTCTACGCCTTAATAGTTTTTGTATGTTTAGCCTGTGTTGCCCGGTAGCAGCTAGCTACCGAGCGCCGCGCCGCTAGCCGGGTAGGTACAGCGGTAATAACTTGATTAATTTACACTCACAACCAAATATATAGCACAATGATGATACGTGTGAAAATAATAAAAAAAAGAATACATTTTTTAGTATGTAGGTATGTCGGCTGCATAATTGCAACCCTCGGTAGAGTTTGAAAATTACTAGATAGGTAATATTGGAATGTTTTCATTCTAATAATTTTTGTTTGATAAATTACTGATGAGTTAGAAGACTTTAAACTTCAACTAAGTAGGTGTCTAGAATCTTGCTTGTGTTGGAATCATTCTTATAACAGCCGCTTTGGAGCTCTACGGTGGGTCCGCAATTATGCAGCCGACCGTACCTAAGTACGAGGTAAAAACTAATGTACCTACTTGTAATACACAGCTTATTACGATCAAATGTATGTGTGTGTGTGTGTTTGATAATATGATCTATACCTACCTAAGTACATACTTGGTTGGTAGTTATTGAAGTCTACAACTAAGTCCTCTACTTTTCTTTTTTTTTAGGGGGAACCCATTCGAAAACTGGGACCAGGTACCAATTGATATGTGGTCTACTGGGATCACATCAATTTAGGTATAGGGTCTCAGTAGCAACTGGACAGAGGGACTACTCTGTGGGGCTATTAAGAACAAATATTAATAGAAAGTAAACGTTCATTTTGATCAATTATATGAATAGACAATTGGATGAATTTTGAGTTAAATTGGGATTTTGGGATTAAATCGTGCACCTATCATCTGTCAAAAAGAAGATAGATTAGACGAATTAAAAACTAATCCGTTTAAATATTAATCATTTTTAGATTCTAAAGTAAAAAGCGTTTGTTTTCTTTACCTCTACCTCTAACGTGCTCAAACAAAACAACAATAAGTCAGTCGTTACCAGTGGTCCCGGTCGGTGTGGGACGACCCATTACCGGGTCCACGGGTTATTTTGAAAACTGAACCATGTGGGGTGAGTCTACCGAAGAGCCAAATAAATATAAGTACCTACCTACCCCAAATCAATCAAAATAAAGTTTAAAAGTAACGCTGAACAATAGACAGCCTTACCGCTAAGAGCGGTCTCATTCAATAACAGAAGATGTGGAACAAAGATTAACTAGCTGCACCCCGCGGTTTCTTCACATAAAAAGTACCCTAGCTATTATAGCATTCTCCGTACTCTATCTATCGTGTACATTTTCATGAAAAACGGTTCCGCCGTTTTACTGCTAAAGAAGTAAGTACAAATGAACAAACGTGCGCATTTTGCTATAAATAAAGTGATTATTATATATTTTTAAAATGACTAGTTAACTTACCGAGAAAATGTCCTCCCGGAAAAACCAAACAGCACAAATTCTAAATCCAAAAATTGACACTATACACTTTTATAAAAAAGGAACACTGCACTTCAAATTTAAAAAAGGAACCGACGTGAACACAGTAGCTGCTAAGGTGTAGAGATGTACCTAAGTGACGCGAAGTTAGTCGCAAGTCGATACAACCTACCGTTGTGAGACACCGAGGCCGACTGGCTCGCTTGATATGAAGGTAGATTTGCGAGAGAGAGATTTGACTTTGCAAGGAAAACAACTCGATACATTTTTCCACTTTGCTTTGATTTCGTTCGCTCGGTCTAAAAGTGTTCAAGGAACGATTATGATACCAAACTAGATTTAAAACTATGTTTACCACTAGCTTTTGCCCGCGACTTCGTCCGAGTAGGAGTTTAATTTTCCAAAATCTTTTTGCTGCGTCATCACAACAGCTATCTGTATGTCAAATATCCCGATCTATCCATTACTGTGAGCTGCTCTTTGTTACATCAATAAGTCGCAGTCAGTCAGGGCCTAGAATTTTATATTTTAGGATTATTTCTCTACAAAAAAATACAAATAGATTGGCATTAAAGCGTTGCACAATTGGGCGGCCTTATCGCTGATCGATTTCTTCCAAGTATCCTTTTTGGGTATAAAATACTTGGTTTTTTTTTATCAATGGCTACGCACGATTCGTGTTTATTTATAGCCACGGTGCAGTTAAAATAAATTTCATCAAGTTAATAATGTTTAACCCAGCTTGATCAAAATTATTCGTCATTGTGTTTCAAAGTTTGCGATTTATAGTACGCACAGCGCCATCTAAGAGTGATTAGGTCACCTAATTAACAGTGACATCTGTTGTGCAGTAGCAGATCAAGTTCAGAATGCGCATTATCCTACCAAATTAAAAATGACGGCAAATTGTTGCAAAATGTTGCCATTACGAGTCTGTTTAATTTAGTCGGTTCTTTCCATTGACATAATATTTTGTAGAAAAAAATCTCGAGAAAATGTGACACTGTGACCTAATTACATTAAAACTTAATATAAAACAGTCAATTTTAACACCAAAGCTAAAGCAATCGTTTAGTGCAAATTATTGGACTCTGTTATATAATAAAGATGCAAAATTTGTGATAAGAATAAGCATACTTAATTATTTTTACTGTTTTATCAATTAAGTGTTATTAGTTTAATATTAGAGATGCCTACCTGATTTGTTCAAAGTTGTTAATTTTATTTTATTAAATCGCAATGTCTTTCGTTAAGTGTTGTTTCGAAGCCGGCGAAGGGCATGATTTCGTGGACTCGTTTGTTCAAAAATGCACAGACCCAGGATGTAAGTATCTACTATACAATAATTACATATTATAAACTAAGGTCGTTTCTATGAAAAGTCATTAATTAATTTATATTCTTGGCTTGCATTCAATTTTATAGAAGAGTGCTATTTTTGTAATCGAAAAAAATATCGATCGGCAATTCATAATTGCCGCCAAGGTCAATTTGACTTTCGTATTTCCGGTCTAGTTTGAAAATGCGTTCCGTTCCACGTTTATTTAATTTTGTGACCATAAATAATTAACACCCAAATTGTAAATAATTGGCTAGTGGTTCAATAAATTTCAATTTTTTTAGTAATATTATGTTAGTAAGCAAATGTGCGTTTTATTATTTACACTATGGTAAGGATGTAAAAAAATAAACAATGTTTAAAATGAGGGAGGGAAGGGAACGATGAACGAACACCCATCAGCAAAAATGAAACGTACACATATCGATTGACTGAGTCAGAATTCGTGTCTTGTTTTTGTAATTAATTATTATAGCTCATACATATCTTTGTGCAGTGAAAGTGACAAGAAATTGTAGATAATGGCACCCGGTATGTTTTAATTTTCTTTTAATAGCGTAATTTCTAGTATATAACTTTTGTTTACCAAAATTGGACTTTGACAAGCTGTGGCGCCATCTTGTTATTGCAGCAATCTGTCATTCGACTTGTCAACTCAGTCTGAATTGTTGTGTAGCGTGCGCAGAGCTATCGTGTCTTTTTCTCTGAAAAACCGTGTTACCTCGCAAAATTGTTACAAGAATGGTGTGATATCATTCTATCCTAAGCCAGTAAGAGTGGCAGTACTGAATACTCAAAAGATCCATCGTAAAAGTTGTGTGAAAAGTGAATGGGTGGTGATCCGAAAATGACCACGACTACGGTTCAGAATCAGCCGAAACCCGGTGCTGCGGCCCCGGCGAAGCCTCAGAAGAACTACGGCAAGATCGTGCTGACGTTGTATAACTGTTTGCTCCCAGAATCTGCTTTCAAAGAGACGCCATCTCAAGCGGATGGCCTCGACATCGAAACTGAAACAGATCTCCGTATCCTCGGCTGTGAGATGATACAAACGGCAGGTATTCTGCTGAAGCTGCCCCAAGTTGCCATGGCAACCGGTCAGATATACCTTCAACGGTTTTTCTACTCTAAATCATTTGTCAGATACCCGATGGAAACCATGGCTATGGGAAGCATCTACTTAGCGTCTAAAGTGGAAGAGAAACCTTGTAGAATAAGAGATGTGATCAATGTGTTCCATCATATCAAGCAAGTGAGGGCACAGAGGAACATTACCCCCCTGATCGTAGACCAGAACTACATCGAACTAAAGAACCAGGTGATAAAGGCTGAACGAAGGATATTGAAGGAACTAGGCTTCTGTGTGCATGTCAAACATCCTCACAAGCTGATTGTAGTGTATCTACAGTTACTGCAGTATGAGAAGAATCGGCAACTAATGCAGATGGCTTGGAACTACATGAACGATGCTCTCCGCACAGATGTCTTCATGCGGTTCCCACCGGAGACCATAGCTTGTGCCTGCATCTATCTGACAGCTAGGAAAATAGGGCTTCCGCTACCCAACAACCCACACTGGTTCCTCCTATTCAAAGTATCAGAAGAGGACATAAGGGAGGTCTGCACCAGGATTCTTCAACTGTACAAACGGGTAAAGGTTAACCCTGAAGAGTTGGAGTGCAAAGTGGAACTGCTCCGTAAAGTTTACCAAGCCAACAAGCTGATGCAAATTCAACGAGATCGCGAGGCAGCTAAAGCAGAGGAGAAGAAACCAGAATCTCCAACAGCTTCAACATCAAAAGACAATCGTAGAGATAGCAAAAAGGAGAAGTCACCCAAAACCCCTCCATTGTCCAAATATCACAGCCACAAGTCAAAGAAAGATAGGAGAACCCGATCTCGTTCACCTTACGATCGTAAACGGGATTATTCCAGTAAGAGACATAAGTCTCGTTCGAGAGACAGGGATATGGACCGCTCTAGAGAACGAAGATCTGATGACAAGCGAGCTAGAACCTCACGGAAGTATGATGATTACGATCGCAAGTCTAGTCGGGATGCTAGAGATGAGAAAAGAAAGCACTAAAGTTCATCCATGGTGGACGGTGGCTATCTGCTCATATCTATAAATCACCTTGCATTGGGTTTGTTTCAACTTTTTTGTGATGTGATTATAATATGTTAGAACATAATCTATTCTTTTTTAAATGTAAGAAAATTAATAATAAGTTAATAAAAAAAAACTTAAACAACATTCTTATTGGTTTGTTTCATTTATGGTACCCAATTAATGTCTAAATTTCTTTTACATTTCAATAATTTAAATTATTTTTTTAACTTTGGCATTTGCCTGGGTTCATGGCTTAGTGCCCCAGACTTATTTAGTCATAACAATTTAGTTTGAGTAATGTACTGAAATATCTAATTAAGCAGGTATTGCTTTCGCCAATTTTTAACTTCTTAAAACCTAGGTTTCTTGCTGTACACATGCTGCTCTGTTAATTTTTCATTTCTTCTTAGAACTAATTACTAAAGGAAATATGACCATTAAAAAGCTAAAACAATAAAAAGAAAGTTACAGGGGCATTGTGCCTACAGTTAATCTTAGTTTTAATATACTTAGATAAGTTATTGCTCTAGCTAGAGGCATTATCTAAGAAGTAAATAAATTTGTATGAAGAAAGCACTGCTAGGATAGATAATACGACCCATACGCATCTGAAATTGATTCATGACATTGTCGTAAACTTCGAACTGAATGTGCTAATTTGGGTCAACAGAGCATTCTCTTTCATGCAAAGACATTAAATATTTACTAGTCGTAGACATGACAAGCTGACGATAGTGACAGTTAAATCTGTAGAGTGCGTGTACTACGTGACAAGTAGAAAAAAGACATCTTTTTTTAAACTAAGAATAGGTATATTTGTATAGAATTACCTACAAATCCTACAATGTTTCAAGGTTGGTGGTTGGGAAAGAACTAACTTGATGGAAAAGATTTGGGTTATTCCACAAATCCACCCCAAAATCCAAAAGTATTAAAAGTGGAATTGAAAATTTACGAGTCCAGAAATCCCCCTTCAAATCCCCTTGAGGGGGAAAAGTGGAATAAAAATAAAAACAAGTCCAGAAATCCCCCCTGAGAATATGCTTAAAAGAAAAAATATACATAGTATATAATGTATATGACGACCAAGTTTGCACAATGGTCACCATGCCGGACTACCAAACATAGTGTTGCGTGTTCGATTCTCGCCTCAGACAAGTATTTATATTTGTCTGTGGTCTGGTTGTTTCTATGTATTATTAGTATATATTTACAAAAAAAGTATATAACGAGTATATCCGGTGTCTAGCAGCCATAACACAAGTCTAGTTACTTAGCTTGGGGCTAGATGGCGATGAGTGGAATGTCCTGCAATATTTATTTATTTATAAAATTCGACATTCCATTCAGTTTTCCTCCTCTCACATCTTGTATGCCAACGGTTAAGTATACAGGGTAATGAATTGATAAGCCGACACCTACGGATAGAGAACACTGTGCCGGTTCAGAAAAGTAAAGTTATGCGCTATGAAAGTCTCACGGTTTCCGAGATATCCGCCTTTTTAATTTTTTTTTTAATTTCACTCCCTTCTCCATGCTTTTTGGTGCCAAAACTGCAAATGAAGGAATTATTCTAATCTGTTTTTTGGATAGTATTTCAGGACAAATGTGCTATCGAATGCAAAAAATATTTTTATCATCATGATTTCCCGAATTCACTAAGGAATAAATAGGAAAAACAGACATCTCTGGCTCACTTTTAATAAGTAAAATTAATTTTGTATTAAACGCTGGTAACACACATATTATACCATTTCAAAATGTCAATGAAATAGATAAAAAAAATTTTAAATTTGGCACTAGGGTGACCATATTCCTAACACATGTATCCTGGAGGGAGGAGTGAAATTAAAAAAAAAATTAAAACGGCGGATATCTAGGAAACCGGGAGACTTTCATAGAGCATAACTTTCGTACTTCGTTGCAATTTGTATGTTATACAGGGTGATTTTTTTATGTGGGTCTCAGGGCGATATCCTAAACTATAAGAGATATCGAAAATTGCTGAAAGAAGTTGCATGCCCGATTTTGATAAAAACTAAACCTGCATCATTAGATTTTAGAAAAAGTCATTACCCTAGCCAGGAATAGAACCTGTTGATTTTGCAAAAAAAAAAAACAATTATCCTATATTTTTATACCAATGGATAGTCTTGCTGATAGAGATCAATTCTTGGAAACATACATAGGAATTTAATTACCAATTAAAGGAAATAGGTAATTTTTGTAGTCTTCTGTTATTTTCATACTATTGTCCCTGAAAAATGTAGGCAGGAGGTATGGCTGTTGACGTAACAAACTGCTGCACGAAAAACATAAACAGTTTTTTTTTTTCAATTTTTAAGTGACGTAGAGAATAATATAGAAGTTTTTTAAAAATTTAGAAAAAAATTCTTCCCCATTAAGCTTCATACGTTATTATTATATGCTAGAGACAGAAAGCTGAAAATTGGTGAAAACTACAAAAAAGCTATTTCCTTTGATTTCCCATACTATGTTTGTTCCAGGAATTAATCTCTATCAGCAACAATATCGATTAGTATACAAATATAGGATGATAATGTTTTTGCAAAATCAACAGGTGTGATTCCTGGCTAGAGTGATAACTTTTTTAAAATCGAATGTTGCTGGTTAAGTTTTTATCAAAATCGGGCACGCAACTCTTTTCAGCATTTTTCGCTATCCCTTATAGTTTAGGATATAGCCCTGAAGGCCCACTTAAAAAATTCACCCTGTATATGTGGTAGGTGCTGTCGATCCCGCATCGGACTTACTAGCTACGTGCGTAAGTGAAGAACGGATGCTGCTTAAAGCATCTTATATAGATGAGGAGGCCAATGATGAGGATACTATGGTTTAGTATTGTATTTTTTCACCCCGCCAACGGCTAGGCACGTTGCGATTTGAATTTTTTATTTGTGTTAGATTCCGCTTTCAGTAAAATGATTTAAAAAAAATTACTTATATTTAAGTTGACCAACCATGGTAAATGTAGTATTTTTAATGTTGTTATATCCAAACTATTCAATTGTTGTACATAGATGTGATTTTAATGTTTGATTTTATTTCCTTCTTTCGGCAACTTAACGATTTTATTATATCTTTTTTTCAGTATGTTCGAAACTTGTAAATCGGTGTACAATCACATAACTAATTATACAAAAATATATAACTGATTTAGGGACGTTTTGGCACCTATCAGTACTAGTACTCTCCATATAAGTACAATCAAGTTCACATTTGTTTAGTTCTGTTTGCAAGAATTCTACTGAAATAAAGTCAGCAACAACTCCACCCTTGTGATCTGATTGTTTGGTTTAGTGGTGTAAAGTGTTTTCAACCACTGCTAAACTTTCAAAACATGTTATTTAAATATATTTAAACGTCGAACAGTGCAAAGGAAAATGAGCCTAAAGGTGGTAAAGCGTTAGTGACCACGTACTGTACCTACTAAAAATATTACTTCATGTTCAAAACTAATCGTTGTACATTAATACACTACCTACTTACCTCAAGGGGGATTTGTGGAACTACTAAAAAGGTTGAGGGGGATTTATGGACGGTTTTTAAATCAAATTCCACTTTTCCCCCCTAAGGGGGATCGGCTCAGGGGGGAAACGTGGAATAACCCAAAGATTTTGGTATAGGGAAGGTCATTAAAATCGGAATGGTAAATAAGAATTGAGCACAAAGCAACTTAGAAAATAAACACATTAATTAAGTACCTAGGTATAATATGTAGGTACATTTAAAAATACTAATAGGTACCTATCTTAGAAAGTAAACTATTAACAAAATCAAGGGGCTATCTAATGATATGGGTGAGAAAAGGGCGAGAGCGCTTGACATAACACGAAGGTATAGTCAATAGAAAACAACGAATTATGTAGTTACGTCAGGTGTTGTGAGACGATCTGTGTTAATATGTGCCATCGTAACGTAAGCTATTACACAAGGAGATGTTCACTCTATTCTACTGTAAGTGTTATAACTCTCTATGTTTTCACGTCTATTTCAGTCGCGACACGCACTGCATGGAGCGTAGAGTGTTAGTAGGTACCTACACTAGGGAGACAATTTTAACCAGTTAACTGTAACCCGCGCCCTTTGCTACATCGTTTGCCACCTTACCGTGTGTTTACCTCATATACTTTACCTATATGTTGTTACCTCAAGTGCACAGTGCTCACTTTACTTACCTACTACTACGTGCTTAACATACAACAGCAGTACCTCGGGCTTGTCTCGACTAATATGATTAGTTTCTACACCATAAAATATATTATCTGATCTTGATATCCGTTCTGGTTTGTGTGTGGGAATGTAGGTATCTACACGGCTATTTTTTTTTTAATTATTTTATTAAATTATAAAATAAATAAAAAGTTAGGTAAGTACTTACATACATAAGAAAATAAAATAAAAACAAGTAGGTAAATATAAAAACAATTAATAAATAGGTTATATATTACAACAGAGTAACTAACTGCATTTTGCACACGAGATGATCTCTAAAACTCTTCCAATTTTATACGAGACTAGCTTTTGCCCGCGATTCGTCCGCGTATAAGTCAAAATTGGTTTTAGCTAATAGGATTTTTAATTATTTTTAACTCTAATCAATTACTTTGGGTTTTTAAATTACCGAAATCGGTAGGTAGGTTAGTTTAATTAAATATTCTTTTATATTTATATTTCACATGTTTTCTTTGATACTTACTCATTATAAAGGTAGAGAAGACCAAAACCCTGTACCTACTTCGAAGCAAATAAAAAAATGGGTCTGTGGGACTTAGAAAAAGTAGTAGAACAAAAATATGAAGTTTTTAAATTTCATGTCTACCTGTCTGTTTGTTACTTACACAATAAAAAACGCCTATATCAATTGAAATCTGGTTTTCACTATTAGATAGCTCTTTTTTCGAGGATGGTCGTGTTATACTTTACATCTAAATCCAATAAGAAGAACCTGAGTATTTAACGAAAAATTGCAGCCGCTCGAGAAACCACGGCCGCCCGTGACGACACGAACGCGTCCCACGAAACACGAACGTCACAGAATACATAATATTGTAGCATAGGTACTTTTTATCCCGATATTTCTACGGGATCGGGACTTATGCGGGTGAAACCGCGAGGCGCAGCTACTATTGAATATAGAATGATTCGTATATTTTATACTATGACAAAATGTTCTATAGTCCTTACCATTTCAAATTTTGAATTCTACGTCCCTATGAGGCCATGTCCTAAAAGAGCAACCTTTTTTGAATAAAATCGGATTGAGTTTTCAAACGTGTGTCAAATGGATGTCAAAATAAAACGTAGGTAATTTAAAAGGAGTATTGATATCAACTTCGAAGAAAATCACCCCCAAAATAACTTTCTACCCCTTTTTCACCCCGTTAGGGGATGAATTTCAAAAAAATACGAAACACGTGTTTCATCAATTCTGTTAAAGAATGTTTATGCAAAATTTGAAGTAGATTGAACCAAGGAATCACGCTGTCTCATACAAACTTTGCCCCCCTTTTTCACCCCCTTAGGGGTAGAATTTTGGAAAATCCTTTCTTATCGGATGCCTACGTCATACAAAGAACACACCCTCCAAGTTTCAGGTCTCTACAATCAGCGGTTTAGGCTGTGCGTTGATCCGTCAGTCAGGCAGGACAAAGCATTTTATATGTATAGATAGAAGATAGATAAAAAAACCTAGTTACCTATTTATCTGGCCGAGTAAGACGTGACGTACGTAGGTACCTACCTAAGTCCTAACAAAGTATCAGAGAAGGAATCTAGGGCAAGTGCCGCTCGTTATCTTCTATATACACCTATAGGTACTTACAATTCAATGTCCTGACTTACCTACTAACTGACATATACATAATTATATCAAAGCACAGCTTAAACCGCTCTATCTAGATACATTTTTCGAAATTCCCCCCTAAGCGGGTGAAAGAAGCTAGTCTTATGTTAAGAAAGAACCTTGAACCTTATGTTTCAACGTTCTTGAATCTCATGCACTCGTCTACACATAAGGAAAAACACAATAATAATAAATCGAACACTTTCCTAAATAAATAACAATTTAATATACTTACTTAAAAGCGTTTACATTTATGCGATATTTAAGATAAAAGTGTATTAATTCGTTTCGTCCCATATACCTACGGCTGAAATGGGCCGAGACGGGCTGAAACGACGCTGACGCGGACGACACTTCGGCTAACACCTTCTCTCACTTTTTTTACTTGATATATGTCTGAGCAAAGTTTCCGTATCCTTACACTTTGTACGCTCGGCCCATGACTTCAGGTCTTCATCTTTTGAATTGGTTATTATAATATTACAAATAAAGTCATCGGAATAACCATGTTCCTGGCCCTGCGTCAACTTTCTCTCGAAGTATTTTAGAACCCCTTCGGTGCCTCCTCTCTTGCCTGTTAAAAAAGTTTCGAGTCGAACGCTTTGTCTTTTTTTTGTTATTTTTGCAGGCGGAGGTCGGAGATTACGCGCTGACGTGCCTTCACCCCGAGAGCCAACAGTTTGATTGTCGCCGTCATCGATGGTGTTCTCCTCAGCCATCGCGTTCTGACGTGACGGTCCTGGTTGTGCATCACCTTTATTTGATCTTAGTTTACTTCTTGATGTTGTTCCGCTGGACTGCGGGATGTGCTGGGGCTGAGGGGTTGAGTTGGGCTGCGGCTGAGGAGTTGGGATAACGCTATCACGCGACGACGTCCCCGCATCTGGTAGTTCTTCACCTCGGTTTCTAGCTGATCCTGATTGTACCTGCAGTCTCACTATCTTTTCACATATAGTATCCAGTTTTATTCGCAAATCTCTATTTAATTCATCGGGAACTGAATTCCTATACATATTCATGATGATATACATATTTTCTAATTCCTCCGAACTAAAAATATTGTTTGACATCTTGTCTTGTGAGTTTAGTCGTTTTATTGAAATGATTAAATGTATCGCTTGCTTTCTTGCTTGCACAATAGACACAGGTTTAGGCAACTCAAACGACCTCTTTCAGAGTTAGTCGACAACTGAAACGACAATCTAGCTCATTGGTATAGGCATTATAGAGCCGGGTTCACATCGAAGCTTACAACGTGCACGCTTTGTCTGTGGAACGGTCCGAATGGAGTATCACGGTATACATGGCCAGAACTCAACAATCGTAGGTATATACCCTACTTTGTGATCCATGCGTCTCACTGTCGATGTCGCCTTCCAAAGTATACACCACGATCTTCACCCACTACTCGAGCATATTTTTGAGTTATGTTTTTTTTTAATTTTTAATCCGGGGTTTATTTCTAAAAGTAGGTATTAATTTTAGGGACGTGCGTTTTGTTACGAATTGAAGTTTGAATGAGTGACTGACGCGGCGAGCTGACCTATCTGTGTGAAGCCGGCATTATAATATACTGATAGTGTTGGGGATAATGTAAAATGTTGTACATTCATAAAACTACCTACTGTATGTAATAATAACAATTTAACATTAATAGTTTAATAGAGCTGAAGTATCACATGCTGTAGAGAAGATAAACGATGATCTAAATATAATATCACGGTGGACTGAAAAAAAACTGTCTTAAACTTAACGCAAATAAGTCAAAATTCATGATTGCTTTTAATCCAGATATTAAAGTACTAGGAGAACGAGTGGAGAGGGTGAATGAGGCTAGGAATCTGGGAATATTGATGGACAGTAAGCTTTAATATGATAAACACGTTTTCAATTCATTACAGACTTGTATTTTAAAACTAAAAGTTATATCTAAAATTCAAGGAGTTAAAATTTGAAATCTTCTGAAGGAAGATGTTAGAATTCAAATAAATGGAAGCTTCATTCTGTGTTAAAGTAACTAATGTTAAAAGATTTAAAACTCCCGCCATTTGTCCTTTATAAACATTCTCCCTTCACTCGATCCATCAATCAATATACCATCCTAGATTTAAAAAAAAACAACCACTTCCTTTTTTCCGCTTTCTCAACAAGAGAGCTCTCGCGACCAAAAAATCAATAAAACCCAACTTATGTCGAAGTGAAAACCAAAATTAGCATTGCCGGACCTGTATAACGTGAACTTCCAACTGTGCTGCAAGCGGGGCCCTGCAGAAGAGGATATTATACCTACCTAAGGAAACCACGCGACAAACACCAACACGTGAGTCCTTTGGCGTAGCGTGTCTTGTCAGGGCCCCGTATAAAAAATTTGCTTGGAGGCCCTTATATGGGGGTAAAGATTTTTCACAAAAGAAAAAAAATATTGTGAAAAGAAGCACTTTTTTTAAACTTTTTTTTTCACTTTTTTTAGAAGCACTTTTTTTATAACCTCTTCCCTTTTCTGTTTACTTTTTCTTTTCTCAGCGCAGCATAAATTAGAAAGTTTTTCATTTTTTTTTCCTTACACACTTTGGGGCCCGGGGGCCCCTTATAATTGATACGGCAGATACGGCGGTAGCTACGCCCCTGCCTTTAATTCCCTTCCAGCATTATCCTAGCGGGCCCAAATCAAAAATCAATAATCATTTAGATACAGTCCACATCAACATCAACATTCTGTCTAAATTAAATTACGGCGAATTGCTCTATGGACCAAGATTATTAGCTTCTAGTCAGCGACTGATAAAAATAATTCAGAATGCCTACTTGAGATATTATCATAACATACCCCGTCGTTCTCATGTAACCCCTTTCCTTAACCGAAGCGAAGGTGCAACAGGATTAGGTAACCAATAGAGGAAATTAATTAAGTTTAAATAACAAACAAATGCAACAAGTTCATTTTGAACTAATGAAATATATTACCTATTTATTTTATCAATATCCACTTGTTTGTTTCCTCTAAAAAATTAATAATTTATTCAATTTTGATCATTAGTCATTTACCGATAAGCTCGGGCTCGGGTTCGTAGGTATATAATATAACTAGCTTTTGCCCGCGACTTCGTCCGCGCAGGAGTTGAAAATAGTTCTAATAGGATTTTTTTTGTGACTTAAAATTGGATTGAGTTTCAAACATGTGTCAAAATAAATTGTAATTACTTAATTTAAATCAGAAGCACTAAGAAGTTTGAGTCGATGCAAATACCCTAAAATAACTTTCTACCCCTTTTTAATCCCGTTAGGGAATTAATTTTGGAAAATCTTTTCTTATCGGATGCCTACGTCATAAGAACACACCCTCCAAGTTTCAGGTCTCTACATTCAGCGATTTAGGCTGTGCGTTGATCCGTCAGTCAGTCAGGACCTTCGAGTCAGGACAAAGTATTTTTATGTTAGGTAGGTATTTTAGTATTTTAACATTAAATTAATATTTCTTTTAAATTACTAAGTACCTACTTAGTACCTACTAACTTTGGGAATTTGTGACTTTTGGCAAATTGTTCTGTTCTGTTCGGCTGAGCAGTTGCGCAGAGAGTAATTTTGGCGTACCTTAATAAAATATAGAGTTTTGCAAAAAAAAAGGTAATAATAAAATATTATTACCTAAGAAATACATGACATTGGCTGTATGAAGTTAGAGGGGCCAAACCGAATAAAAAAAAATTGGAAAACCGCGAACTGTGACCATGAACGTCATGGAGTAGGAAAAAGCTTTTGGACACAACAGATATAGTAACTTAAAAAGGCCGTGATGCACTTTAAAACCCATATCTAGCGGTAGAAGGCACTAAAAGCAAATAAATAATGCCTTCATACCAAATCTTTAAAGCAGTTAGGAAATGGGATATTGAAAGAAACGTGATGCGTTCCATGTTTCAACAAATATCCCGTCTCCGAGATGGTTTAGAAGTTTGGTTAGAAAGCATCGCAAAACCTCTTAAGATAGGTATGGTTTTCTAAATGCAACGCGCACTTTTGAAAAATCATAAGACATTACGTTTGTTCAAATACCCCATTTCCGAGACGCTTAAGATTTGGTGTAAAAGCATAAGTACTTAATGTGTCGTAATGTCCTCTATCGATTAGTATGAATCTCAAAAATATCGCGCCAAAAAGTACTATGTCAAGTTCCTAGTACTAAATGGCAAGACACCTTTTTTTAGTTCAAAGTTTTTAACCTCTTTGGTTTTACGTTAACAGCTGCAGTCAGAGGTGACGTCTTACCAATCTAATCAAAAGCACTAAAGAGTATTGATATCAACTTCGAAGCAAATCACCACCAAAATAAACTACCCCTTTTTAACCCCGTCAGGAGATGAATTTCAATAAAATACGAAACACGTGTTCCATCAATTCTGTTAAAGAATGTTTATGCAAAATTTGAAGTAGATTGGACTTTGACCCCCCCCCCCTTTTCACCCCCTTAGGGGTGGAATTTCGGAAAATCCTTTCTTATCGGATGCTTACGTCATACAAAGAATACACCCTCCAAGTTTCAGGTCTCTACAATCAGCGGTTTAGGCTGTGTGTTGATCCGTCAGTCAGTCAGGACAAAGGATTTTATATGTATATATAGAGAAGATACACGTAGGTATAATGCATAATATTTTCATTTAAACAAACTGGTATTTTTTGACAACAGGAAAACGACACAATACCTACCTATCTTTGTATACATACCTAAATGCCTATTTATCCGTTATTTTTATCGCAATAAGTTGTTAGTTAAAAAAAATGTAATATTTTTGATACGAGTAGATGTTGTCGTTTAACTTTATTCGTTTTATGGAGTGCTGACTCCTCTCTCACTATGTTTTTAAAAGAGAGAATATTCTTACCTTCTCGAGATCTATTAATTTGTAAAAAAAAAATTAGGCATATTTTTTTTTTTCAAGAACAATCGTATCGTTTCAATAACTTGTGTAATAAACATTTAAAGTACAATATCTATCATCAAAGTCTCGGCCATTCGAATATTTAATAATAAATTATTAAATATAAACCTACTACCATATATATATATGACGGAGGAGGTGTTCCATGGACTTAAAGAATATCGGTGACATCAGCAAAGCTGACGTCACCAATCTCATCGTCCACTTGACGACTCTTGGGTTAGTAGTTTTTGTAAGTGGTTTTTAGTTAGAAATATTAATGACGTCAGTGAAGCCGACGTCATCAGGTAGACCAATCTTCGATTAGGAGCTTCGTCTTCAAATAGTAGCTTCGATGGTGCTGAGTAGAAACCGCAGGTTGTAGGGAGGTCCGCTCGGTCTGAAGTCTGGCGCTGGAATGGCTTTCCTACTGTTTTGCGGCTGTATTTATAGTGATTTTGTGTTTAAGTCAATTGAATGTTTTTCAAACACTAGAATCTTGTTTTTAATAGTTAAATTCAATGTAAATCGATCTATCAATTAAATTCTTAACTGTTTATTATTGTAGTTTAAATTAACCGTTAGTTTCAAGAATTATTACAACGAAATGAAAACATGTTATTGCAAAACAACAATATTGTTTTGAATAATCAATAGTTTCATGAATTCTAGATGAAAGTTAGTTTTACCAGTCAAAGTTTAGGTCAATAATCATAATTGCGCCGATACGGCCATTCTGACAGGCGGTGCGCGCTCTGCACCAGCCTGGTAAGAAAAGTTGTTGTTTTGGAAGGTTATTTTAGCAAAAATTGTTATTGGGTCTTCGAAGGGTTTCATAGGTTCTGAAAGAAATGTTTATTAGATTCTCGAAGATTTTTGTAGGTTCTCGAAGATTTTTTTAGGTTCTCGAAGATTTATGCAGGTTCTCGAAGATTTATGCAGGTTCTCGAAGATTTATGCAGGTTCTCGAAGATTTATGCAGGTTCTCGGCGAGTCTAAAGTTTTAGTACTGAGTTTGAAAAGTTGTTGTTCATACTCACTGAGTCTGAACAGTTCTATTGGGTTGTCGCAGATGCTTGAAGAGTCTGAAAAATTTAAGTAGTTCCTCGTAGATTCTTGGAGTTGTGGAGTTTGTCTAACATCTGCCGATACGGTTTCCTAATTACCAAATTGTGGAGCAAAACAATGTTAGTGGTCGGGAAAATGCCAGTGATTCGATGAACTGTGCAACTATAAGTATTGCAAGTTGTAGTTCATTACATCAAGTGTGTTATGCCACAGCTTGATTTCGTATAGTTCTTAATCATTATAAAGTAAAACGAAACGCAAAACGAAGTTAGTAGTCGTGAAACTGCCAGTGATTTGATGAACTGTGCAACTATACGTATTGCAAGTTGTAGTTCATTACATCAAGTGTGATATGCCACATCTTGATTTCGTATGGAAAAAGCTATGCTCGAGATTTTCAAGTAAGAAGAATACTTCAGATCAAAGATCACAGTTAGGGACATAGTTAACGTGATTGTTAAGCGTAAGTAGATATTGCACAATGAGCTACGAAAGGTGGACGCTAAGACTGCTTAAGTAGCTCCACGAGCACATTATTGGGATAGACCACCAATGACTTTAAAAGACTCTAACAAACCTTGATTTGTATAACAAGCAAGATAATTGGATATCCTGAATTTCGGTCTGTAGCGTTACTTGGCCGCGTAGCGCAGTGGTTATTACACCCACACTGTAAGCAGGAGGTAATGAGTTCAAATCTCGCCGCGGTCATAAATTTTGGCGATGCCCTTTTTTTTATTTTATTTCTAGATAAAAAGAAGATACTAAAAGACTGCAGGCTATGATTGAACGTCAAAGGTTCAAGACGGTTGGTAGTGGAAAAAGATGATGGAGACCTACGTCCCAGATTAAACAAGGAAAGGCTGATACAGTGAGATGGATGAAGTTTTTCAGTCTGCGCATTCGCTCGGCTTATTCCTGATATTATGCAATTTTGAGGTTTCTGTAATTCAATTTGAAATTAGTGAACGTTGCCTTCTAAAAAGTACATTGAATGTGTGCTGGTTTCAAATTTTCTGCAAGTAATAGTGACTTTTAGAGTCTTTTTAGTTTCTGTAGGTTTAAACCATAAGGGGTTCTTCTGTGGTAATATGATACCTAGGTGTAGATGACTTGCTCTGAAATAAATACCTTTAGCGTTTAGATATTGTAGAATTCGTATTTAAGTGGGTATGCTTTATTCGAACTGATGACGCATGTTTTCCATGGTCTCGAGTTCATCCTTATTATCCAAGCTGTCCTTGGTGCATATTTTTATTTTTTATAAAACCTAGTCGTGTGGAAAATACTCAGCAATATTCGTAGATGAGTAACAGACGTCTTTTCTAAATATCTTTACATTATCATGACTCACGAGGATATCTATTCTCAGATTTGAATGTGGCGATGAGATTGTTCGATGAAATTTAGAATACTCTCGGTCAGCGCAGCTGTATGAAGGCACGAGCAAATTCAACGACCTTGGACTGCTTCTATAATTTACGATTTTTTTTTAACTAAGTAGGTACCCAAAAGTTTCTCAACCCAATAAGGTGAGATTACCGTAGATAAAGGGCATAGCGGATCCAATCGATGACGTCACAGATGAATTCACTAGAAGGAAATCGAGCACCATGCCTACATGACTCGCCCAATATTACCACTATTCCGCATAATATTTTCTGAGCTTGAACATGGTAAGCGGAAGCGCAGTGGCCAGTTCCTTCGCTATAAAGATGTTCAGAAAAGACAAATGAAGAATGACGACATAGACCCTTGTGCTTGGGAGTCATTTGCTTCAAGGCGTCCGGAATAGAGGCGGTGAGTGCAGACTCAGATGTCTAAGTTTGAGGACGTGCAAAGGGTGCTTTAGACGACAAGCGTGATCAGCTGAAGAGTAAGCCACCTTCTGCCATTGATTACGACTATGTAAACGGAGTTCTGACGTGTGCTTGCTGCGGATGAACCTTTGTAAACAAAATAACTTACAAAAGTTACCTAAGGACGGAACATTCGAACCACAAGGGATTTTTTTTTTTTTTTTTAACAAATACCAGTCACCGAAGTCGAAATCCACTATGAGGATGATGGTGGTGAAGTGATGATGACATTATCCCCTTCTGCGGGTAATGGCATAGCTATGGTCGCGCAACTTGATAAACAAACGATGAAAGTTGTAGACAATTAACCAAAGCCTTATTTGCAAACCAAGCCGAATGCTACACTGTCTAAAAAAGCGTGACCTACATACAGCGACAGGTACATTGACATGACCACATCACTTCATCTTAATGTCTTAGGTATCACCACAAATAACTAAATTCTTCTAAATCAAGTCTATGTACTAATTGGATTTGAACAGAACCTTGTTTTCTTTTGAATGTTAAGGTCATGGCAAAATACAGTGACTATAGATAGTCGACATAATCGATACCTCAACATCTCATTTCACCATAATATTCGTTCTATGAAGACATCGCTGGTAAACAGAACTCAAGTTTTATGACCCCTAAGTATCAAAGTAAGATTGGGTCCATGTTAAGAAAACAAAAGTAGAATAATAGATAGGAACGTTGGAGTACACCATTCACTATCAGTGTACCGGCGTGGCGTCTATAAAATGAAATTTATCTACGGTAGCTCTGTGAACAGATGAAACGAACGATCGCTATTAAGCACCCTAGCAGCTGTCAAGAATCGCAG
Source organism: Idaea aversata (assembly GCA_907269075.1). Taxonomy (NCBI): domain Eukaryota; kingdom Metazoa; phylum Arthropoda; class Insecta; order Lepidoptera; family Geometridae; genus Idaea; species Idaea aversata. The sequence goes on from OU026107.1 coordinate 11,306,487, forward strand.
ATTTAAAACCCGTGATAACTAGTCATTTAACTATACTGGGACAAAACGACCGAAGAAAGTTGTTTGCATAAGAATCATTTAGTAGATGACAGGAATTTTTACTCATGAATCGTATGTGAAGAGGGTGAAATGAATAAACAACAATTTTAACGAAAAAGAGGTTTAAACTTTCATTTAACCTTCATTCCAAAGTTGTTTGTGACGTGCCTTAACAACTCTTTACCCATTGTTCCGTAGAGTGGACATTGCTTAGTTATTTCTGTCAACTTCATTGGCATGACGCAGTGGGGTGAGTGTTGGCATATGACTCAGAACCTGACTCCACGTCACTCATTATTTAGAAGCAAAATAAGGACGCAGTTAGTCTTCTCGATATTTAATTTTGTCTAATCAATAATCTGATTCACAAAATCTCAAAGGATCCGCGTGATTTAATTAGATTTAAATCTCAAAAATACAGTGGAAGCGGAACGTGAACAGCTCTGTCTGTGGTCGAACAAAAAGTGAAGCTGTTGCTAACTTGTTTTTTAACACAAGATTGCCCTTTGTTTAAATCAAACCCAAGTATCGAAACGACAATATTATTTCGTACATCAGCAACACTGAATTTACGAAGTTTCCATGCACGATAACAGATGGCGCTTCTAACTCTGCGACAGGCATATTAACATTTGCGGGTAGTTTTCAATATCAACATAGATATCGTGAATCTTGGAACATTTTCATCACCTTGTCCCACGGTTTGCTGTGGAAGTCTCACACACACGACGGTGGAGGCCTCTCTAAAACGAGCAAAGTCTGGATTCGAGGTTAGTGAAGCATTCACATTGAAGTGCGTTATCCTACACCTAATCAACGAAGAACAACCTTCGCTTCTCAAGTTGTGATTACTGCTGATGTAACTCGGCTGAAACTCATAATTCTCGGCGAATTGTTGGGCAAAACTAATTAATCGTCACTGCGAGAACGTGGCGCATACCGGGTCGACCTCCTTCTGCGAGCTTACTTCCATTAGGAGCTGGTTGACTGAAGTGACACAATCGATGATGATGAAAGTGTTAATATAAGACCCTCTAAGTAAGAAGAATCGGAGCTTTCTACCTGTAACAGATGAAATGGTCAATGTGGATCAAGATTGGATGATTGTAGCTTGACGTTCTTATTATTAAATTCAGCTGGTGAAACAACAATGGTTTAACATTTCCTGTACCACTTTCATTATTACTGATGATTGTGGTGAAAGCCCATCCATAAATAGATCAACTACCGATGCCGATGGTGATGCTGGAAGTTATTGGTGCCATAGGTTAAGAAGCAGAACCCAGGCGGGAGCAGCAGCATGGTTACCTTGGATGCAACAGATGCCCCAGTGGTTACAGAGTTTGTTGGTTGATATCAGGTGGTATACGAGCTGATGAGGAAGTGGTTTAGGATCGGATTCCGTTCCGATCCCACTTCTGATGACGGAGGAGGTGTTCCATGGACTTAAAGAATATCGGTGACATCAGCAAAGCTGACGTCACCAATCTCATCGTCCACTTGACGACTCTTGGGTTAGTAGTTTTTGTAAGTGGTTTTTAGTTAGAAATATTAATGACGTCAGTGAAGCCGACGTCATCAGGTAGACCAATCTTCGATTAGGAGCTTCGTCTTCAAATAGTAGCTTCGATGGTGCTGAGTAGAAACCGCAGGTTGTAGGGAGGTCCGCTCGGTCTGAAGTCTGGCGCTGGAATGGCTTTCCTACTGTTTTGCGGCTGTATTTATAGTGATTTTGTGTTTAAGTCAATTGAATGTTTTTCAAACACTAGAATCTTGTTTTTAATAGTTAAATTCAATGTAAATCGATCTATCAATTAAATTCTTAACTGTTTATTATTGTAGTTTAAATTAACCGTTAGTTTCAAGAATTATTACAACGAAATGAAACATGTTATTGCAAAACAACAATATTGTTTTGAATAATCAATAGTTTCATGAATTCTAGATGAAAGTTAGTTTTACCAGTCAAAGTTTAGGTCAATAATCATAATTGCGCCGATATATATATGTTTTATTATATTTATTTTATTTTATTATTGAGGGTAACCTCAAGAAATAAAAATACTAAACGGATATATCTTTCATAATAGGTTAAGAAAATTGTTGATCTTTAAAGCTTTCTATAGTATTCAAGAATATTTTGATGTAGATATTTACTTTATACCTGTTCACATTGGAGACGATGTTATCGAAGTTTTTGATCACTATGTCTACCTAGGCCAAATGGTTCAACTAGGTAAATCCAACTTCGATAAAGGGGTCAGCCGACGAATCCAACTCAGTTGGGCAGCTTCGCAATATCTTCTCGTCACAAATACCACAGAGCTTCAAGACGAAGGTTTTCGACCAATGTGTGTTACCAGTGATGACATACGGATCCGAGACGTGGTCGCTGACTATAGGCCTCGTTCATAAGCTCAGAGCCACTCAGCGGGCTATGGAGAGAGCTATGCTCGGAGTTTCTCTACGTGATAGAATCCGAAATACGGAAATCCGTAGAAGAACCAAAGTCACCGATATAGCTCTCAGGATTAGTAAGCTGAAGTGGCAATGGGCAGGTCATATAGCTCGCAGAACTGACAACCTCTGGGAAGTAAAGGTTCTGGAGTGGCGGCCGAGATGCAACGTGAAACGGAGTGTTGGGAGACCAGCTGCCCGGTGGACCGACGACATTGTGGGTGTCGCGGGGATAGAGGCGGCTCAGGACCGCTGTTTGTTATATGATGATTTACTTCACATAAGTTTCTAATCTCTACATATAATAAATTCGAAGTTTTGGAAGTGAGCGTTCTACGTCCATAATGATCTTAACAATATAGAATTCGCAGAAAAAAATCTTGATAGCGCGATTCAGGTTTTCTTAAATTTATAAAGTCACAAATTAATTTATTATTCTTTTTGTTCTGCTTAAATTTTTTGTAGACTTATGTATTTTAAGAATACATAGCAATATACACATTTATTAACTAAAAAATAAAGTAATTAATTTAATAAGATATTTTTTTAAATTTCAAGTAACTACCGCCATCTCTTCGGTTTTCGCAGAACTACCATTTTTGGACTTTGTCAATTTTCTTTGTTTACCTTTTTTGTGCGCTCTATTCTCGGGAACTAGGAAACAGATTTTAACACAATCTTCACGAATGTATTCAGAAAATCAGAAGAGGTTTAGGTATTTCTGGTAGATTTATGTTACTTATAAATATATGATATTTATTGGCGTAAAAAATAAACCATAATATTTTTGCATGAAAATGTACAAAACGTAGAGATGATGTCAAAATTGTCATTTTGACAAACGGAAAGACGTATCTGGCGCCATCTTTTTTTTTTCTTAAGATTATGGCTTCGAATTATCGTGCATATAGCCCTCCGCCAGGAGTAAAAGTGTTCCGTGATATAGCCAGTGTCGAGTTACTATTCTATAAGGTCAAAGAAATTTAAATCAGGAGCGTTTTTTGAATTTGGAACATTACAACGCTCCAGCAATATTGTATGAACATGTGTATGAAGCGGCGTGCTGGGGTTATTAAATACTGAAATTCTCTTTGATTGGATCTCTTTTAACGAAGTATAGGTACCAAAGTCTCTTTGCTTAGTACGAAATGCGTTCTCGTGGCTATATAGCCACAAATGCGTTTGCCTTTCGGCACAGATCATATAAATAAAAAAAATACGGCAAAGCTAAAAATAATTCGCCTTGATTTGTTATTTACTGATTTATGAAACTAGCTGCGCCCTGCGGTTTCACCCGCGTAAGTCCCAATCCCGTGGGAATATCGGGATAAAAGGTAGCCTATATTTTCAATTCTATCTAGCAGTTCCTGAGATCAGAGCGTTCAAACAAACAATGGAAGCCCTTATAGATGAATAATTTTCCCCGTATTTTCCACATTTCCCACTGATTCTTCGCTCCTATTGGTCACAGTATGTTATGTTAAATAGCCAAACTAAAGCCTTCATCGATAAATCCATCACTAAAATAATGTTTAAATTCGAACCAGTACTTTCTGAGATTAGCGCGTTCAAACAAACAAACAAACAAACTCTTCAGCTTTATAATATTAGTACAGATAAGTTTAATACTTAATTAAAATTATTTCGGTTCAGTGAGTGAAATGGAGATTCACCACAATCACAAGTTGGCAATAGAAAACCTGCTTCCAGCGAAGTCAAAACAAAACTACATGAAAGTATCTAAATATATAAAAATCCCAATTTAACTTGGTCACGGCATCACGCGTGTATGGCTGGAGCAATTTCGCTAATTCTTTTTTTGTTGGTTTGTTTTTGTCAGGAGAAGGATCTTATGAAAGAAAAAAATTAGAAAGTTGCGCAGAAAATTATTACGCGGGTGAAACCGCGGGGCGCAGCTAGTCATTAATATGATTGTTAAGTTTCCCGTTATATTATTTAAATTTCAGTCAATTCAATAGTTTTAGCTGTGGCATCCTATTGGACTGGATTTGGCATGTAAATAAATAGAGTAATAAAAAATACAAAATTATAAAATGTACAAAAACGAAATACAAAGATAAAAAATACTTAAATAAAAAAAATATTAACACTCGGAATCGACACGCAAAGAAGATAGTTTTATTACATATTTTACTAAATACATGAGCTTGATATGGCAGCTCAATATATTGTTTTGTATTTAGTATAAATTAAGTTACTTAAGAGGCGAGTCCCTAAAAACGTCATTTACTATTTTAAAAATATTGAAGAACTCCCTGCATTGTAAGACACTAAAAAGAATTCTCGATAGCTTATTAGATGAGTCTACAGTTTCACTGTCAGATATTTTGAAAATAATCCATAGTTTTTGAAAAAAACAATTATTAACTTTGATGAAAAACATCGAAATCGACCTTTTCTATTTTAAGTATCTGTGCTACTTCGTTGTTATATTTGAAAATATTTTTGGTTAAATTGTGAGACAAAAGTATAGAGAATGCATTCATCATTGCAGTTTTTTACTTATTGAAACCAAATAATAATAATCAATGCCGAAACATAGATATTTTTTTTGGTTAAAATCATTCCTCGCTGCCCATACATTTTAGTATGAAGCAGTAGCTCGCGACATTTCGCTTTATATTAGATGTCGCGGCGCGCAAAAGTGACAGTGTCATCTCAGTATTCAAGGTGAGAGCACGTCCATTTGTTTCCCGACATTTATTGTTTGACCTGGCATAAGGGTGGGGTGCGAGTGTTGCACACGACAACTAATTTGTAATTGTACCTATTCTTCGAGCAAGGAGTCGAAACTAGGTATAATCCGCGCACAATGAGAATAGGATGGAACCTTGTCAAAGTAAATCGAAAATGACAGTTTATAAATACATATATAAATAAATATTGCAGGACATTCCACACATCGCCATCTAGCCCCAAGCTAAGTAACTAGACTTGTGTTATGCGTGCTAGCCAACGGATATACTACATATACTGGGTTATTGGAAATTATACTAGCAAGCCGTTGAGGGCTACTTCTGTGCACCCAAACCAACAACTTTTGTTCTACGACTTTTAGAAATTCGAACTTTTTTTCGAAAATTTTGAGGTTAGGTTTACCTGAAAATCAGCTGTTCCTTACACGGAGAGGTCAGTAACCTTAAAATTTGACTTATTTTTTAAGTTTCATGTACTGTTTTTGGTCTGAATGACCTTTGTTTTATAAAATCAGCAAATACCTACCTACTTATAAAAATTTGTAAATATATACTTATAATACATAGAAATAACCAGACCACAGACAAATATTTAAGCATAAATACTTGTCTGAGGCGGGAATCGTACCTGTGTGGCAGTCCGGCATGGTGACCATTGTGCCAACTGGGTCGTCTTCAAGTAGCGTTAGCATAAAAGTTCTGAATAATGGGTAATTCGTTTTGTTGTAATTAGTTATTTTTTATTTATTCATATTTAGTGTAGCTACATATATAGTATTAATTCAATTCAATTCATTTATTTTCAGATACTAAAATCCATAATAACAATCAAATTATAAATAAATAATGAAAAACTAAAGATTAAAATTTAAAAATAACTATCTTCTTACAGTCACAGTCAAAAACTTCAAAAACCAAAATTTCAATTCATATAAAAATCAATAAATACATATAAAAACGAACAATTCAAATCAAAATTAACAACATCAATATTAAAAATTCATTAAATTAAATTAAATATTAAATAGAAAAAGATGTAAGTAATTCATTCATATAAATATGCAATTTTAAATCCAAAAATCAAATAATAAGTCACAATTAGTCCAATTAATACAAGAAATGTCAGAATCAATTATAAAACAATTAAATGAAATTATTCAAACACCACTAGTCAGTACATGAATCATGCAACAATTATTAATGTACTGACAGTCAAATCTATTTGAAAACGTTCTCAGAATGCTGTTGGGACTGGCCCGAACCCTGCGCACCAGGGACGTGCACCGCTTTCGCATGGTTGCATAGAAACAGTCAACACGCGCCTCGGTGAACATCCCTGATGCGCTACAGTATCGAGGCAGTCCAACCAGCACCCTGAACGCGTTATTATATTGTACACGGAGAGCGCTGTACTGCCTCCGCGTATATGAAACCCACAGGCTGCTTGTGTAAAATGATGTGCAGTATGATTGAAATAATGTGATTTTAACACTTCTGGAGCACCTGGCAAACCTGCGGGCTATCATATTAGCCCTTACAGACAACGATCTCCGCTCTCTCTCAATATCAACATCGTCCTTCAGGTCAGCGGTAACTATATGACCGAGATATTTAAATTGGGTTACCCTTAGCAATTCTTTACCGTTAAGTTTAATAGGAGGAATGACTTTTGGTTCTTTGCCCCCGACCCGAAAGACCATGCACTCGCTTTTCTTTTCATTATATTTAAGTCCATGTTGCAGAGCATAGTTCTCACATATATTTATTAATTTAGCCAACCCACAGACCGATGCACTCAGCAGCACCATGTCATCAGCGTAACTAATATTATTGATACAGACGTCATCGATGTGGCATCCAACACGGGTGCTGCTGAGTTCATCTATTAGAGCGTTCACGTAAAGGTTGAAAAGCCTCGGAGAGGTTAACCCCCCCTGCCTCACTCCGCACTCCAACCCATACGGTTCAGATACTTCATTTGACCACCGAACAACATTTACCTGGTTTAGGTACCAGTACTTAAATATTTGTATCAATTCCTCGGGCATTGAAATGTCATTTAGCTTTTGCCATAATATGTCATAATGAACCAAATCAAATGCTTTCGAGAGATCTAGGAAACACGCGTAAATAGGTGTACTACGTTCGGTATAATACTTAACAGTTTGCTTAAGACACAATATTGCTGTTTCAGTAGAAAGCCCAGACTTGAAACCAAACTGATTGTCATGTATAACTAAGTACTTATCAAGTTGTGCGTTAAGCAAACTGTCAAGCACCTTAGCCGTAATTGTTGCCAATGAGATCGGTCTATAGTTGTTTTTGTCACTCACATCTCCACTTTTGTTTTTAACAATCGGAACTACTACAGTCCTCATCATTCCCTCGGGTAAGTATGAGTGATTTAAACAAAAGGTATAAAACATCGCAAGTACACGGGGTAGATGGACGCCAGCATACCTCAGATGTTCCACACTGAGACCGTCATGGCCAGGAGACTTACCTCTTGACATAGATTGAATAGTCATTCTAACTTCTTTAGCCGTAAACCTGGTATTCATCTCCTGTCCATTCAGTCCTCCCTCACTGCTCGACTGTGATTGCCCCAAGGGTGACTCAACAACAAATTGCTCCTTAAATAACTCAGCAATACACTTTGCATCACTAAGACCATCCACACTCACAGGCAGGCTCTGTTTAGGTTTTAATTTATTTGTGGATTTCCAAAAACTACGGAAGTCCTGCCGAGTGTGGTGAGATGCGAGAATGTCCATTTTAATTTGATCTTGATTGTTCTGACACCACTTAACGCGAGATTTAAAGATTTTTCTACTTTCTCGCATCTCCCACCAGGCACTTCCCTCCCCACGTTTCCCACTTAAAACCCATCTTTGATATTTATCCCTAGCCACCTCATGAGCCTCTCGTATATGCTTATTCCACCCTATAATGGGTTTTTTCTTTTTCAACCTATTCACAGAACTGTCAGCAGCAGCCCTACTTAATACATTAATAATATCATTATACATTTGGTCAATAATACATCTATGATCTACATTATTACATTTATAATCACAACAATTGGAAAATTCATGTGGAAAATCAATAAGTCTTAAACCTTCATGACATAGTTTACTATATAAGTCAATTTGATCTACCTTTCTTTCTCCCCATCTTACCCTATTACATTCATTTAAATTACATGTCATTATTTTTGAATTAATTAAATTTATGTCACACTGAATAATTAATGGTAAATGGTCAGACCAAACGGGTCCATATTGAACGTGAGCGTTAACGACTGTATGTAACGCTGACTTAGTTACTACGCAGTGGTCTAACCACCTTAAACACCCGTTCACATCACTAATGAAGCTGTACGTGTCAGATGACAACCCTAATTTAATTACGTCGGCACAAGTCCAATCAAAGTCATGACAAAAGTTTGTTAGTTCATAATAAAATTGCTCACCGGGATGCGCGTTGAAATCACCAAGCATGTAAACAGACTCGGTACCTTCATTGCTTAGAATAGCATTTAGCGCACCGAGGCAATCCGTGAACTCCGTTAGATTCATCGATTTATCCGTAGGCATGTACACACTAAACACTAAGAATGACCTTTGACCGATTACTATTTTTATTGCACATAAACGCGGGTTGTCACACTGAACCACAGTAACATTTTGAAAAACACTTTTCTTCCACAATAACGCTACACCTCCGTAAGGACGGCCGCGCAGCATCCCTGCCGATGTATCCACCGCCGATACACCCGTATATGCAAACTCATCGTCGATACCGCTCAAGTAATCAATTTCATGCGGCAATAACCAGTGCTCCTGTATTGCAATAATGTGCGATGTACGACACAATCCTCTAATATCCTCTACTGAGCGCTTAACGTTTTTACAATTAAAAGAAACTAAATTGCAGAATATTTTATTTTCAGTATCTGTCATTCTTTATGTTGTATAGCCGTCACAATATTAATATTGTTCGTATTCTTGCTTTTGAAATGCACAAACCTTCTAAATATAATGCCCTGCGGCCACAATTTATCATCTAAGAACATCGCAAGTTTATGTTCCGGTACAAAAAACTTATAAGCATTATAATCCTTTGCTTGCTTTGATGAAATTCTTTCTAAGTTAATTGCCACCGTCGTTTTACGCAATACATAGCCTTTTATGTCATTTTCTGTGGTATCTTTATGTACTTTTGTAATAAAGATTGGTATATTTTTTATTAGGCATTTCTACTGTATGTGAAGACTTCACGGACAAACATACATACTGACACATATACGGGTCAAACTGAGAACCGCCTTTTTTTGAAGTCTGTTAAAAATACACAAAAATGTTTCATGGTTGTAATCCTTTCAATAATAATGTTTAGGAATAATTTTTTTAGTTATTCCAATTATTATTCCCCAATGCCACTCATATGTGCTTCATGGGAATCATCATCAGAGCTTTGACTTTCTTCAGAAGTATCGCTTTCTGAAAAAAATGAAGTTGATGCAGCCAAAGTTCCCTCACCTCGGATGCGTGACACCGTGTTTTAGATATGCTTGTTGCTCGTTCGGTTATTGAAGTGAAAACTTCTTATGGCGCGTTGGGCACTTTTGTGGGTGAGCATTTTCAGCCGTTCTCGCGACAGATGAGATTTCGACAGATGAGATTTTACACAGTTTTCACTTCTGCCTGCACTCCCGGAGTGCGCTGTTTTTTTTTTGTATTTTTGAACAAACCCATAGGTTCGTCAAAAAGATCTCTTGACAATGTAATTCCCGAATTACTAGATTCGTGATCCACAGCCAACTATGTCATCATTTTCAATGCGTTAGAACAACCGACTTCGTTCCTGATCGAAATATCTATCGACTGCCAGAACTATTTGAGGTGGTTGACTATTCAAAGTTTTACCCCATTTTCTACTCATTATCACTAAATCACTAAAATAATCACACAATAATTAATTACATAAATCTAGCATTTATAATAAAACAAACCACAATTTATAACAACACAAACCACGGTCGGAATTTATTATTTGTTTATTTAATCACTTTAATAAGCATAGTCCTTATGTGCTCGTTTTATTTATAATTTTGGAGAAAACATTTTTTTAAATGAAATCGCCATTGCTTCATAGACAATCTACCACAGACAATAATAATTTTTCTTTAAATCAATGGGTCTGTTTCAAATCCGCGACACTATGACCGTGCAAATAACTAATTTATACCTAATTATTTTTCAGAACTTTTTTTCTAACGCTACTTTTCTGTCATTTTCGATTTACTTTGACAAGGTTCCATCCCATTCTCATTGCGCGCGGGTTATAATGTGATATTGATTATTTATTTTAACCTAAGAAATAACTGTTTCTATATTTCATTTTAATTTTTGACATAATTATGACAGGCAAACATAGACAAAAAATTAAATACTTCATGGACTGTGGTTTTTTACCTTTCGATATAGGGCATTACAACAAACAAATAATGCCTTCACACCAAGCTTCTAAAGCGTCTCGGAAATGGGATATTTGAAGAAACGTTTATCCTACGATTTTATAAAAGTTCGCGGTGCACTTTGAGACCCATACCCTTCGATAGAGGGCATTACAGCGAAAAAATTATGCCTACACAACAAACCTCAAAAGTGTCACGGAAAAGGACGCGGTGATACGTCTTGTAGAAATACTTGGTCACAATGCTTTTATTTGAATATCCCGTTTCTGAGCTGTTTTAGAGGTTTGGTGTAAAGACATTATTTTTTTATTGTAATGCCTTTTATCAATAGGTATGGGTGTCAAACTGCACAGCGGCATTTTAAATTACTATGCCGGTTGTGTCCAAAGATCTTTACATTTCGATCTCTAATTGGATATGTTTTACAAACAATTTGCGGGAAAGAAAAACTCAACTAGTATTTGACGTTCCTGCCTTTTGCAGGACTACAGTCTCTAAATAAATTAAAATAGGAATTTATTGAGCTGTCAAAAATTAAATAAAAATATGGAAAAGGTATGATTTAGAAAGGTAGGATGTATTAAAATTGTAGCTTATTTTTATATTTTAATCCTATATATCGTAACTTATTTTTATTCAAGTTTAATAATAATGGGAAAAGTAAAAGGAAATTACTATAAATCCCAAAAAAATAAAGGAAGATTTAAGACAAACCAGTAACTATAATGTACTCATCTTTTTACCCAACTATATCGAATATTATAAAGATTGGTAGGTGTTTTGCCTGAATATTTATGTATTAATATATGATGCCGATACCGACACGTTTTAACCTGTTTCTTAGTAGGGCACATAGGTACATACGAACGTTTATGTGTGAATTTTCAATATATAGAGACGGATGTAATAATTATTTCGCATAATTATTATTATAAAAATATATAAATATAAAAATTATTATAGTACAGAACATTTACTTATTGACAATTTCGTTATCAAACAAAATACCCAAAAAACGTACACTCTGACCCCACCCTTTCCCGCCAGCTACTTACTACCGGACTGCAGTTTTGCGATGTGACAAGTTAAATACTACATACATTGCGTGTTTTCTATGATATTCATAAACATCCTACAAAGACGAACGCTTGATGAATATGTAACTTGTACAAAATGTACGATGCATCGAAAGTAGATTTATTTGTTTCCAGGGTGCGTAATTTTAATACTGCGTTGCACCTGTGTGGCTAGAAAATATCAATGTGTGTGTTCTATCAGAAGTTCCCACGGTCAAGGATTACAGGCTTAAGTAACTCATTATTGTATGTCCGGAATGGATAAACTGTAGATACCTACCTACTATAATAATATGTCGTCTTATGTTCACAGTTTTTCAATAAATATTCTTGATTCTTCTTGAATCTGTCAACTCTGATGTTATTTAGATGATGACATAGATGTCATCTGAATTTTGATGATGATTATCGTTTACTAGGTTTTCGGTGGGGTTGAGTTTTACAGGATTCCCTATGTTACCTGTGTAATTAAACACTTATGCACTTACACAAAGGTTTTCACTAATTGATTTCTAATTAGGCCGACTAACAACATTTAATCCAAAATTGTATTAACCCAATATTGACAGTAACACGGATAAAACCATAGACCACAGCTTGTGCTAAGACAGCACATGGATACCTGTTAGATATCGTCGCGGAGTGACGCGACGCATGACGTACTTATCGTTTACCGCGAAGGAATCCGGAGCAAGTGTCATTCGTTCGTTATCTATCATACATTCTGATATCATCACACTAGCTAGGTATATTACTTGCCGATATATGTAAACAGTTTCGACGTTCTTGAATCTCGTGCACTCGTCTACACCGAGTACATACATAGTACATGTTTGGATATAAATAAGGAAACAACACAGTAATAAATCGAACACTTTCTTAAATCAATTACAATTTATTATGTAAAAGAGTACACATAAGTTGATATAGTAGGTATAGGTAACAGTGAATGCAGACGTGATAAAGTGTATTGTCGTGATGTTCATATAAGTGTGATCTGAGAACGATGACGTAGTTTGTAGTTGCGGAAGTATGTTTCATCTCTTCATTACTTTCGAATGGCTTACGCGAAAGAAACCACTACAAACACACCCTTAAACTTTTCTCTTTTCTTTACTTGTTATGAAGTTTAACAAAGTTTTCGTATCCTTACACTTTTCGATCTTTGCCCAAGATTTCAACTCATCGTCTTCTGATATGCTTATAATACAATCACAGATAACCTCATCGGATTTACCAAGATTTATGCCTTGCTTCAGCTTTCTCTTATAGAAAGTACTGAGTTTTTCCTTTTTTTTTCTTACGACTGATACCCAAGTCTTGTGTGTAACTGATTTTCTTTTTGGTTTAATTCGAGTGGGCTGAGGTCGACGACTGGCCAACGGAGGTTCTTCTCTATCCGGGTAGGTAACACCTATATCGTCGATGGTGTGTAACTCGAACATCGTGTTCTCACTTAATGCTCCTGGTTGTGTATCGTCATTGAATGTTGTAGAACTATTCCATGTTAAAGTTGTTCTTCTTGATTTTATTTGGCGGGGTTTCGGCTGAGTATTTGGGGTGGGCTGTGGAGTTGGGGTCGGTTGCGGCTGAGTTGTTGGGATCGGCTGCAGCTGAGTAGTTGGGGTGGGCTGTGGCTGAGTAGTTGGAGTGGACTGCGATTGAGGAGTTGGGGTGGGCTGAGGAGTTGGGGTCGGCTGCGGCTGAGTACCTGGGGTTGGTTGCGGCTGAGTTGTTTGGGTCGGCTGCAGCTGAGTAGTTGGGGTGGGCTGTGGCTGAGTAGTTGGAGTGGACTGCGATTGAGGAGTTGGGGTGGGCTGAGGAGTTGGGGTCGGCTGCGGCTGAGTACCTGGGGTTGGTTGCGGCTGAGTTGTTGGGGTCGGCTGCAGCTGAGTAGTTGGGGTGGGCTGTGGCTGAGTAGTTGGAGTGGACTGCGGCTGAAAGGTTGATACGGGGGCTGATATAATTTCTTCCATAATATCATTGTCATCTGTTAAATGAACAATGTCATCACGCGACGACGTCCCCGCATCTGGTAGTTCTTCACCTCGGTCTCTAGCTGATCCTGATTGTACCTGCAGTCTCACTATGTTTTCACATATAGTATCCAGTTTCATTCGCAAATCTCTATTTAATAAATCAGGTACTAAATGCCTATACATATTCATGATTATATACAAATTGTCTAATTCCTCCGAACTAAAAATATTGTTTGACATCTTGTCTTGTTAGTTTCGTCGTTTGGAAGTAATTGAAATGATTTAATGTATCGCTTGCTTTCTTGCTTGCACAATAGACATAGGTTTAGGCACTATCCGTGAGCACAGATGTACAGTCAGATACTTGACATAGGTGCATCAGTATGACGCGTCCGACAAATACACCGAAACAAAATTGTTTCCTTTAGCTAGGTAGTCATCTTAATAATATATATAAATCTCGTGTCACAATGTTTGTCCTCAATGGACTCCTAAACCACTTAACCGATTATAATAAAATTCGCACACCATGTGCAGTTCGATCCAACTTGAGAGATAGGATAGCTTACATCCCGATATTCCCACGGGATCGGGAGTTACGCGGGTGAAACCGCGTAGGGCAGCTAGTAAGTTTATAAATACCACATTGAAATGTAAATGGGTTGGGCATCAGATCTCGTGACGGATTTTATGCTGCCACAAATAGAACGATGTAATATTAGGGGAGCGGATACCGAATGCTCGAAAATAGAAAAAAAGCTGTTCGTATAAAATAAGTAAATACACACACACGCACGCACACACAACTGATGCGAAAACCTTACTCGGTATACAATTATCTGGGAACCTTAACAGTAGACTGATAAGGTTCCCAGATAATGTTGCGCATTTATAAAAGTAACAACTAATAACATAATCCTACTAATATTATAAATGTGAAAGTTTGTGTGTGCGTGTATGTAGTATGTTTGTTACTCCTTCACGCAAAAACTACTGGACCGATTGCGATGAAATTCGGTATCTAGATAGCTGGAGACCTGGATTTACTTTTCGGGATCGGGACTTACGCAGGTGAAACTGCGGGGCGCAGCTAGTCTATACATATAATAAATCTGTAGACATAAAAAATCTGTAATTGTAAGATATCCAGAAAAAAATACACAGGTCGTCTTAAAATCGTTAGCTGAACACGATAGGGTTTTTTTTTAGAATTTTTGTCTGTTTGTTTGTTTGAACCAGGTAATCTCATAAAGTACAGAACAGATTTCAACGAGGTCCACACCAATATGTTCAGAAATTACCAGATTAACATTTAGGGTATGTTTCAATTTAACTTTAATACAATAATAATGATATTTGATAAAAAAATATTTAAAAAATGTGTAATCGAAATATTTTTCCTTGGTAAAACGTAATCGAACGTCAGATAGAAACAGTACGCTAAGCACCACTTTTTTACGTATTCGATCAAACATACTATATTGAGTATTTACTATAAAACTTCCTAAAAATCAACTTACTAGGTCCACCCGTCTCTGAGAATATCGGTAGTGACACACCGACAGACAGACGGACAAGAGAGTGATCTTATAAGGGTTCCTTTTTTTCGAGTTCTTCAACAAGTCATACTAGGTGTACAGTATATGCCTCCGCTCAAGATGACAGCTGTCATAAAACCAAATAGTTTGCATATATCTACTAACTACGTGAAACTGAAAATGAGGTTAGTACAAAGAGGTACTAATACATAAAATTACGGATCTCCTTTACCGAAGACCTCGACGTTACACTTCTATCGCGCTCACCTAATTTAAATAGTTTGAATTATAGACCAGACTCTCAGTGGAGTTCCGTTTGCAAAAATTGCGGACTTAAATCTGATTTCTGATATATATTGTATAGATCCCAGACCACATGCCCAGACATCCTACAAACAAATGTTGCCAACCTGGGGCCTAAGTCTGCTAACACAATTGTGTTTCAATAGTGTGTCGATATAATCGTAATAGAAATTTAATGTCAAAAATATGACATTACATGTCAAATTGGTATTCTCCTAACGTTGACTATTCTATCGAAACACCACTGACACACCACTGACTCACTTTTGTTTTCTACTCTACAATCGTGGCTTAATGGAAACTCGATAGTTGTCAAAACGGTATATTGCTTAGCAACATATACCATGTTGCTAGGCAACACCTGCAAGGTAAATATTACCATACCATTGAGACTCCATAGTCCATAGTGATTATATTGCGATGTTATTAAAACTTTAGCAGAATACCAAATAAAGTCACAATCTCGATATAATATCAATAGAGTCTCGATATAATGACAATGGTTGGACAAATAGCAGAATAAGGCCCCAGTTTGTGGTCCCCCTCCCCCCTCCCCGGCAGTTAAAAATGGCATACAAATAAAAATAAAAATATCATCAAGCCATGCCGTGTGGAGTATCAAATGAAAAGGCTTATTGAGTAGATCACGAATATATAGCACACTATAACATTTCTTACACTTTCTCTAAAAAAAAATGAAAATTTACTAAAATGCTCCATTTTCGAGTTAACTTTAAACCACTATAGATTGAAAACGAATTAATATATTTTTATAATTATTATTTTTAATAACTAACAATAGTCCATTGTTTACGAACCAATAATTCGTACAGTGAAAAAATTGCGCGGGGGAGCAATCAAAGATGGCGAGTTTCGATATTTCAATATATTTCTTAAAATTTCGGATTCTCGGAAAAAAATTAACATTTTGAAAAGACATTTTGATTAACTTTTAAAACTAATAAAACTTATTAATAAAAAAACCATACGGTATATCTTTC
Organism: Idaea aversata; assembly: GCA_907269075.1. Classification (NCBI taxonomy): domain Eukaryota; kingdom Metazoa; phylum Arthropoda; class Insecta; order Lepidoptera; family Geometridae; genus Idaea; species Idaea aversata. Next base: position 11,323,076 of record OU026107.1, read on the forward strand.
AATCCATACACTACGTAATCACTAAGTCATAATAATTTTAATTGCACATTACACTTACAGAAAAACCTGTCTATTCGGCAATTTGTGATATATTAAGACCATTAATAAGTAATGCTATTATATGGTCGCTCTTGAATCCTTCTATTTGCTTGCATTATTAATTTTTATACAAAATATTAAAAAATATGTCACTCTGCACTGCACAGTCGTTCAACGCTAAGGTTAACTTCCAATATGTCACTCTGCACTGCACAGTCGTTCAACGCTAAGGTTAACTTCCAACAACGTATTCCTAAATCGTATTTAAACTGATTAATTTGTTTTCTACTTACCCTCTTATGTTTTAAGAAACCAGCATAGTAACATCAAATCTATCAAATCATCGTTGCAATGTGGTTGCAGTTCATATTTAGAAATAAAATCCTAAAAAAAATTAACATCCATCGTGTTTGGCGAGGGATCGAACCCAAGTTAGCCTGGTGGTATAAGCGGTAGCAAACCGCCTACACCACCTGTTGAAACTACGCCTACAGCACACTGAGTAATAATATACAAGTGTGCATGTGTGTGTATTGTGTTTATAGAAAAAGGTAATAAGTCAATTACACTTTTATTCCAAAGCTTTAGCGTACTGGGCAGAAATATATGGCTGCCGCTGTACACCTACCTACATACATGTTTGGATTTAAATAAGGAAAATAACACAATAATAAATAGAACACTGTCATAAATCAATAACAATTTAATATAAAATAGTTTTTATATAAAAGAGTTAAAGTATAGTGAATACGGACGTGATAAAGTGTATTGTCGCGATGTTCGCTTGTCGATGTTCGATGTTCGATGTCGCGCTTAATATGAGTGTGATCTGAGAACGATGACGTAGTTTGTAGTTGCGGAAGTATGTTTCATCTCTTCATTACTTTCGAATGGCTTACGCGAAAGAAACCACTACAAACACACCCTTAAACTTTTCTCTTTTCTTTACTTGTTATGAAGTTTAACAAAGTTTTCGTATCCTTACACTTTTCGATCTTTGCCCAAGATTTCAACTCATCGTCTTCTGAATTGCTTATAATACAATCACAGATAACCTCATCGGATTTACCAAGATTTATGCCTTGCTTCAGCTTTCCCTCATAGAAAGTACTGAGTTTTTCTTTTTTTCCTTTCACGCCTGTTACCCAACTCTTGTATTTAACTGTTTCTCTTCTTGATTTGATTCGAGTGGGCTGAGGTCGACGACTGGCCACTGGTCGTTCTTCTCTATCCGAGTAAGTAACACCTATATCATCATCGAACTCGACCGTCGTGTTCTCACCTAACGCTCCTGGTTGTGTATCGTCATTGAATCTTGTACAACTATTCCATGTTACAGCTGTTGTTCTTCTTACTTTTATGTGGCCGGGTTTCGGCTGAGTAGTTGAGGTGGGCTGCGGCTGAGTAGTTGGAGTGGGCTGTGGTTGAGTAGTTGGGGTTGGCTGCGGCTGAGAAGTTGAAGTAGATTGCGGCTGACAGGTTGATACGGGGGCTGATGTAATTTCTTGCATAATATCATCATCTGTTAAATCAACAACGTCATCATGCGACGACGTCTCCGCATCTGGTTGTTCTTCCTGCAGTCTCACTATCTTTTCACATATAGTATCCAGTTTTATGCGCAAATCTCTATTTAATACATCGGGAACTAAATGCCTGTAGATATTAATGATGATATACATATTGTCTAATTCCTCTGAACTAAACATATTGTTTGACATTGTCTTGTGAGTTGCTTACTTGCACAATAGACAAAAGTTTAGGCACTATCCGTAAGCACAGATGTACAGTCAGACACTAGACATTAGTGCATTGATCAGTATGAAGCGTCCGGCAAATACACCAAAACAAAGTGGTTTCTTTCAACTCGTCAAACGATTATGACATATTGAGACGTTGATGCGCTGAGGATCTGGTCTCGACTTACTGAAGGGATAACGAATGCTCGAAAATGAAAAATGGTTATAGTTTATCGTAATGAATAACTAAATACACACACAGAAGCGCGCCCGCACAGAGTTTGTCGTCAACTGATATCGACAACTTATAAATGCCAAAATCCCAAATTTAGGTATTCATTGAGTTATATTAAATCTATGATTCATTCATTAATGGCACAATTTAAAATTCTATTTTTTAGTTTGTGGTTTAGCGCGCGTTTGGCTCTTAATTCTATGAGCTTTGTGTAGTCGACATTTTGTTATTTTGCTGCAATGAATTCAGGCATTTTTAAGAAAATACTCGTAATAAGCACTTAGTACCTACCTATAGTAAAATTTAAAGAAACCTAGGAACGTATGATGGTTCCTCTGAGCAAACTAACACACCGAGCTTGTTTCATCGTCACCAGAACTTTGTATATGACATGTAAGTATATGTATTATGTAGGATATAGGTAGGTATTCATATGTTACCTGTAATGTATAGGAAATGTGTATATCTATTGCCTAAAATCCAAAGGACATGTGTGAAATAATCCATATTAGACAAAAGAGAATGGGCATAGTGGCCCACCTATTGTATAGATTCAAGTTATATGTCATTTGAAAGGTCATGACAGTAGCTTTATTTTATTGTATGACACCAACCCTGTAACTCGAATAGGGACGGATCTAGGACGTTTTTAGTTTTTGAAAAAAAATCTTTCCGTTTAGGTCGAGATGTACGTCATTTGAAAGCTCTTGACAGCAGCACTATTTTATTGTATCACACTGGTCCTGAAATATGAACGGGGACGGATCTAAAACGTTTTTAATACTTAAAAACATTAAAAAGTTGAGATCGAGATGTATGTCATTTGAAAAATACTGTTTGTAGCTTAATTGTATTGTGACGGACTAACTCTGAAATCCAAACAGGCACAGATCTAGGATGTTTTTAGTAAAAAATATTGTTGTCGAGATGTATAACATAGTTTGAAAGGTCGTAACAGTAGCTTTATTGTGTGACTTCTATCTGAAAATACAAACAGGAACGGATTAAGGACGTTTATAGTTAAAGAACAGGTTGATGTTGCTATGTACGTTATCTGAAAGGCTGAGATGTATGTTATTTGACGCAGCAAGCCTTTTCGGAGGGTTAACAATTATTTTGATTCTCGGATCCTTGCCGTGAGCATAAGTCAAGACGCTAGAACAAGCTTTTTTGACGTGATTAATCTTTTAAATCGGTCAGAAGAGTAGGGGTTTAATTACTTGTAAATATTAAATGCAACGAACGTTGTAACGTCATAAATGTGTTGTAGCGTGTAAAGGGTGCATAGAAAGAAGACGTAGCTAATCTAACCTTCTAACAATGACTTTGAATAAGATATATCTGTTAAGAATCGTGTTAATTTGACGTAAAATAAAACGTTTATGAATTACACTGAGGCTGCGTCCTCGACAGAGTCTACCCGTTTTTTTTTATTTCTTTCTGGCGACTGGTCTTGGATGTTGTCATCATCATCATTCGAGCGATGTTCCCGGTTGCATCCCTCTCGGGAGCCCGGGGTCCGCTTTCCTAGCCTCCACTTCGCACGATCTTCGGCATCCCGGTTAGTGAGGCCATTTGCACGCATATCACCCTTTACGACGTCAAGCCAGCACTTCTTGGGTCTACCCAGTCTGCCACGAGTCTGTCTGATGTCTGGCGGAGCCGACATGGCAAGACATTTGTTTCCCTCGTAAGTTTCCGCAAGACGTGACTGTACCAGCGTAGGCGACAATCTTGCAATTTATCTGCAATATCTCGGACATGAAGGCTGCCCCGGATGCGTGAGTTCCTGACGCGATCCTTTCGCGTCACTCCACACATCCAGCGCAACATCTTCGTCTCCGTTACACGCAGTTCCTGCTTATGTCGCTCAAGCACCGGCCACGCCTCACTACCATACAATAGAACAGATCTAATGATGGTTTTATAGACCCGTCCCTTTAGTTTAACCGGCATTTTGGGGTCGCAAATGACACCAGTCACCTCATGCCACTTGGCTCAAGCCGCTGAAATGCGTGACTTGACGTCGTAATCCGTCGCGTCGCCGGACGCGTGAAGCACAGATCTCAGGTACTGGTCTGTCCGCTCAACCATATGACCATCTACGCAGACAGGTGTGGGATCTGTGGTATTGCAAGCCACTTACACGTTGTACCAGTCGCCCCTTATCCGAGTCCGCCAGCGCAATATCATCAGCGTACATGAGCAGCCACGGAGGCTGCTCGCGTGCATCTCTGATGGCTACAGACAGTGCATTCAATATTACGCTGAACAAGAATGGGCTTAAGACGGAACCCTGGTGGACTCCAACGGTAATAGGGAAGGGCTTAGTGTCATCAACAGCAGTTCGCACCACGGAATTAGAATTTCGGTACATGTCTCTGATGATTTGAGCATAAGCTTCCGACACCTATTTGGGCCGCAGCGCCCACCAGATCATCATGCGAGGAACACAGTCAAAGGCCTTCTGCAAATCTAGGAATAGAAAATGCAGAGGCGTATTCTTCGTCCTGTATTTCACCATAACGATCCTTAGGGAGAAAGGGTCCATGGTGCCATGCCCGGGGCGGAAACCATATTGACACCCAGAGACTCGTAGAGCTTCATGGTGTGGGACCTTTATACCTCGATAACTGCCACACTCCTACACCGATCCCTTGCCCTTGAAAACTGGGATAATAACACTCAATCTCCATTGGGCAGGGATCTCGCCGGTCTCGAGTATGCGGTTAAAGTGGTTGGTCAAGATGCCCACGAGAACTCATCGCCTTCCATGGTCTTGGACGTTGTGGAAATGGCGACAGATTACATCAACCACTTGTGACCCGCGAATACTCCTTAAACTGAAGGGTCAAATCTATAAAACCATGATAAGACCCGTCTTCATGTATGGATCGGAATACTGGGCCATGAAGAAGAAGGATGAGAGAAGATTGCATGTGGCGGAGATGAGAATGTTGAGATGGATGTGTGGAGTAACGAGGATGGATAAAATAAGGAATGTGTAAATTAGAGCAAGCCTAAAAGTAGCACCGCTTACTGATAAAGTAAAATAGAACCGTGTGAGTTGTTACGGACATGTGATGAGAAGAGAAGAGATGCATGTGACTAGAAGAGTGATGAGTATGAATGTAGAGGGGTGGAGAGGAAGACGACGACCTAAGAAAAGATGCATGGACTGCGTGAGACAAGACATGATAGAGATAAATGTGAACGATGACTAATAGGAGTAAATGGAAAAAGAAGATATACTGCGCCGACCCCAAACAAATTAGGTTAAGGGCAGGAAGATTATAATGTCTGGTTTTGGGACCATAATTGGCTTGGGCTGAACCGATAGAAACAGAACAAGTCATGAAACGAACTGCTACAAAACGAAAGCGTCTACAAATATCAGAAATGTCAGAACCCACTTGATCTAATGTACCGATTATCGCTGGAGTTAAACTCGTATTGGAGATTTCTTATTGCCAATATGGTAGTGCCACCATCGCGCTACTGGTATAATGTTCGTTGTCGGAGGTTTAAGCAGTCATAGTCTAAAACTAGAGGAATGTAGAGTGGAAGAGTGGGCTGAATACACTGACCTTTAGATAAAATACCTGCTTTTTTTAAATATTGGTCGTTACAAAAAAGGTAACAACCAGGATTTAATTCATGACAATGAAATCTTTGTTCTGATAAACATGAGTACTATTACCAAAGTCTTTGCTTTCATAAGGGAACTTGACTGGCAAAAAATACCCAAATTGGCATCACCACAGTTCAAAATCCTTATTTTGTCCTAGTAAATAGGAAACCTTCAATTTAGAACATTCTATGTTTGCTACCAGAATGGAGTTAGTATGTGGCGTAATACAAAGGATAGTGACCCTAATTTTTGAATCTATACTACCTGCTTGGGAGTATAGATTCAAAAATTAAAATAAAACACTAAAGCTTTTTGCTGATGATATAAGGTTCACCCTGCAGGTGAAATCTTTTGTAGAAGAAGGATTTATCAAACGCTTCCAGGATTTTACTGTCAACACAGTGAACTAGCTAAATACTTATTCGACTAAGAACCAACTCTGAGCATTTAACCTACGTAAATAAATGAAAAATTAAGGGTGACAAACACCAGCAACTCTAAAATATTAAGGCGTTGTCGTAGACAAAATATGTTTAATTTAAACAGCACTGTCAGAACACTAAAATAAAATGTGGGTTTAGAAAAAACGAACGGTATTCCGATTAGAGGATCAACCCACGCATGATGTATACCATAGGTCTGCTGCTGTATGCTATTTCTGCCAGAAAAAAGCTTTGCATAGCCATCGAGTTGATGTCACCCTAAATAATGCATCTGTCGTCATCATAAGTTCAAACAAAACAATGTCTGAAGTTCAGAAAGTTCTTTTTAACTAACATCTCTCATAACTGTTTCTACAAGAGGATTGAAACTAACTCCATTAATGGGAAAAAAATTACTCATTTAAGGAGGCTAATTTTGACAACCCTGCTAGCTGCAACCCTGCTGCTGTTCTTTTTAGGATCGCCGGACTGGCGATCCTAAAAATAACGTTTTCGGAGTCTCATTTTCTTCCCATGGATTACATTTCTTATACTTCAAATATAACTGGGTTTTATATGTTGATTAATTCATTTAGTGACTTGCTTTGGCGTCATAGTTATACAATCGGTGAGAACCAAATGGTTAATCAATTAATAACTACAATTTCTTAAGATTTTCCACAAGACACAAGATAGTTGATAAATCATAGAAAATAGTTAATTCTTGTTTCAATCACTATCAAATCAACTGAAATAGATATAGATAGTTTTTTAACGTATAATTAATTGATGAACACCTGCATTCACAAAAAGACTGTTGTCAGGCGTCATGGTAACAATATGCCTATGACGCTGTTTTGTTCCGGTAGACGTCACGCGTCTCGTGTTTGTTTTATCATCATCATCCGAGCGATTTTGTTTTATATTGTTTATTTATAATATCGGTCATCTGGCTTGTGTTAAGGTGACGAAAGACAAATAGAAGAAGAATTAAGTATATAAAGAAAAAATATATATGAAACAAAAAGGAAAATAATATAACGGAAAAGAATAAAAATAAAAGCTAATCAAAAAAAAACAATTTTCCATCGTTTTCTTATGACGTTATCACGTAAAATTATCGTCCGTAAACCGATTTTATAGACAACCATTTCTTTTTTCAATCAATTCATGATGCGCTGAATCCGTTCCAGTTCGTATCTCTCTGGAATGGTGTTAAACAATAAAGCTACTGTTACCACCTTTTAAACTATATAAATCTGGACAGCGTTTTTACTAAAAACGTTCTAGATCCGTCCCTGTTCTTATTTCAGGATCAGTGTTAAGTAATAAAATAATGCTACTGTCAAAAGCTTTCAAATGACGTACATCTCGGCCTAAATAGAAAGCATTTTTTTTCAAAACTGAAAACGTCCTAGATCCGTCCCTATTCGAGTTACAGGATTAGTGTCAACAATAAAATAAAGCTACTTTCATGACCTGTCATATGACATATAATTCGACTCTATACAACAGGTGGGACACCGTCTATACGAAAATGCCCATTCACCTTTCCTAGAAATTATATACATTTCTTAAACCGCATTCGGAAACTTGTTCAATTTGGGATGTCTGTAATCATTTACAATACTTTTGAGTATTTATATTTTAATGCAAATAAATATTGTACCTAGGTATAATTGTTGATCTCTTAGCCACCATTTCATCCTATTGTCTTAATTCATCCCATTTAAAAATAAATTTTCATTTCATCCTAAGGTACCTAACCTTTTAAAAGAAAATAGCAATTTAATATTTTATTCTTACAACTGGAACCAGTAAATTGTCCCCGTCAATATGTGAAAAGGTACCAGGCTACCATACCGACCTAAGAGCTATCCATGTGTTGGGCAGGTTGCTGCGGATGTTGCTCGGCGCTGCGACCGCGGTACAAGCGGCTCGTCGACAACATCTTCCCCGCCTCGCTTCAGGATGGCCTCGTCAAGTCCAACATGGAGAAACTCACCTTCTATTCGCTATCAAGTCCGGAGAAACTCGACAGGATTGGGGAGTATCTCTTCCAGAAGGCGTCGAGGGATATTTATAGGCGGAGACACGGGTGAGTCATGTTATTCTCCTTGGAGTTTTATTGATATTTAGCTAAATCTCATGGTTTTATCCTTGTTAGGCTTGCTGCCGTGGGAATATCGGGATATTAAGTCTGTTAAACGCCCCGGTATCGATCTTTGATCTGAGGAAATTAGAAAACCTTATGTTTTCGAATTCCAAGTCGCCAGTTTATCCAGGCACTACCAACAATGATATTTCTTGCCAAAACAACACAATCACCTCAATCGTATGTGGAGCTAGCGTGCCATTAAAGTAAGCTAGTAGGTATAAGCTAGCTTACTTATACCTACTAGCTACTAGACGATGACTTGGTAATTGGTACCTCAAATGTGTTGATAATATTGCCACAAACAATAACTAGTGTTACCCCTCAATATCAAGATAAAGTGTAGTGTATCTCAAGTGTTACCAACGTGGAAATATCCTTGTATACGTCTACACTATCGTTAGATAAGTAACTCTATGTTCACGCTAGCTACGCCTCGCGGTTTAGTCCCGATCCCGTGTGAATATCGGGATAACATGCGTTATTTGAGGACTCTGACTACCTACATACCAAGTTTGATTGCAATCGGATCATTAGTTGTTGCGTGAAGAGTTAACAAACATTAACATTGGGTAGAAACTTCCTTGGACGGGTTCTGGAGCCACCACGTTAACTAAACAACTTATAGGGTACTTCCGGATCACCTGGAATTGTCAATTTTGGTTTAAAGCAAGGTCTTACTGCACAAGTAAAGGGTAAATTCCGAAATATGTAAAAAATTTAAAATTAATGTAAATTTTGGTTAGGTACTTAATTTAAGTTTTTGCAAAAAGTTATTTTTGTCCATATCTTATATTCATCGTGTTGACCCAGGACCTTGATTTTTATACACCTAAAAGGGACTATAGACTTCAGTATCTGGTATGAATTTCAACTTGCTAGCTCCACCCCTTCCTGAGAAAATCGGAGAGACAGACAGCGATCCGGACATGGAAGCGATTCTTGGATTCCTTTTTTTACCTTTTGAGGTACGGAACTCTAAAAAGCTTAGCATATAGTATTGATGTACAAATGTATTGTTTAGGTTCGTGATAATAGCAATGGAGGCGATGGACGGCCTCCTGCTGGCGTGTCACTCGCAGACGTTGAACCTGTTCGTGGAGAGCTTCCTCAAGATGGTGCAGAAGTTGCTCGAGTCCACCGACCCGCAGCTACAGATACTCGCTACACAGAGTGTGAGACATTTTACATCCCTATATATTATATTGAACTCCTCCGAAACGGCTTGACCGATCCTCATGAAATTTTGTGAGCATATTCAGTAGGTCTGAGAATCGGCCTACATCTATTTTTTTTTGTTTATTTTTTTTGTAAATGGCAAAACAACGTTTGCCGGGACAGCTAGTTTTATATAAATTTCTATGAATGTATTTCGTTTCATTCTTGGTGTCAAGCTTGCTTACGATTATAATGCTAGTTTTTTCTAAGGTTTTCGCGTTTTAACCTATAATTATATAATTTGTTTAACGGATATATTCGCGTTTTTTATTTTTGTTTTAAACCTGACGTTTCGGGAACTTTGCCGATCCCATGGTCACAGGCAGACTGAGATGACATTCGTCTTACAAAAAATATTATCCAGAAACATCCCAACAATTTTAATAGAGAGGATGGTTGGAGAGTACCACCGGTTTGGGACACAGTACTACATTTGGTTAGGTCTCAAGCCCCGCAAGCAACAGTTGCAGTACCTCGTTCTGCGTTAGATGAAACCTTTTTATTAATTTTAAGTAGACGATAGTTTAACAGTATTTCAAATAATATTTTTTGTAAGACGAATGTCATCTCAGTCTGCCTGTGACCATGGGATCTATAAAGTTCCCGAAACGTCAGGTTTAAAACAAAAATAAAAAACGCGAATATATTCGTTAAAAAAATTATATAATTATGATTTGAATGCTTTCAAACCTATCCAGAATAACTGTAGTTTCAGCTTGATCTCTCTGTTATAGAGACGATCAAACAGTCGCAGGATCTAGTTTAGACGGGTTTGTTGTTATTTATTTATAGAGTAGGTAACACTCCTGACGGTCATACAGTTGTTCTCCAGAATTGTGGCCTCGCTTTTAAATGGCCAGTGTCAAGTTGAAATCTTTGCATCAACTTTTATTGTTTCTTCTTTAAAACTGCTTTAGTTATTTATAATCGTCTATATGTGTATTTGTCAGTTTGTCCGTTTCGCGAACATCGAGGAGGACACTCCGTCCTACCACCGGCGGTACGACTTCTTCGTGTCCAAGTTCTCCGCCATGTGCCACTCGAACCACGGCGACAAGAACTCCAGGGACAGCATCCGGCTCGCGGGGATACAGGGCTTGCAGGTACGGCGGTACATCGAGCCGGGGTATGTCGCCCATATACCCCTAGGGTGACGGGATGGGCCAATGATAAGATATAATGCGGGGTTGTTTCCGGGTCTGGGGGCGGTAGGTGATCTAAGTTGTTCCGTCAAGGGTCGAGGTCCGCCGGAGTACCAGGTCATCTGTCACTCCATTGGCGGCTTTTCCATTGGGACCCAACTTCAAACAACTGCGAGTGACGATCTCCCCCAATACCGCCACTCATGTATCTTTATGGAGGAAGAAAACTACCTGTTTTTAAAAAGAAGGTATTGGAAGCAAGGGCGGATCCAGCTTTGGCGCCAGGACTATGTGACCCCCACATAGTCGTGGTCAAGTCAACAACTTATCATTTCATTTTGATAGCAATAGATACAAGTAAAAAGTAGGTATTTTATTAATGTACGTACGTAGGTACTGTACTTAAAAATATTAATTCTTTATTGTACATTAAAACTTAACACATTATAATAACCTTCACATACAGGATGTCCGGTAATGAATGGCCAAGCGGGCACCTACGGATAGAGGACACTGCCGGATCAGAAAAACGAAAGTTATGTTCTATGAAAATCTCTCGGTTTCCGAGATATCCGCCATTTTTAAAAAATTAAAAATTTCACTCTGTTCTCTATGTTTTGTGATGCCAAAACTGCAAATGAAGGAATTATCCCAATCTGTTTATTTGATTATATTTGGGTAAAGTAGTAGTAAAGGTATAATATGTGGTATTACCAGTATTTAATACCAAATTAATTTCTAATAAAATGAGCAAGAGCATGCTTCCAGGATAAATGTGCTATAGAATGCAAACAATAATATTTATGACACATTGAAAGTTTTTTTTAGACTAAGTTGAACTCAAACTTCATGATTTTTTAATTATTTAACCTGAACTTTAATTTGGAACCATTAGGTATTAAATGCTGGCAATACCACATATTATATCATTTTAGAATCTCAATAAATAGGCAACTTTTTTTTAAATTTGGCACCAGGGTGACTATACTTACATTTTTTTACACCGGGAAAGCCGGTAAAATAATATCTAAAATCTCAAATGATATAATATGTGGTATTGCCAGCATTTAATACCTAATGGTTCCAAATTAAAAATAATTTATAATTTGGCACCAGGGTGACCATAATTTTTTTTACACCGGGAAAAGTTAAAACTCAGGTTAAAAAATTAAAAAATCATAAAGTTAGAGTTCAATCTTAGTTTTAAAAAAAACTTTCAATGTGTCATAAAAATTATTGTTTGCATTCGATAGCACATTTATCCTGGAATATTATCCAAAAAAGAAATTTGAATAATTCCGTCATTTGCAGCTTTGGAATCAAAAAAACATAAAGAAAGAAGTGATTTTTTTTTAAATGGCGGATGTCTCGGAAACCGGAAGACTTTCATGGAACATAACTTTCATTTTTCTGAATAGGCGCACAGTGTCCTCAATCCGTAGTTGCCCGCTTATCCATTCATTACCGGACACCCTGTATATTGCCATCTCGTTGAAGTTAAGTCGTTCCGATTCCGATAGAGGTTAGGTCTAGCTAGACGTTATATGGCGCGGTAAAATTCAAATTTTCGATGCGTTCGTTCCCAAACGTTGGCCAACATACAAAGTTATTCTATTAAATTAATTAAATATTGAAGGTATGTAGTTAGTTGCATAAAATCTGTATGGTGACCAAATATAAAATACTAGCGACCCGCCCCGGCTTCGCACGGCTATATTATGCATGTATTATAAATATAAACCTTCCTCTTGAATCACTCTATCTATTAAAAAAAACCGTATCAAAATCCGTTGCGTAGTTTTAAAGATTTAAGCATACATAGGGATATAGGGACATAGAGACAGAGAAAAGTGACTTTTATTTTATACTATGTAGTGATAATAAAATATATAAAATCATTATGTTCAATTAGTGGTCCACCTAAGTCCTGGAACCAGCTCAGGGGGGGGGTCATGACCCCCATGCCCCCCCCCCCCCCTGGATCCGCCCTTGATTGGAAGACTCCCCTATTTAGAAGGATGATAATGTATCTCTGCTGCAGAAGGTTCTGACCGCGCCGGCGCCGTTCACGTCGACTAGCTTTTAACGACTTGGCGGTGCTAAGCAGGAATAAACAAATATGTGTTATATTTCCAGGGTGTAATTAGAAAGACAGTATCTGACGACCTCGTGGAAAACATCTGGGAGGCTCAACACATGGACAAGATTGTACCGTCGCTGCTTTACAATATGCAGGTTTGTTTACTTCCTACTTCACTTGCACTGCAGCTGTGTGCACATTATTGTATGCACATTGCACATCAGACATTGATTCAAAGTCTCACAATAAAGATATTGGTTTGAACTAGGCTCCAACTATTGGAAACCATATCACGAATAAAATTACAATTTTTATAAATAGGAAGTACCAGGCGAACATAAATATCTAGAAGCTGTACTTTAAATTTTTTTAAGATTGTATTATGTTATTTTTAAACTCACACGATTTGTATTCATATTAATTATTTTCCCGGGTCTTAATCGCGTATTTTTTTTGTGTTATGTTCCTTTTATAAATGAGAAATACCAGGCGCACATAATTCTGAAGGAGCTCCATGGCTGCTCTAATTAAACCGTGTCTTTGTCCGTATACAGTCAGCGGAGAAATACGAGACGGTATCGTGTATGGAGTCGGAGGCGAGCGACCCGCCGCGTTTGGCCGAAGCCTGTCTGAGGGAGCTGGTGGGCCGCGCTGCCTTCGGACATATACGTAGTGTCCTGCGACCTGTACTTACGTGAGTTCAACACACACTCTACCATGATGGCGCGCGGTTCCATGCGTGCGTGAGCCTGTATGATGCTTTCATTTGTATTGTTCATTAAATGCAATGGTTAGTATGAATTTATATATGTTTCAGTCACTTCGATCGTCACGAGCTCTGGATCCCGAGTGACTTCGCGGTGCATGTGTTCAAGATCATCATGTTCTCTATACAGGTGAGCTACTTGCACAGTCAATTTAATAAATAGCGACCTTGTTACTATTCAATAAAGTTCAATTCGGTGTGCACTGTGTTCGAGCAGCACTCGATCGACACATACAAATACTTAAAAGTTAACGAAGTGGTACGAGCTAAATTATACTTTATTCCGTCTAAGAAAGAGTTATAACTATTTTATATATGCTCTGCAAGCGAAATTCAGCTCTGTTCCGTCGTAACCAGAGTCGAGGTTAAGTCCACCGACTACCGGCCGACCTTGTGAAGTTTATTAGCTAAAGAATGCGATGGAACTTGGTATGTGGAAGAAGTCCTGGAATAACACAAAGGCTATAGATATTCCCACGGGATCGGGTCGCCTTCCCCAGGGTGAGCTATACCTGATCGAGTGTCTTTATGTTCCAGGCGCAATATTCGTACAGCGTCGTGGAAGCGTTGATGCAACACGTGGACGCAGGCGGCGGGGGCAGGGCGGCGACACGTGTCCGCGCCGCGAGGGCTACCGTCCTCAGCAACATTGTTGCTATCGCTGCTGCTGATAGTGTCGGTATGTATTACTCTTGTGTTTTATGCCCACCTGGTACACTTACCTTTACTGTACCTCCACTTGATGGATAGATTTTACTATTATTTAGATAAGGTAGGATGTTACTTGATCTAGGTCTATGTTATTTATGTCATTCTTGAGTATTACGTGCTTTTATTTATTTCTAGGACCTTCGGTGCTGGAGATCATCAACAATCTACTCACCAACTTGAGAGCTTCGGTCGCCAGAGATTCTGAGGTAAAATCATACAAACATAAATCCACTCAATTTAAAGTACTGAGCGAACATACTAGTTAAGAGCTCTCGACACACCATCCAGGCTTGTATAACATTCAAAGAGTATGTAACTCTCTCTTACAGAAAGAAACAGACGAGAAACTGTACCAAGAAGCGTTGATCAACGCCCTCGGAGAGTTCGCGGACAATCTACCCGACTTCCAGAAGATTGATATAATGATGTTCATCATCAACAAGATACCGTCGCAAAGGAACCAGAAGATCACCAAAGCTGACTCGATGCTGCAGAGTATACTGCTCAAGTCTTTACTTAAGGTGAGAACTACTCGATGTTATGATGTCCTGGTTACATGAGGGCAGTATACAAACTGTTTTGTAGAGTATTCGGCAAGATGGGCCGAGGTAGATCAGCATTAATGTATGGCACATTGTAGGGGTACCTTTTGGCCATTAACGCGGTGTCCTCTTCCTAATTGCCCCAGGTGGGTACAACATACGGCAGCACGGAGCTGAGCAAGGCGTTCCCGGGCGCGTTTCTCGACGCCCTGCTGCGGCTGTCGTCCGCCTCGTCTCCAGCTGCTCGAGCCACGTTACAGAGGATCCTGCACACGCTTCTCGACAGGGGCAACAACGCTCCACATCTGCATCAACCTACGTAAGTTACATGTACCTTACCTATACATACTGCTAGGTCATGAGCGCCTGGTACCTCTAATGTAGAAACGATGGCTTTTAACCAGTTTACTAGTAGACTATTGACGTGCAAGTAGAATTTGCAAAAACACAGATGACAGATGTGACGTCATACATTTTAACACGTGTTGCTAATTCAACCTCTTGGGGTTATTTAGTTTTTACGTTTTAGTTAGTTTTTTCGAGTGGCAATGCTACTCGAAAAGGGGCATTTTATTCATCGATAACAGTGAATAAAACGCTCTTTTACTCACTGAGTGAATAAAATCATTTTGAATTTGGAACATGCACGGATATACGAAATAATATGGACTTATAAAAAAAACGTACTGAAAGTGCTGAAAGAACGTACTGTCTGGATGGAATATTAAATTTAAAAAAAGTATACCGCCTATTTAGTTTTTTTTTCTTTCTGATAAAGTGGTTGTTTAATGTCATTGAAAAATCGAATAACTTAAATATTAAAAGTTGTTCCAGTGACGAAAATGAGACACTGACTCCGGAATAATTTCGAAATAAAGCAGCAATTATAGTAGATAATTTGTTGCCGCCAAAATCTCGGGAGCATGACAATGGGAGTACCTATGACATGGAATGACATGGAATAAAATTCAATTTTAGGGAATAAAACTTAAAAATATATACCATTTAAAAAATGGGTGCGTGTACTTATGTACGCGCGTGAGAAGTTATACTTCTTTGGCATTATTAAAAAAAAAAAACTCGTCCGGCAAAAAACTCGTCCGACAAAAAACTCGTCCGACGAAAAGTTCGTCCGACAAAGTACTCGTCCGACAAAATACTCGTCCGACAAAAAACTCGTCCGGCAAAAAACTCGTCCGACAAAAAACTCGTCCGACAAAAAATTCGTCCGACAAAAAACTCGTCCGACAAAATACTCGTCCGACAAATATAAATAATTAATTACATTAAAATAATTATGTAGTAGTAGTACCTCTTTGTACTTACTTAAACTATTTGGTTTTATGACAGCTGTCATCTTGCGGTTTGCGGACAACTTCAACATGGTTTTATGACAGCTGTCATCTTGCGGTTTGCGGACAACTTCAACATGGTTTTATGACAGCTGTCATCTTGCGGTTTGCGGACAACTTCAACATGGTTTTATGACAGCTGTCATCTTGCGGTTTGCGGACAACTTCAACATGGTTTTATGACAGCTGTCATCTTGCGGTTTGCGGACAACTTCAACATGGTTTTATGACAGCTGTCATCTTGCGGTTTGCGGACAACTTCAACATGGTTTTATGACAGCTGTCATCTTGCGGTTTGCGGACAACTTCAACATGGTTTTATGACAGCTGTCATCTTGCGGTTTGCGGACAACTTCAACATGGTTTTATGACAGCTGTCATCTTGCGGTTTGCGGACAACTTCAACATGGTTTTATGACAGCTGTCATCTTGCGGTTTGCGGACAACTTCAACATGGTTTTATGACAGCTGTCATCTTGCGGTTTGCGGACAACTTCTCCCGTGAGAATTTTGTGTGACCCTTTTGTAAAATTTCACTCTCATCATTTTTTCATAACGCGCCTAAAGAAGTATAACTTCAAAAATTTCTTTTCGATCTGTTATCGTGGTTGTTTTAAGTTATATATACATCTAATAACATAAATTATATTAAAATGAGTTCTTCCAGTAACGCAAGTGAAACACAATCTCTTGAACCATTTCTAAATTTATTTTCTCGCAGTCAATGGTAAAAAGTAGAGTACACAACTCGTAAAAAAAATAATTTATCTCGGTCCTTGTATCCCTCGCTCCGCTCAGGATTCTAATCTAGAATCCCTCGCTACGCTCGGGATTCAACTATAGAATCCTTCGCTGCTCTCGGGATCCAACTTAGTCCCTCGAATTAAATTACCTTTGTTTTTCACTTGTTGTATAATCTACTATTATTGCATTAAAAATGAAAACTCTGTCTCTCTCTCATGATAATATTATTATACTGCAGAATGTAAAGCCTCTAACAATGATCGTGTTTGTTTCAGTGTGGAATATGCAGAACTAGGGCTGACCATAGAGAAGTGTTCCAGGCAGGATCTTATATTCGTTAGCAAGCACGGATACGCTATATTCAGCTCACTTTACGACGGTTAATATATATCTTAACTTGATCTCTCCGTTATAGGCGCGATCATACAGAAGACGGGTCAATATCGAATGTTTTCAATTTCTAGGTCTTCAACTAGAATCGAACACGGTTGAGAACATCGAAACGATTTACACGACTTTAGCGCTGTTGATCATCGAACTTGGCTCGGAAGAGACTGTCTGCGATATACTGCAGTTGATATTAGCGTGAGTGTATACTTGTACTTCTTATTCAGTCATGGCCGCCTGGTAATTTGAGATCGATTGTTACTATTTCATCCGCCAAGCAGTAGTGCACTAAACTTGCAGGCACGTGTACATTTATCTAAGAAAGTACCAGGTATCCATAACTGTAGAAGGGTTGTGTTCTGTAGTGTCCACCAGCCTCCTTTATTCGTATTTCCTATACCTCTAAATACAAATACCAGACATTCCTAGAGTTGTATCCTCCAGGATTCATCAGCCTGTATCACAATAAAAGTACCAGGCGATCATAAATAAGCAAGAGTTATCCGTACAGGATCCAGCAGTCCGGTATATCGAACCCGGTGCTGTCGACATCAGCCTCGTGCCAGCTGCAGGCGGTGGCCGTGTCCCTCGCGAGGCTCGTACCATATTGTATACCCATGCCTAATCTGGCCACTTATATTGACAAGGTAAGTACACGCACACATAGAAGCTACTCAACTGACAGATGGATTATAATTGCATCATTTAATACTCATGATTACAACATGTATTGTACCGCGCAAGTATCTATTAGTATCTGTATGTCATAGATAATATCATCACGTCGCAATGAAGCCCCACACCTGCTGCCTCCACTGTACGAAGAGTATCCTCAACTGACGTCCAACAACATGCCATCCAAACTGCCGTACCTAATGATCGATCAGGTAAGTTTGACTACGTGACAACAAAGCTCAATTTCATTTAAAGCATGATGCCAACCTGCAGGTTGAGTGCATGAACCGATATGAACCTTACTGCACCGTAGTGTATGTTTGTTATAGATGGCGGTAGTGGAGTGCGTCACATCGAGCGGTATAGAAGCGTCTAGACTGGCCGCTGCAGCTCCGTACGCGCCGGGACTACGGGCGCACAGGCATAGCTGGGTCGAAGCTGGTATGTACACACAGTACACGGGTTCCGCTCACAGATATTACTGAAACAATCTTCAATAAAAGTACCAGGCGAACATAACTACACTAGAGCCCTACAGTAATAATTATCCTCCTCTATCATCATGTTGCAAACATCTAACTTACTGAGTCGACTAACATTTAATTTCTCTTCAATTTATGTTTGCCTGGTACTCATCGAACCCTAAAATGTTACATTTCCACATATGTTACATATTGTTACATATTGTTCCAGGTGCGACGGCAGGTCGCGATAGTCTAGCCGATATAACTGCGCCGACTGAACTAGACAGCGCTAACAGCTCGCCGGGTGTTGCCAGGGTATGTCTTCTTCAATTATACCATTTCTAACATAGTGATTATTCATGGGGGCCCGATCCCGTGGGAATTAATATTCTGTTTTTATATAGCTGTTTCATAATATAAGATTCTTTGTTCCTAAGAGAACGTTGTCGCTCGTTGAGCTCATCTCTAACCTGACCTAATCCAAGCTAACCTATCGTTTAGCGAACACAGTACGATGACTTAGATGAAGAATATCGCATCTTCGTTGAGAAATACAACCACAACCATCGTCCTTCTATGCAGAACTTTGGGACTTATGTAATTATTTAACTTCTTACTTTGTTATGTACGCCTGGTACTTGCTAGATTAGTTATTCTCTCACACTGATAAATTCTATCCATATTAAAAAATACTGAACCGATTTTGGTACAATAGCAATGGTATGTTTAAATTCTAGTTTAAAAATGCTGACCGGTTTTTTTATTGTATAAAAAATAAAAAATTCTATTGCGATATATGTCCATCCTTCCATACTCCGATATATTCCTAATATTCCACCTTTCCCCCTCCCCCACTGTCTCCCGGTAGTGCGACGACAACGAGTTCTGGCGGTGGGACCACGAGGAACTGCGCATACAGCCGCCACAAGACATGCGCAGATATAGAAGTAGAGACACGACGACGGTACCCTTCATATTACTAACTAGCACCGCACCTGTATCCCGCCTGATCCCGTGGGAAAATTTCAAGATAAAAAATAATCTAACTTTCTTCAAGAATTGGAACAAACGCGTTCGAACAAACAAACTTTACAGCTTCAATAAATTAGTATTAGATATGGATTTTATAATAACCTAGGTACCTACTTAAAAGCATTTTTGTTTATATCTATGTATAAGTATGTAGTATTTAAATGAAAAAATATAGATATTAGATAAGTACCTGCCTATGTTCGGAGGGTCTATAATTTAGTATCATACTTGTACGAGACTTGCTAGTTCGAAAATATCCGAGAGTACGCAAAATCGTATCTCTTTAGATCGAAACCCATTATATTTAGATCAAAATCTTCCTTTCACGTATAATGCAATAGGAATTCTAGGGGTCGAATATCGATAATAATAGGCTGTTATTTTGACAGCTAGTCATCTTAATTCTGATGATGGGTGTCCTTTATTAGGTTTTAAGAGGAAATGTCATCGTATTTTCTATGATGGGTGTCGTTTACTAGGTTTTTGTGAGAAATTTCATCCCGATGTTGATAATGGGTGTTGTTTACTAGGAATTAAATTCTTGTGTCCATTGTTGGATTAAATTGGCATTCATTACAGTGTGGGTTCCGACTTACGACCTAAATGCGTTCGATTTAGCGTGCGCATTGGTTTAGCCGCGTACTAGAGTGTTTCGATCTAATGGTAGTAGAGTTAAGTTCCAAGTCCAAGTATTAGTCGTCTAGTTTTAGCTAAGTATATGATTGTAGTAAGGTAGTTTGTGACGTAAGCAGTATATTAAACTGGGCCGCGATCGAGTCGAGACGATGTCCTTGGTGTTTGTGACACGCGACGACAATTCGATCAGTATTGTTATGGTTACCCGTTCAACTTTTACTTGATTCAATATACGTCGGAGTCTAGCTGAGTTCACTGGTTTCGTGTTGGTTTAACTTATTTTTACTTAATTTAAATGAAGGTAATAAACATTCTTCGTGACTTCGTCAGCGTAGGGTTTAAATATTCTAAAAACCTTTCTTAGCGGATTGTCCTACATTGTAACAGCTATTGGTATGCCTAATAATTTATACCGATTCATCCATTGTGAGTTGCGCTTGATATTTTATTCAGTTACGACTTTGAATTGTATATTTATAGACGTTTTAAAGTTAATATTGCATATTTCAGCACCCAATGCAATCTGAAAGCATAAGCCTCGAGGCTCTCCGTGCCGCAGCCGGCGGACCGCCTGAAGCAGAGCGCAGGGAGGCTGAGCGCAGGGCGGCCACGTTGAACAACGCGTTCAGGACCGCACCCTTCCAGCATCTCATCTCTATCACACAGCCCAAGGTAACACTACAGCCCTCTGTACGGTTACGTTAGCCTGGTACCTTCTAAAGTTCAATTTATAATACCAGTACCAGGCACACATATATTTACAGAAAGACCTCATCGTTTCAGCACCTCATCTCGTATCACACAAGAAAACTACAGCCCTCTGCACGGTTATGTAAGCCTGGTACCTTCTAAAGCTCCGTTTAATTATGCTTATAGCAGTACCAGGCGCACATATCTTTAGAGAGTTTCTCATGAAAGTATTCGTTGTAGGTGGAAATGAAGGAGAAGTTGGAAGAAATCTTCAGTTCACTAAGCTCGGAGCCGCTGGTGTCGTCTCCAGGCTCCAGCTCCCCGCACCGGTCCTTCCAGCAGGCCGTGCCTCCCTATACGAAATACTTCCCCGAGCTGTTCCTATACTAGGTAAGCCATTCAGTGCATTCATAGCAGTTCTTAGCAAAGAAATGACCGCCTCGTGTGTTATGGTAGCCTAGTACTTGAAACTTATTAAAATGTATTTATCACGTTACTGGCTAAGTCCCGCGGGTTTACTTGAGTAGATACTAAACAAGTGACGTCACAACATGGCGCTAGGCCACTTTTGTGTAATCTTAGGGTTCCGTACCTCGGAAGGAAAAAACGGAACCCTTAGGATCACTTTGTGGTCCGTCCGTCCGTCCGTCTATCTGTCAAAACCCTTTTTCTCAGGAACGCCTGGAGGTATCAAAATTGTTTTTTTTTTAAATTACGAATGTGTTTATTTTTCAGGAACGAATGAGTCTGCAATCTCGAACATTTCACAATAACTTAATTAATTTAATTATACATATTTCTATTTAAGTATTATTATTACTTATACACTTAATTAATTGTAATAATTTGTATGTAAGTATTATTGTTTAGATGTATGTTTATTTCGTTAAGTTTGTTCACCATAGTAACAGTATGGTGTTATTATCGCAATTATATTTCAACGGGACATTTTGCATTCCTATTTGACATTGTATAAACATTAAATGAACTATATAGGTAGTTCCAAATCGTTCCGGTAGATGGCGCTATTCTAAATTATACCTACTTCCGGCCAAGAAGCGACTGTCATAGGTGGATTTCCTTCGTATATTCATGATTTTCTTAAAAATCGGAACGTTAAAAATTCTCTCCTCATAAATATTTACAGTTTGTTTGTTTATCACACACGAGAAGAGTACGGAGATACTTGGGAAAATCAGATTACGTCATAATTTGCAACGAAAGCTACTTCCAAAGTTATTTAAAATGGAATATTTACTATGTTGTTGTTGGATGTTGCTAATCCAACTTTTTTGGGTCTATTAAGTTTTTTTCATTAAAATGAGAACTCTTTGGTTTAAAAAGAAAAAGTTTTTACGTGTCGATTGCGGCTCCGTTCCTGATTTTGTCATGTCTGTACAGCGCCATCTATCGAACGGAACTAGATTTTTGTTACATTCTTTATTCCTTAAACTTGCCGGCGAGAATCTCACATTAATAAAACAAATACTTATGATATTGTAATTTCACCATTCGGATGAAATGACATGTTTTCCTCCCTACTGACACAATGTACTATAACCAAACTTCAATATTGATCATACAATAGATTTCCCTTTACAAACTGCAATGCATATTTCTAAAATTATGACATTAGATCAATGACGTATTTTTTTGTCACTCATTCATTTATTTTTCTTAAATTTAGGTTTTTACAAAAACAAACTGAATACAAAATATATACATCACTATATAAACTTATAAAAAAATTCCATCTAAGCACTTACATACTAGGTACCTAAATAAAATTAAATTTACAAGTCTTAACAATAACGTATAAATTTTGCATATAAAACAGTAAATTATTATAAAAACCTAAACCTAGAAGACCGTCGGCAGCGAAGCAAGGCCCAGGCTACCGATGGTTAGGGCTGCAAAGACAGAAACCTTCTTACGATACGTGCCGTATCCAGAACGACTGCCTTTTGAATCTGACCCTTGACCCAACCATCCAGCGAGAGCCTCTTCAGATGTTGATCAAGGCTCTTCGCTATCAGTCCGTTTGCCGATACAACTATCGGAACAATACTCGTCGAATCAACGTCCCACATGGCGGTAATCTCGTGGGCCAAGTCCAAGTACTTAGTTTCTTTGTCCTTTTCGGCCTTTACGAGATTAACGTCATGTGGAACTGTTATATCGACGAGTATTGCCCGTCGCTCTGACCGGTCTACTATCACGATATCAGGCTTATTGGCGACAATAGTCCTGTCCGTGATGATAGACCGGTCCCAGTAGAGCATGGCACGGCCGTTTTCTAGAACTGGCGCGGGTGCATATTGATAGTATGGCACCTCTTGGTCCACGAGTCCATATTTAAGAGCAAGTTGCTGGTGGATGATCCTAGCTACTAGGTTATGTCTGTGCAAATACTCACCATTGGCAAGATGAGAACAACCGGAAATAATATGCCTGAGTGACTCCCCGGGACGGTGGCATGCCCGACAAATATCGACCGTACCGTCCTTCAGGATATATTTCCGATAGTTGTTCGTCATCATTACCTCGTCGGCAATTGCACAAACAAAACCTTCGGTTTCCCCAAAGAGGTCACCAAAACGTAGCCAGTTCACCGAAGCGAGGAAGCAATGACGTATTTATTATTATTTTATAACATACTACAAAATAATAAATATTATAAACTTGTTGTTAAACTAAAGAATGAAATGTATAAGTTTGTACGTATTTGTTCACTGCCATCTTGTGTCAATTTTATATACATATTCATGTCATAATTTAAAAAAAACATAGATTTTTAGCTACTTACTCCAGCCAGAAATTGAAAAATTGCCTGTTAATTTTGCAGGAATCGAATGATACCGTTTTAATTGTAATAATATAATTGAGCACGCAAATTATTTATAGCGTTTTCCGTTATCATATATGTATGTACTTAGTTCAGGAAATGGCCTCAGAGAGCGGTCTGTGGGGTGTTCTCGTATAGTAAACTACGTCACCGTAAACGAGAATTTAGTAGGGAAAGCGCCCCTAGCGGACGTAATGTGAAGCTTTCACTTTCCATACAATTGTCTCGTTGATGCAAACGTGATGGTTGTATTGACACGTGAATGGGGTGGAATGCACAGCCAAGGTATTTCCGTGCACAGTAGCAGAAATGAATAAGACAACTTGTGAATATTGATTAGGATTTATATTTACTATAAACCTATTAATGCTATCAAATAACTATTATAAATCAATTAATTATTGCGGAAATAATTTAATTATTATTTCGTATCAAGACAGAGCTTCGAGTAGTAGATAGGTGACAACGACAAGCGGAAACAGATAAGAGTACAGAGACCATAAAGTTGTTCTATTGTCCTTAAGGGTTTAGTTACACGGTAAGTATGGTATTTTATCAATAGTAACGTTTACTATACGAGAAAACTCGCACTCCGCGCTCTGAGGACTATATAATATATCCACCCTGTATTATAGTATAATAATTAGTATGTTTAGATTTTTAAATAAATAATGGTTTTAATTTATTTTTAATAATATAAATGACATTTATTTTTGTATTTATAACTTGTATTGCAATTTGACTTAATTATGGTTTGAATGTGGCTAGTTTACTGTTTATATAATGTGTTCCGATATGGGTGTTTTAATACGAAACAGGGTCTAGGTTCTACGAGTTTTTTAAATACGAAAGTTTTATTGTTGTTAGATGTAGTTGTTAGATGTATAGAGGAAAATCCCCCGTTTCCCCTTTTGTGTTAAAATACCCTTGTCTGAATATTAATAAATGCAGACATTTAGTTAGAGGTTTATTATAATATTATGTCGGTGAGGGAAGGAGAGAGAGAGAGAGAGATAGTGAGAGAGAGGTATGATGGTTGGTTACTGCATGGTTCACTGACTGGTTGTGGACTATATATAGGTAGGTATATAGGTACATTCCACGCAGCGCCATCTAGATCACAAGCTGTGCAACTATACAGCTTTAACGGACAAACAAAACTAACCTCACTTTGTACTACTTGTTTTGTATTTGCAACTCCGCATGCACAGTTTTTGCGGAGCGCTACTCCGCTACCTCGCTCCGCTCCCGTGGACAGGTAGCTTTAAGGTGAAAGGGTACCTGCGCTCTCTCCATACAAACGTAGTCGACTGTTTCCTCCCTGGATAATGACACTAGCACTAATATTTTTGTGCCGTAAAACCTATAACTGCCATGACTATGCCCCTATGTCTTGTTTTTTTTTTCATTTTCTAACTATCATAGAAATTAAGCTTTCAAGAAAAAAGAAAAAAAAAGAAAACATTGGGCCATGGTCATTGCAGTTATAAGTTTTATGCGACTACGTTTGTAATATATAGTTTGTATGGAGAGAGCCCCCGGTACCCTTTCCTCTTCAAGGCCCGGTAAAATAATCACTATGAATACAAATTGTGTCAGTTTTAAATGTTTATTTGTACCCTTGTTGTAAGATATTGATATTATTTTGATATTTGCCTTCTATTGAGCAATCTTTGACGTTGAGATGCTCTAGGTGTCGCGCTACTGTGTCATATCCACTGAACTCCATAGTACAAGCACGATAGATAAGTGACTGTCATCGATAAATTACTTCACTTTAGTTTCCGCCATTTTGTCGACGAGAACATTTAGGTACAATTTGCTTTTATATAAAAAATAGATCATAATTTCGAAGTAGGTATTCTCAACAGAGGGCGTTATATTACGAGTAATATTATCTCATTTTCATTTGCATTGATTATGCTCAAAATGAACTGATGATACATTAAATCTAGCGTACTTGTACTACACGAGTTTATATATTACTTCAAATAAGTAAATATTTACAAATAACTTATTTGTCTTTTTTTAACCGACTGCAAAAGGGGGAAGTTCTTAGTTTGTCACGTCTATATGTTTGTGTTTTGCTACGAGTATCTAAGGTTGTAATTGTGTGTTTAAACACACAAATAATGTTCTATAAATATAAAAATGTAACTTAAGTAATACTTATTATGGAACTGTAATTGATCCGCTATTGAAATATTCGGTCAGCAAGCTATCTCTGAATAATTTGCCGGTATACAATGTTATTGCCGGCAGTTGACTGTAACTCGAAATGGAATCCAGGGTTTCTTTATTAATTCCGGGATTTCGAGGTTTCTGATTCGTAATCGAGTATTGTATTCTCTATCAGGAACAAAATAAACTGAATATTGTCAGCAAATAATAGACAGATTGATGGACCCAGGATATTTGTTGGGTGTGTTTGGAATAATCACCATTACGGTGGTTTCACTTGATCAAATGTATAGAGATAGTTTATTGGAATTTGCGGAATTTGTGATACTTTAGCCCAAGTTGTTGGATTTCTCTCGTAGTTACAATCCTTACTGATCTACTCAAATTAACCACTCTATATGCTATTGAGCCGATTAAAACTTCTTATTAACTGCCCCGTTTACTTAACATGTCGTCACTTAGCTGTGTAATATCCTCGTTAAAGCAATGCTATATACAATGCATGTAGGAATTGTTAATGTAAACACGAATGTATCTAGAAGGATATATTGTTATTATATTGTACTAACGCGCTCTGGTTGTCTCTACCTATTCAATATATCTCCGTTATTCTCTATGTCTACATGTTTTATTTACTTCATATCCCGGAATAAATGGTTACCTCATCTTACTCCCAATGTATCCACATATCAAGTTTCATATAAATCGGTCCAGTAGTTTCGGAGCCTATTCGTTAAATACCAAACAATATATCCTTTATATAATACACGAACAAAGATAGCTAGCGGCAGCCTGCATCAACAGTTTGCAATAATATAACTCTTTCTCTCTCCTGCACGGCAAGCATGGGGTCGAGGATTAAAATTATGTCCACCCATTATGTCCTCTGTCAAGGGAGAAAATTATTTTGTCCATCCAAAGCACGGCAAGTATGCATGCATAACTATATCCCCATTTGACATAACACGTGGACATCTATTCCCCGCTTACAGCGTTTCCCCCGTTTGGTCTACCGTGGATTGTCATTGCGGCCATGTCGGGGGGTGGACAAAACTGAGTGTCCGTCAGCCGGGCAAAAAAAGTGCTTCTAGAGCGAATTGGTTCCGTGAATAATTAGTGCTCAGTCTGCTGTAAATGTGCGCGAAATAAAAAATTAGTGCATGAAGGCATTGAGGAAAAAAACGGGAAAAACAAATTCTGCTGGAATGACGGTGCTCCAGCAGGAAGATTTTTAAACGAATGACCGGAGAGGTATATAATGTATATCGGCGGATAGCTTATATTTGTGCATAATTGTGCGCGAATAATTAAATTTGTGCGTCTTAGGGTTTTCGAGATATTTCATTTCCTGCTGGGCTGACGTTTTGCAAAAACTTGTATCTCCGAAACCATTGAATGTGCGACCTTGGATTAAACATATATAAGTAGCTCTTAATTTGTGCGTATTTGTGCGCTAATTTGTTTTTCATAAATATCTACTGTTTAAGAGAAATCATGCAACCCTGAAAATTCGAAAGAAACTCCTTGCGCTTAAATGAGAACACGCAGAGGTTCACTGAAAGCGGTATTTGGCTCGTTTTGTTATTCTTTACTGGACTAATTTGGATGAAATTTTGCACAGAGATAGATTGAAGATAACTGAGTGTTATTGGCTATTTTTTATTCCGACAGTGCCACGGAATAGGTAATATAAATCAATTGTAGCGCGTTTATCTCCCAAAACGAGTGACCTGATTTTGATTTTTTTTAATACTGAGGTATAGTTAAGATCACAGTAGGACCTTGTGGGTAGTGCTAGGATCACATTAAATTACAAATCAAATAGTTTAAGACAGGTAATTGATTGTAATTAGAACACTTAAGAAGGTATTTATGCTTATACCTAAATTATTATACTATTATGTTTGAACTTAAAATAAAATATTAAGGAAATACAAAAAAACACATTTTTTTTAAATATAATATATGTATTTCTATATAGTTTTGATCAATACAATACTTCTCAAAACTTTAATAGTCTCATAAATACCTCTTTTTACACGTAAGTATCTCGAGACTGTTTTAAATAGGGTTTTATAACATAATGGCTTACATCCTACTATATATGTATATCCTATCCTACTAATATTATAAATGTGAACGTTTGTGTGTGTGTGTGTGTGTATATGTATGTTTGTTACTCCTTCACGCAAAAATTAATAATGACATTATTAATGACAAACTTATTACTACGTGGAATTGAAACTTAAAATGCCAAATCGAGCATAAGATTATGCTAAATTGGCAACACTAGATATACCCCGGACACTATTGGAGCGGGGTGAGTGAACCGAGAGCGGAGAGCGGTGCGGGAGGCAAGGAGCGAAATACGTCTTAACTAGCGTCTGACTCTTTCCCACTAATGCTGCATTCTGTGTAACTGTTTCACACAGAGCGAGTTACAACCACCCGGCGCGCGGCGGCCGGAGATTTGAACCTACACAATCGTCTTTTTATACAATTTTAAAATCAATGCAATGGTGCCCGCACATTGATACGCGCCGAATTGTTTGCCGGCCACCTTATAATAATAGAGATAAGGTACATACCTACATTTATTCATTTATTTATTTCAGTGTCGGCCGCCTCTGACGATGCGGATGACTCTGATGACGTCATCGGAAATATAAATGTAGATACCTTATCTCTATTATTATAAGGTACCTTTTTCCGTGGACGGCAAAAATTCGGCGCGCCCGGCGCGTATCAATCTGCGTCCACCTTTAAAGTAATATTATTATAATTTTATTACTTATTATATTACTAGCTGCGCCCCGCGGTTTCACCCGCGCAAGTCAGACAGACAGCCAGACAGACCCAGAATGCTTTTCTGATACGGAACCGTCGCGGATGGAGTAGGTAACGTTAGTTATTGTGACCAAACACGTGCGAGCGAAGCGAGCGGTTATATTTTTAGGAGTCCAGACAGACCCAGAATGCTTTTCTGACACGAAACCGTCGCGGATGGAGTAGCAAACACGTGCATGCGAAGTGAGCGGTTATATTTTAAGGAGTCCAGACAGACCCAGAATGCTTTTCTGACACAGAACCGTCGCGGAATGAGTAGCAAACACGTGCGAGCGAAGCGAGCGCTTACATTTCTAGGAGTCCAGATAGGCCCGGAATGTTTTTTTGACAAATTACCGTCACGGATGGAGAAGGTTAGGTTAGGCCCCCCCCCCTTTTCCTCCTATTCTTCTTTCCTCTCCTCCCCATTCCTCCCCTGCCCATTTCCTCTTCTCCGCCTTTCCTCTCCTCCTCCTTTCATCCCCTCCCTCTTTCATACCCTTTCTCTTTCCTGTCCTCCCCTTTCCTCTCCTCCCCCTTTCCTCTTCTCCCCATTTCGTCTCTTCCCTCTTACATCCCCTTCCTCGTTCCTATCCTCCCCTTTCCTGTCCTCCCCCTTTCCTGTGCTCCCCCTTTTTATTTTTCTTACCCTTCTCCCCTTCATCACTCTCTCCGCCTCCGCCCAACTACAACCTTTTAAAATATATTTTGAGTCCTGATCCCGTAAGTCCAGATCCCGTGGGAATATCGGGAAAAAAAGTAGCCTATGTGTTAATTCAGGTCTCCAGCTATCTACTTACTGATTTTCACCGCAATCGGTCCAGAAGTTTTTTGTGTGAAGAAGTAATCCCGTAAGTCCCGATCCCGTGGGAATATCGGGATAAAAAGTAGCCTATGTGTTAATCCAGGTACTCAGCTATCTAAATACCGAGTTTCAACGCAATCGGTCCAGTAGTTTTTGCGTGAAGGAGTAACAAACATACACACACACACACACACACATACACACACACAAACTTTCACATTTATAATATTAGTAGGATTTATTAAGCACAAAACCGTCATTTTTGTTTAACTTCGTATTGCGAACTTAGTAAAATGAAGTAGATACTTACCTACCTGAGCTATCAATAATCTATAATAGGTAAGGAAGATAAAAGCGTACTTACTAGTTTCTACTATCTTAATCTCAAAATAAAACTTTTGCAACAACTTTTCAGGATATGTATTTCAAAAGGCACTCTAATTTTTGGTATATACGCACATATCTTTAGTTGAATAGGTTTCTTGCAAAGCTATGACATTTTCAGATTTGACTTGAAGTGTTATTATTGAAAAATGCGCGTATGTACTGTCTTGAAACTTATTATACATGTAAAGAATAACAAAACGAGCCAAATACCGCTTTCAGTGAACCTCTGCGTGTTCTCATTTAAGCGCAAGGAGTTTCTTTCGAATTTTCAGGGTTGCATGATTTCTCTTAAACAGTAGATATTTATGAAAAACAAATTAGCGCACAAATACGCACAAATTAAGAGCTACTTATATATGTTTAATCCAAGGTCGCACATTCAATGGTTTCGGAGATACAAGTTTTTGCAAAACGTCAGCCCAGCAGGAAATGAAATATCTCGAAAACCCTAAGACGCACAAATTTAATTATTCGCGCACAATTATGCACAAATATAAGCTATCCGCCGATATACATTATATACCTCTCCGGTCATTCGTTTAAAAATTTTCCTGCTGGAGCACCGTCATTCCAGCAGAATTTGTTTTTCCCGTTTTTTTCCTCAATGCCTTCATGCACTAATTTTTTATTTCGCGCACATTTACAGCAGACTGAGCACTAATTATTCACGGAACCAATTCGCTCTAGAAGCACTTTTTTTGCCCGGCTGACGGACACCAAAACTGACAGAGAGAAACACTATTTTGTCCTTTCCCTGTGGATATAATGTCTCCGGCCACGCTAGCCCTGCTGAGCCTGACGGTGTGTGGTCTGCCTGTCTGGTCTTCTCCCTCCACATCGCACTATACCTGGCTCTACATCGTCTGGAGAACGGTGTGTGGTCTGCCTGTCTGGTCTTCTCCCTCCACATCGCACTATACCTGGCTCTACATCGTCTGGAGAACGGTGTGTGGTCTGCCTGTCTGGTCTTCTCCCTCCACATCGCACTATACCTGGCTCTACATCGTCTGGAGAACGGTGTGTGGTCTGCCTGTCTGGTCTTCTCCCTCCACATCGCACTATACCTGGCTCTACATCGTCTGGAGAACGGTGTGTGGTCTGCCTGTCTGGTCTTCTCCCTCCACATCGCACTATACCTGGCTCTACATCGTCTGGAGAACGGTGTGTGGTCTGCCTGTCTGGTCTTCTCCCTCCACATCGCACTATACCTGGCTCTACATCGTCTGGAGAACGGTGTGTGGTCTGCCTGTCTGGTCTTCTCCCTCCACATCGCACTATACCTGGCTCTACATCGTCTGGAGAATGGTGTGTGGTCTGCCTGTCTGGTCTTCTCCCTCCACATCGCACTATACCTGGCTCTACATCGTCTGGAGAATGGTGTGTGGTCTGCCTGTCTGGTCTTCTCCCTCCACATCGCACTATACCTGGCTCTACATCGTCTGGAGAACGGTGTGTGGTCTGCCTGTCTGGTCTAGCCCTCCACATCGCACTATACCTGGCTCTACATCGTCTGGAGAACGGTGTGTGGTCTGCCTGTCTGGTCTAGCCCTCCACATCGCACTATACCTGGCTCTACATCGTCTGGAGAACGGTGTGTGGTCTGCCTGTCTGGTCTTCTCCCTCCACATCGCACTATACCTGGCTCTACATCGTCTGGAGAACCTGACGGTGTGTGGTCTGCCTGTCTGGTGTTCTCCCTCCACATCGCACTATACCTGGCTGGCTCTACAACACACTCGCACTCCACGTAGTTAAATAAAACAAATGTTATAATATAAAACAACAACGTATATTATCTCTGTACATACAATATATTGATTCATCTATCTACAATTACAACTAGGTACCCCATTCATTACGGTTCCCTACCTCACCTCAATATGGAACCCTTATCATTTTATTATAAGAAGACTTTATAGGACGTTTATTTTATACAACAGTAAGTACATTACACATTTATATATTTAGGTATATTTTCGACATAAAATACTTATCACATTTGTGATGTTTTGTTGTGATCACAAACAATTTTTATTATTATTGTTTTGGCTTAGGTCAAGACATTATAGTGCGCTCCCGATAAGCCTGTGCGCGGTTCAAATATCGGAAAATGGATTCGTGACAGTTTTCCAGTAAACATTATTAATCTCAAATGTTTTTTATAAACATCATAAGTACAATTATCTTTTTTTTTTGATAAAACGTTCATTAATTGAAAAATAAAAACTATTAATTTGAATTTGAACAGGACGTGCTGCCTGTGACGTCACAGTCATGGCTGTCGCGTTTCGAGTCTTGTAACAAATAATCGTACATGTATTTGGCAAAATAAAACATATTTTAATGCAATTTTTTTATGTTTTTTAACTTATTAGTCTCTTATTTCCAACATATTTCATATTTTACCGAATTAAGAACGAATGCTTGATATTCTAATTCTGCGTGTTTACTTATCCGGCGCGCGCTCTACAACGCTTCGACGAAGCCTTTACTCATCCGATTTTGATGATATAAATACGGTACATATTGCGAATAACAGTTATTATATTAGTTAGGTAAATATTGACAGATCTATTTGTCGGTAAAAATACTAGAAATTAAGCATTATAGGAACATTAAACGGATACTTTATAACACATCGGGCCGGAGATTTCATTTTTAATTATTATAATTTCCTGTATATTGTCCATTTTGTGTACATTATTTAAAAAAATAACGTTAATTTACAAAATATACTTATAGATTTAAAATTCACTTTAATTTAACAATAGAATTTGTATAATTTAAATAGTTTTTTTACCTTGATATTTGAGAAAACTTCATTTCATTTAGTTTTACATTATTTTTCGTAGGTTTATTTTATTGTTATCGTATCGCTATCTTACATTTCTGCCATTTTTCTCACTCAATAGACATTTTTTTTTCTGAATTACAATTTATTAGGAAGACGGAGGGATTACCTTATTGTAATCATTTGTCGGTCAGATACCAGGCTGGTATAAATGTTAGGATATTTATATAAATATCGTTTAGTGTCTCCGTTACTCCAGCAGAGCAGTAAACCATAGACAGATATAGACAAACATCGCCTCTGTAATTTAGTACCGCAATCTGTTACAAATCTAATGAAATCTAATGTGAAATCGAAAAAGAGTCGCACAGATAGTGTTGCGATAAATAAATAGAGAACTTTAAGATTTTTTACTAATTAGGAGCGATTATTCACCGTTTAAAATTAAAGCATTGTTTATCTATACTCTAATATTATAAAGCTGAAGAGTTTGTTTGTTTGTTTGAACGCGCTAATCTCAGGAACTACTGGTTCGAATTGAAAAATTCTTTTTGTGTTGGATAGTCCATTTATCGAGGAAGGCTATAGGCTACTTTTTATCCCGATATTCCCACGGGATCGGGAGTTACGCGGGTGAAACCGCGGGGCGCAGCTAGTGCTCAAATAAAATGGAACTCGTAAATAAATAAATAAATATTTCAGGACATATTACACATCGCCATCCAGCCCCAAGCTAAGCAACTTAATGCTTGTGTTATGGGTGCCAGATAACGGATAAACTACTTATATACTTTTATTTTTTTATTTTAATAATGTTAGCGCCATCTAGGAATAAAGGTTTCTTTGTATGAAAGTGTTAGTACAGTGTACATACCTACCACTGTTCGTCTGTGCCGCAAACAGTGTACATACCTACCACTGTTCGTCTGTGCCGCAAACAGTGTACATACCTACCACTGTTCGTCTGTGCCGCAAACAGTGTACATACCTACCACTGTTCGTCTGTGCCGCAAACAGTGTACATACCTACCACTGTTCGTCTGTGCCGCAAACAAGTCGTTTTAAACGCGAGATCGTCTTTTTTACTTTGTTACTAATTACCTACTTACCGACTAAATTCTAACACTCGAATTTGTCTGATGGCTCTGCTAGAGTAACGGACACTGGTTCCCTTGGGGTTGTCTCGGTCGAGTACCAGGCTGATATAAACGTTACGATATATTTATATCCATTGTTTATGAGAAAGGTATTGTCCAGATAATAAAGCCGAAGTTTCCTCCAAGTGTTTTCTTCGTTATTGTCTCGGTCAAGTACCAGGCTGACATAAACATGAGGATATGTATCTTTGGTTATGGGAACCTTATGACTGTGGTCCCGATGGCTTCGTCGCTGCACGCGTGCGCTAGAGCTGTCTCGAACTCTTGGGGTAAGTATACCTGACAGATTTCACAACATTCATTAAAATAGGTTCACAATTAACTATTTTCTTACTAAAAAATTTCCCAATATAAGACGGTTTTTAGTAATATTACCAAATAATCGTCTGATCGAAGAACTAATGTTACCAGGCGTTCATAACGTAACAGGAGTTGCAGTACGTTATTCAGAATTAGTGCGATGCGGCTGGTAGAACAGGAGTCTGCACGAAGTTACCAAATATACTACACACTAGGAGCCCGTGTATGATTACCTAGTTACCAGGTGCGCATAATACAGTAGGAGGCTGTGTGTCGATAGCAGACGAAGATGACGTACCTTATCGAGCGCGGCGGTGAGGTGTCCCGCGTCGACGAGCGCCGCCAGTGTATCCAACGACTCACGCAGGTGGTACTCGTCCTCCAACCAGTCCGTGTGACTGCCGAGACCGACGCACCACTGCACATTAACACATATTATGTACATCGTCAGACGTCGCGCATGTTAGGATTACCTACTGCTCAGTAGGTGATTGAAACAAGTAGAACTTACCCTAAGTATCCTATAGGTGTAGAATGTGGCCGCGAAGAATACGTGCAGCGGAGCGGGAAGCCGGTCCGACCATAGCGCACGCGGCCGGAGGTCAACGAACGCGGACCGCGGCGCCGTCGCTCTGGGTACACATACTTTAATGTTATGATAGCCTGGTACTTTCACATTATTCAACAGCATATTTTGTAATTAATTAGGGTTTAGTGTACAATTCAAATTGAACTGAAATTGTACAATTAAATACCATGAAAGTACACTCGGATTACAAATTAACTTAACCCCGCACACAATGACAAAACTCACACAATGACCTAATAAGCTGTATCACACACCAGCTGTATCTACACACAAACATCTGCATACACACACATCTGTATGATGAAACTGGCCACTACTTAGTTACTTACATATCTCATAGATGGCGCTATCACCAATTGTAAAAGAAAAAAAAATCTAAGTTTCTATTATTTGATCGAACATTGTTGTGAAATATTATTTACCTACCTATCATCACTTCTTCTTACATCTCAGTTTTTTTCATATCTCTAAAGCATTTTGGAGTTTATCAAGGCACTTTATAAATATCAAAAATGGAAGAATTAAAATAAACTTGTCGAATTTTTAAAATCATAATCAAGATTCGAACCACAAATATTGAATGCATAGTCGCATGTCGCACGCTTAATACTGACGTCATTTTACTTTGGTAGGATTTACTGAGTGAAGTAAACTAAAAAAATGAGGGTAGATATCGAAAAATAAACTGACATTTGATTACATTCAACAGTTCAACGTTTACGTTCGGATCTTTCGTATTAAACTTGTATTTTTTTCTGGATTTTACGTTTGAGATTAGTTTACCTACTACGTGAACACCTTTTCTGAAAGCAAAAAATATTGTGTTGTTTGAAGACAACAAATCTATTAACGAGATTACTCGTTTAACATAGCGGTAAGTTAATCTATTATTTAAACGAAACTATACCATTTATACCTACTAATTAACACAATGAAATTATAATAGGTATAATAAATATTTGTGCTATTACTATAGGGGGGTAAATAACTTTGTGTATTAAACATTGATTTATTTTGTTACAGAAAAATATATAAGGTTACGAAGACACCAAAAACATTTGCATGCAGCTAAATTAGGCTGTTCTCGACCTGCAAGAAAAATCGCCTTATCTACACATGTTTCTACGGAAAAAAAGAGTTCGATTTGCTGAAGAGTATTTAAATGACTGGCAGAATAAAATAGTTACTTTTGCGGACGAAAAGACTTTATAGATTTAGACAAATGGACGCAAAATAAATGGTGGTCTATGGTGTAAACGTCGAAAAAGCTATTATAGTGAAATGTGCGTGTTACATAACCGAGTAATAAGTATAGACTTTGAGGAAGACCATTAAAGCATAAAAAAAGTGTTTTTCTTATAATTAATAGTTACAACAAGCTTAAAATAAAAAAAAAGTGGGTAAGGCTCGATAATATACTAATGAAGGCTCTAAGTGATGTTATTGTTGTATTTTAGGTCTAAACGGTGGACACGTTTCCCTAAATAATTACATGTTATTCACTTAGCGTCAAGACACTTAGTGGTCATTTGTTTGGACTGGAGTATCATTTTATATCAATTGAATATGTGAATTAACTAAATAAGTATTTATTTTACTTGGCTAGTTAGTTAGTTATTTTTCATTACTCATACTCCGAAAGTAGGTCTAAATATGCCTGAAGAGCGTGTAGAAAATAAAATTTCCAGCCCTAGGGCTTTTCACTTTCACTGACAGCTGTCATGTCAAATTATGGCTTCGCACGACTTGTGCAATCTGCATGTAGCCAGTATCAGTATCATTACGCATTAGGAACTTCAAAAACCTAACCTCCTTGCTTTTTTTTTTACACCAAAGAATAATAATTATGGCTTGGCACGGCTCATGCATACTGCCAGAGTTTAGTACTAAGTAACTTTTTTTTCTTATTTTATTATGTTTTTGTGTTAAATTTAATCTGGTTTTTCATTTATGATTGTGTATTTTTTGTAAATAACATTTTTTAGATATAGAGCCGACCCCAAATAATGGGATAAGGCTAGGAGAAAGAAGAAGAACATTTTCTAGACAAACCGTGTTACAAAAACTGTAAGTTAAATCTACGGACTTCGCGTCATTTCCCAATGTTGGATTAACTCATTAATAAAAACTTCTTCGGTAAGTACCGCCGTATTTAAGTATTGAATACAAATAGCAGAAACCTAAAAAAAAACACTACATAATGTATAACCTCTTTGGTCCCAACCTTGTAAGAGGATCAGGTAGTAAGAGCACATGAGTAAATAATACAACAAGAGTACCTACTCATTTGGTATGGAGTCTCATAGTCTCATTCACTCTCGTTGTTATGAAGAATTTTATGTATTATTCGTAATGAAAAGCACAGTGTTTACCTCGGGTGAAAGACTCATTAAGTCCCTCGAACTATTACGCCCTCGCTACGCTCGGGCGCCAAACTCCGTCTCGGGACTTGTAATGAGTGACTTTCACACCTAGGATAACAATGTACTATTACTTACCTACCTATTTTTTATTTTACTTAGCTTGAGGTCAGATGGCGCTTTGTTAAATATCTTGCAATATTTATTTATTTTACTTGTGACAGATAGTTATGATTCGACACTTAGACATTTTGTTTACCATGTTATATTTTTTTTTCATCTTCCTAAATATATATTTTTGTAGAGATTATTATGTAGAATTCAAAACTAAAAAAAAACTGGTAATATAAAAAAATCATAAGTTTAGGCAAGGTTCGAACCGAGGGCATTTCAAATCAAAGCCAACCCACTAGGCCACTACACCACTAGGCGCCTTACATTAACGTCTAAAATAACCAACCGTTTTATTAAATAATTTGCGTTGTAAAAGTGTGCGTTAGTAGGGTAGTGGGGTGTGAATCTGTGTGTAGGTCGTAGTGTAGTGACACAGTGCACCTTACAGATGTGTGTGTGAGCTCTGGTCACATGGGGGTTCAGTTAATTGATATTCCGTGTGTACTCAATTCTCTGTAAGTTATACCAGGATATTAGCAATATGATGGTATACTATCTGGTACAGTTAGATGCAACATACATATTGCTTGGATACATACTGGCAGGTTTTCTTGAGCCCCCTGCAGGGTCGAAGGATACTCCTTTGAATGGATTCAAGTTGCTTTTTCAAAAAGATATTATCATATTATCAAGTGGTCTATGTTCTATATACATACTTGAGTATAGCGTCAGGATGCGGTTGCTGCGCCACGAAGTCTCCGAACGCGAGCACGGCATCCCACGGGCCGGCACGAGCGGCTCGTGCTTCTAACACGGCGAACGGGGACAAACCTTCGCTACACTCCACGTATTCATGGCTGCCTGGTAACACACATCGGAATACATTAACAATTTAAGAGTTATAATTACGCACATCGCCATCTAGTCACAAACTAAGCTAAGTTTGTATTATGGGAACAAGGGAACTTTGATTATTGTAGATGTCTAACAATATTAGTTGGTCGATGGGAATCAACCTTTTTAACATGACATGCTGAAGGTGGCTACTGGAACAGCTGTATATACCTAGATCGTTGAGTGTCTGCGCGGCGTGGTGCGGCCCCACGGCTGTAGGTGCAGCTCCCCAGCTCGCCAGCAGCTGCAGCGCCGCGCACCCCTCGCCGCTGCATGCTCCGCACACCGCCACACTGGTTACATACATATAATATTCTACAACAACATTCTTCTATGATACAACAGTAGTATATTAAGAAGGAGAGTCAATATTATCATCTCACCGTTTCCCCTTGCAAGTTTCCCTATCATATTTGAGATGGGCGAGCGCCCTGAGCGCTAGGGCTCCGCCCCACACAAGTGAAGCCGCCCCGTCGGCGGCCAGGGGGCGCGGCCGTCGGCTTATTCGGGTACTGATAACAAAACAAGTATACAGAGTGAAGTAGACTATTGAAGTACCAGGCTACTAGCAACGTAGTAGAGTTCTCTTTACCTGGGTATTGTGAGTAGTTCGGAAGCAGCTCCACCGCTCCACTCGCTGACTGTCCCCCACACCTCGTCGCCCAGCTCCAGGTCCGATACACCGCCACCGACATCCAGGACTACACCTGGAACCACACTCGACACTTGTCTTTTATGATAGTTGAGTGAGAAGCAAATTATCTTATTCATGTTCACCTGGTAACACAAGACAGCTTAGATCAAAGTTGGCGATAGCTAGATTGTATGTAAATGCTATTAGGGTAAGTATAACCTGCGAAGGCGCGTCCAGCAGTGACGGGCGTGTACCGGGCGTGCAGCAACGCACGCAGGCCGGCGCCGCGGCCGCGCAGCACGCGTCGGTCCAGCGGACACACGCTGAACGCCTGCACTCGCACCAACACCTCGCCCCAACCAGCACCTGGAATATTACAGTTGTATGTACTGGTTACAGTTTAAACATTGGACTTGCTTTTATTTCAATTTAATACATCTAAAATCAGCGGATTTTTAATGGCCTTCTTTAGTCACCAGCAAAAGTAGCAAAGTACATTAGCATGACTGCTGAGACTTACATTATGGTACGATAACTGTGCATTCGAAACTGAGTGTATTGAACACAAAGTATTAGGGTACAATGAGTCTCAAGCAGTGTACGGTATACTCACAGGGTGTGACGTGATCGTCAACGAGTATGACGGCGTGGTCGGGCTGGGTGTGCAACGCGCGAGCGTGCGGACCGCGCGGGGCGGGCTGCCGGGCTCGCAGCCCCGCCGCCAGGCCTGCGCTACCGCCCACCAGCACGCCGCATGCGAACACCAACATCGTGCGTCGCCATACTGTTAACAACATTATACATACACCTCAAAGTTAAAACACAGACCATTCATTGGGAAAGAGATAAGTCTTATTAAAACTAATATTTGAAAAGGTCTGACAACACCTTAGAGATCCCAGTAATATGAACCTACCAGGAGTGCATGTCTCATGTGGAAGTCTCACCTCTGTCCTGGAAGAGCGCGAGTAGCTCCTCATAGAGCAGTACAGGCGAGAGTGGCGGAGCGCCCTCCTTCACGCGGCGCACGGCCTCCCTGGTCCACGCGCTGACCGCGGCGCGCGACTCCAGGATCAGCTCATGGTTCCACAGCTCCAGGAACGCCGTGTGGATCTGACACCATCAGACAACGTGAATTGCAACACCAAAGAATTATGATATCCCTTAACTTTAGCAAGGATTTAACATAGTAGAAAGTTGCAGGCAAGCACAGTTGTAGGTGACTCTTATATAGTGCCCACATGTATGGGCGAAAATGTGGCCGAGAATTCTGTGTTTTTACTTACTTTTTCTCTGGTAAGTATGTATGAGTATGTAGTGATTTTAAGAATAGTTAAGTAAAAAATAATAACTTATTGAAATTGTTACCCTTTGTATAGTATCTGATGTCTGATAGTAAGCATCTTGAACTCGGGACTTGCCGTTGCCAGCAGCTGTCACAGCAGCTACCTGAACATACAGTCATAATTATTATGAACTAATTTTATAGTTTTGGCACTTGGGGTGGCATTAAATAGAATGAAGTCATCACAGTTTACAATAATTTAGTCAATCAATTATATAATTATTACAAGGTCATAGAAATAGATCTAGTGCAATGACATCCCATTATATCATAACAAATCATTATAAAAACAAACAAACGACCTGTAGAGGCCGTTCATGTGATCCGTCGATTTGAGTCACTTTCGCTACCTTGACGTCAACAACCGAGCAAGTTTCGCGGGCAACTACCAGGCTAACATAAGTCAACAGGAGACACTTACGTGAAAAGCCTCGAGCTTCTCTCCGGCTCTGTGCTTCAGGTCTTCCATAACAGGGCGGCGAGCGACGCGGGAGGGCTGCCTCTACCGTTCGAATGCTCAAATCACATCCAAAACCTTAACCTTTGAACACAGTTCGGCCTAAATACCTGCTCCTAAAATAGACTGAATGTCACGTGAAAAC
The DNA here is from genome assembly GCA_907269075.1 of Idaea aversata. NCBI lineage: Eukaryota > Metazoa > Arthropoda > Insecta > Lepidoptera > Geometridae > Idaea > Idaea aversata. The sequence continues at coordinate 11,363,566 of OU026107.1, forward strand.
ACACGTTTATACACATTTTACGGCAAAATTATTGGATCGTCTGCCGTTTCCCACGCTCTTGTGCTTCCGTACATGTTATAAAATTACGAAATGTATAAGAAAACTTTACTTTCTAGATTAAACAAACATAACCTCCCCGCTTTTGTTTGTCATTTTGACAAAACAAAATTGACGTTGACATTGACTAAGTGTGAGTTTTTGGTATCCCTGAAATTTCAGGCAAATGTCTTTTAGCCCATGCAGCCTCATCTCGCCCATTAGTTCGTCTTTTATAGATGAGGTCGCATTTCTTCATCTTCCTACGTTTTATTTTTCTCTAGAGCCAGTGACAATCTTTAATGGCCGCTCCACACTTACCCCGCGAATCGCGCGAGAAGGCGCGAAAGGTGCGAGAACACGTTAGTGTGGAGCCGAGTCGCATCTTTTTCGCGGCTTCGCGCCTTGTTCTCCGATTATTGTCGGTTTTTTAACCCGCGACAAAGGGCCAGCGCGCGTGACTGTGAAAACTATGCGAATATTGCAAATGTGGAGCCTTGTCCATGTCGCGCTGTGTTCGCGCTACTTTCTCGCCGCGCGATTCGCAGGGTAAGTGTGGAGCGGCCATAACAAAACCAAGAGGAAAACCGGGCATCACTCGTTTGTCCGCCTGCTGTTGAGACCCTCATTTTTTGTAATATTTTACCTATTTTTAGGCGTACTTTACTTAAAACTTAAAATTATTTACATCCTCACTGATTCGCAACTTTGCTCAGAAAAATAAATCAGGATAAAATTAAAACAAAAGTTTTTAAAATATCATTTATTTTTATTAAATAATAACTGTTCTATCTAATAAAATCTAATCTAAATCTAACGGGATAACATTTTCCCCGCTGTCTGCACTATCTGCATGGTCAGGAAACTCTTCCAATATCTTGTCTATCCAAGGTCGACTGTATGACACCTAGAACAATTAAGTTTCTGTAATATCTATTTACTAAGCTAAGTATACTAATACTTATTGTACCTATTTTATACACCTTACCTTAGCGAATACTCCAGGCTTAGATTTGAGTGAGCACTCTTCTGTACCAGAGAACAGCGCTATCCCGAACAGAGTACCCGCTCGGTTCATGCCACTGAAGTGGACCGCGGGATTGCCTGTATCACCCTGGAAACAACAATATATTATCATAGTAACATCACTTAAATATGTTGTTAAAGTATACCATACGTTATAATACTGACCGCACATAGCGCGACACCCTTGACGACGCTCTGCAAGCAGATGTGGTCGTGCTGCAGTCGGTAGTCGTTCCCGTATGTGACGCGGCACTCGGCGCGGGACACCTCGCGCACTATCATCCGCCGCAGCTCCTGGTTCACACCCTCGCGGATCTGACCGGTCACCTAAGGAAACGATACTACTCATCATTTATGATTGCCTGGTATTTGCTGCGTCTTCAAACTGTGCAACTTTGCCCCAAACGTTACCGAAGAATACTGAATAGCCGCATTTTGTTGTAGTTGACGATTGGCATTTAGTTTTTTAGTTTTAATTATGATGTGATTACCTAAGACAAATGTTATCATTAAACATCCTAAAACGAATGAAAACACACAACGGGAATCCGTAGTATTGACAATCCGTAGACAAGGGAGGGGAGGGACAATAGAAATCTGTAGAATTGGCACATGAGTAAATAGTCATCTCTACTCATGTGGAATTGGTGTAGCTTTTGTCAGGCCAGGTAAATGGATACTTCTACTAAGTCATGAACGCCTGGTCGTATTGTGTCGTCACCCAACGTGCAACTTTGCTCCATTTGTCCAGTGTCCTAAACCATCATACTTCTCTAAGATCATGATCGCCTGGTATTTTTGTTTCGTCAGGCAGTGTAACTTTGTCCCATAAATTCTTGAGTTAGTTAGTTGTTGTTGCGCCCGTGCTTGCGCCACATTTCCTCCTCGTCTTTACTAGTCTACCGAGTATTTCTCGTAGGCAATGTACCAGGGAGGTATGAATGAAAGAAGGTTTGAATGGTTTTACCACAGATCCGTATCCGGTGACGACAGTCTCGCCGAAGGAAGGCGGTAGATCAGCGTCCGCGATCGCCAACGCCACCGGCTGCGTCCGCGGGCCCGATATTATGGGCAGGTTCACCTAAACATAATTAATATTTCTAAAGATATTTTATTTCTTTGCTTTCCTGAAATAAATTCTATAGCAACATACATTTTTGTGTTTTTTTTTTAGTTTTTTTTAGTAATTTTTGATGTAGGTAACCAATAACCATACAATACAAAATTCCCAAAACAACGATGTAGGTACCTTTATTAAAATTTCTTATTAATAATAAATAATCAGCTCGAGGTACCATCGTAGTCAATGGTCGGGTCATTGCCATACGGTCCAAAGTTTTTGTTCTCATAATCATTTTTTACGACACAATAATTTCATAGAGCTCCAAAAGTTTAATATCCCTACTTTTGTTTTAGAGATAAATATTTTAATGAAATAAGTACAATAAGTATAAAATATAAAGTGTAGTAGTAGGTAGTTACCTTGACCATAGCCAAGTTATGTTCGGGATAGTACTGCGTCATCTTGTAGTTGGGATGCAGCCTGATGTCGACGACACCGAGGATGCGACCGCCGAAGTCACGGAACACGGACCCCACCCGTACCGAGACCTCCTCGCGGGTCACGCTACACACACACATATAGGTACAACTATTGTACAAGTAACTAGGCCTGTGTTACGATGACTTCACACTTTTTGTCTAACTTTTGACATGAACACAATAGAATCGTTTTATGAAAGGTCTAAATGTAGGTAAATGTTTTACAAAATGCTAAGTCAACGTATGTCATTTACTTTTAATTTTATAAAATTCAACCTATGAAAGCTTTTGGAGATTTTTCTTTAGCAGAAATTGTCCCACTGCTGGGCAAAAGCGTCCCTAACATCTTTCCAAGCATTTCGGTATGCATCGAGATCGTTACGCCATCGTTTACTCGATTCCGAAGTCCGTCCGTCTGTATTGGAGTTATTGGGATATACATACTTACATTTTATTTTCTCGTAAATCACCTTAATACGTTCCCATAATCCCAGCAACTCCAAAAGTAATGGGGTTGGTTGATGGAGAAGTTGGAATATTTACAAGAAATACAAACATTATCCATCATTCATTTCTTAATAAATAAATAAAATAAATAAATATTTCAGGACATTCCACACATCGCCATCTAGCCACGAGCTAAGTAACTAGACTTGTTATGGGTGCTAGACAACGGATATACTACTTAAATACTTAAGTAATACTACACGTCAGAACTTAATACTATGCTATGGTTAAGTACTTTTTCTCAAGTAAAATAGTACCTATACTTAATCGACATAATCACACTGCAATTTTGAAGGGAGAAAAACAAAACATCGCTAAGTATTGCAGTTTGCACCTGTGTAAACATCTACGGTAACTACAGAAAAATAATAAAAATTAACCGAATAATAACGTGAACGTATTGTTTACTTACTAATCGAAACATTGCGCAGCTGTCAGCACCCATAGTTTGTGGACTATTGCACCTCCACACCAATGTTTCCCATGTAACCTGACACACGCAAACATCCACATGATTACACACACCTATATAAACAAGGAATGCAACTAAAACCTTCTTTCAACATCTGGGTTCCTAGTAATGTGACATTTGCATGTTTGGAACTCCTTCCCCAACTAGACTTCTACCAGGCGCAAGTTCAGGGAACGCGTCTGACCTTTTTATACGAGCGGGTGTAAGTTGCAAAGAAACTGTCTAGTATTGTATGTAATCCTGGTACATTTGATAAGAGAATTGAGCGGCAACATCATCGCGGCGCTCCGCACCGGGACGCACCGCAACACAGGCCATTTGCAACAAAGTTTTTTAATCTTGATTTTAATAAAAGTAGATTTTTTTACTAATACGATGTATACAGATTATTTTATTAATAACTAGCTGCGCTCCGCGGTTTCACCCGCGTAACTCCCGATCCCGTGGGAATATCGGGATAAAAAGTAGCCTATAACCTTCCTCGATAAATGGACTATCCAACACAAAAATAATTTTTCAATTCGAACCAGCAGTTCCTGAGATTAGCGCGTTCAAACAAACAAACAAACAAACTCTTCGGCTTTATAATATTAGTATAGATTTCTTCCATAATTTTTGATACTTACTTCTTATTTATAGGAAGATAATTTTGACTAAGTATTAAAGTTTTAGATATTGATATTTACAACATTTTATAACTGTAAGTAGTAAAATTTACTAAGTATGCGAGTTTAACATCTTAGATAGGTACGTAATAATGAAAGTAGTACCTGCCTATGGTCCTTCATTATTCCTACTAATATAAGGCCTATGTAAAAAGTTACTCCCGTCTGTCTGTGAAGCCTTCAAGTGTGACACTTTAGTCTCTGAAAAACATCTTATTTGTTATTCTTTAAGTAGTGACCGTACTTGTACCTAAGTGAGACGGTGTATGGATAGTCCTCGAGGCAGACCAGCCCCGTCTCCGTGGTGAGCCTCTTCCGTCTCACGTGGGTCAAGTCTTCCTCCATCTTGGGGGGAAACTCGCATTCCAGCTCCGACTTCTGAGGTGCTGCCGGACAAACAACACATTGTCTTTTGTAAAACGAAGTATTCTCTATTGTTTCTCTCCATCAATGATACTCACCTGGATGTACATTATTACTAAACTGAATTAAAATTAAAACAATAACAAAACTATAACGTTTCATATGTTCACAGTACATTTTACTCGACTATATTTGACTAAACTTTAAATTTTAATTTGTCATCTATTTTTCATTTTGGTCTCACGAGAATGGAGTCGAAGTCCCACTAACTGTATTGTTAAGGGTCCAACATGGCTTTAATAAACAACTGTAACTGTTTTCAAACCTTCCATTGTAACATTTCCTACACAATAGAACTAGATTTTAAACATTTATGTAACTAGCTTTATATTTGTGAGTGCTTTCAAACAATGTTAGTTAGGTACCGTTGTACTTTACCTAACTCTATTATACCTACAGTAATATGCAGTTACATATCTACATACAGACCTTTATGTATCTGGAAATATGTCTTCCTTTCTACGAACCTCTTGATAGTAATTAATTAAAGAACATGTAAATGAAATAACTCTTCGATTTTCTTTGAAACAACAATGCACACCTGTTAATGTAATCAGGTTTCAATCTCGACAATATGTTTCACAAACGAACAAAGACTATTATGATAAAACGATCTTCGTTTTTTCTACCATTCAATACGATCTAAGTCTACTTTTTTGGATATCAAGAAAAGATAAATGCTTTCCACCTGTACTTTACTTGTGTTTTAACATCGACACTACTCGTCTCAGTTAACTGCTTTTAATTCATAAACGCCTAGTATAAAGTTAACTAAAGTTAAATTAAAATGAATTTTAACTAAACTTGAATAAAGTTTAAAATGCTGTTAACATTTTTGTTGTCAATTAGTGTAGTTAGTGTGAGTAGTCACGAACTGAGCGTGGAGGATGGTGTACAGTTCTATGACGATAATGATGACAACTTCAGTCTGGATACGGCTGAAGTTCTTGTTCAAAAAATGCAAAATATTGCTAAACTGAAACATCCTAAATTATTGGAAATGTTGTATGGTTATAACGACACTACAACGAGAAGTTCAAAGATAGTCGAAGTAATGTATGGTTACAACGATACTAAAACCATAAAATGTAGGTACTTACATCGGAATATGGGGGAAACACCACCTCTTTTTGGTTTCCTAAAATTCTATTCTTCATAAATGTTTGATTTCATTATGTTATGCGAATTGATAAAAGAAAATTAACAATTATTTTAGCTGAGGAATCCAACACCATCAAACCCAGCGACCGCAGGAACCAGGACATCAGAAGCAAGAAGGAATTCTTGTACGAAGACAGAGAAACGCTCATTGACTACCCGTACTCGGCGTCTGTAAAGAGAAAGGGATCGCACTATGCTACCGGAGCGTTGATAAACAAGAGATGGGTGATAACTGTTGCCGCTGAATTTTATTAGTTAGTAAAACTGATAACAATATTTACTAATGTTAAATCGTTACCCGCCTTTTTTTACAGAATTTGTAATAATATTTTGCGTTCAAAACGAGATATTTATCAGATAAACCTACATATCCATATAATTGAATATTGTTACTCTAATTTTCCCCTAAACTATAACGATGTTAAGATGTTTTAAAGGGGTCGAAAGTCAAAAGTTTAAAAAAATTACGCCCACGTTCACCTTCAATCAAATTAACCTCGATTGTTTGTTGTTACAGTGTAAGAGAATCGATGAAATTGTTCCGCGTGGTACTAGGGTCGGTGGACTGTAAGAAAGGTGGCTCCGAGTTCCCATTGAAGTCGATAGAGATCCACCCGCTATACGCGCCTGGTAGCCCGGCTCACGACCTCGCGCTACTAAGGATAGCATGGCCGGTCGTTAACACGCTCGTCATCAAGCCGATACCTGTCGCCGTCTCCGAGGATGGCCAAGTTGTCGATGCTAAGTTTCTGACCACATATTGGCCTAGGATAGTTGTGAGTTTATCTTATCTAATTATTTCTAAAGTACGCCAATTAACTTATTTCATCAGTCAGGTCTCTTGATTAAACTAAAATTCACAGATCACAGGCAGCCGCTTTGTTTTAAATAAATCTATCAAAGAATGTTATAAAAATGATGATACCGTTTTAATGTATATCGTTATAATTGTCTACAATAAGGTAAACAACAGAGTGTTGCCGCAGAATGCAAGCGAACGTATCAAGTCAACAAGCATGAGGTCCTCGACACAGAGTCTGATCCCGCCAGGTGATTGTGCTAAAGCAATGGACAACTTCAAAGTCACGTTGGGAGTGGGGAACCTGTGCTTGGTGCCTATCACCTTGTATCATAGCAAATGTATGGTAAGTTACATACACTCAATCAAATATGCAGGAATATTTTAATTTTATTGCAAAAATCGATTCTAACTTAAATCTATCATCAAAATGTATGGTTAAAGTCTACCTTAAATAAAACCCGACTTTAATGTTGCAAATGGCCCTGTAAGTATACGAATTCGAAAATACCAGTCAATATTTTTTGGAGTTGTTGGAGTAATGAGTGTGACGTCATCGCGCCAGGGGTGGACGCACTTCTCCGTATAATTTTATTCTATTCATTGACGAAATATTTCAGTCGAAGTACCAGGATAACATGTTTTGTAAAGAGGCTATCGGGTGTTATCTACGGCAATAAATGTACACAAACATTTTGATAATATCAATAATAAGCCGGTGAAAATGTCCAGTTTGTTTGTATTCTGTGTACTAAGTAAATTTAATTTTATAATTAAACTAGCTTCACCCCGCGGTTTCATTCACGTAACTTCGTAATCAGTAGTTTTTACGTAAAGACATAATCCTAAGAATACTAACACACTCATATGAATTGATTTTATTATTTTTACTACTATAGTTATTGAGAATGGAACATTTACCATTTTATTGTATTTATTTTGTGTAGCTCGATATTTTAGATAAAACACAATGGTAAATATTCTGTTATATACAGGGTTATTGGAAATTATACTAGCAAGCCGTTGAGGGCTACTTCTATGCACCCAAACAAACAACTTTTGTTCTACGACTTTTGGAAATTCGAAGATTTTTTCGAAAATTTTGAGGTTAGGTTTACATGAAAATCTGCTGTCCTTACACGGAGAGGTCAGTAACCTTAAAATTTGACTTATTTTTTAAATTTCATCTACTGTTCTTGGTCTAAATGACCTTTGGTTTAAAAAATCAGCTGTTTTTCGAATTTACATAACCTCAAAATTTCCATATTTTTTTTCGTAATTCCAAAAGTCGTAGAACAAAAGTTGTTTGTTTAGGTGCACAGAAGTAGCCCTCAACGGCTTGCTAGTATAATTTCCAATAACCCTGTATAACTATAAATAGAAGATATTGTAACGTAATGTTGTGTTTGTGTAGCCGGACGCGGGCGCGCCGATGGTAGCTAAAGGCAAGCTGTGGGGCGTGACGTCAGGCTGGAGTCCAAGCGAGTGCGTCACCTTGCCGGGCGTCCATCCCGCACCGACTGTCTTCACCAGGATCGACCTACCGAGCGTCAGGCTCTGGATCGATACACATCTACTGCCTTGAACATTACAACGTGACGTCAGGCTGGAGTCCAAGCGAGTGCGTCACCTTGCCGGGCGTCCATCCCGCACCGACTGTCTTCACCAGGATCGACCTACCGAGCGTCAGGCTCTGGATCGATACACATCTACTGCCTTGAACATTACAACGTGACGTCAGGCTGGAGTCCAAGCGAGTGCGTCACCTTGCCGGGCGTCCATCCCGCACCGACTGTCTTCACCAGGATCGACCTACCGAGCGCCAGGCTCTGGATCGATACACATCTACTGCCTTGAACATTACAACGTGACGTCAGGCTGGAGTCCAAGCGAGTGCGTCACCTTGCCGGGCGTCCATCCCGCACCGACTGTCTTCACCAGGATCGACCTACCGAGCGTCAGGCTCTGGATCGATACACATCTACTGCCTTGAACATTACAACGTGACGTCAGGCTGGAGTCCAAGCGAGTGCGTCACCTTGCCGGGCGTCCATCCCGCACCGACTGTCTTCACCAGGATCGACCTACCGAGCGTCAGGCTCTGGATCGATACACATCTACTGCCTTGAAAATGTTCAAATGTCATTACATTCACTTACTTAGAAATTACTTGCATGTTTATTGTACTTAACTGATTGTGCATAATTAATTTTAGTATTTTTGTGTTGGAATAGTTAATTAATTAACTAACTGTGATTATTTCTTATACTTTTTATACGTAGATGATAATTTGTTGTACTTCATTATTAAAGTTATCTTAAACGGTAAGTAAATATATTTTCCATTTAAGTAATTTTGTGTACAATCCTTTAATTAGATAATATATAATTTTACAAAAAACTTTTTTTTTAAATACATTTTCTATAATACTTAACGCATATTTTTAATAATGATTTTTTATTTTTTTTACATATTTTTAAATGGTCATTTTTAATCTAATAAAAAATGAACAACATTTTTGTAAGCAAAGAGAGAAGTTGCGTGCAACAAGTAGTATGCCCCGTTCATTCATATTGAACGCCCGCGATTCAACAATGTAATGAAATCATATTCTGTAACAAAACGAGAGAACTCCGTTAGGTTTATGTACGCCTGGTACTAGTTGGTAGAAATAACAGCTGATTTTGTAACTATTTCACAATATGAATTTCAACAAAATAGTAAGAAAAATAAATCGTGGAGCTGGGTGGCCTGTGGGTGGCATAAACCATTTTGCATTGACGTAAATAAAGTTAAATTGTACGTCATATTTACAGCTGAATGGAGTCATTATCGACTATTTTACAAGCTCTATCAAGTCTTTATGACAATGTATGACAGACAATAAATAATAATATGATTAAATTATGTATTTATCACGATAGGTGAAGTTATTCTTGGCCACTATTCCACTTAAGGCGGTACCCAGGGAGGGGGATTTTTTTGTAATATTCAAGTTTATGTGCACCATGTAACCTGTGATGTAACGAACTGTTACTATGTCTTGTAGTTATGGTGCATAGAATGTCGAACATAACGCCCACCCCTCGGGGCGCTCTCGGCTCGGCACGCGCTTTAGACAGCTACATTTATAAATGTTGATTTTAAAGGTTTAAATTGTTCTGATCCGTTGTCACTGTATCCGTGGCTACAACATCACGTGATCGTTGTCACTGTATCCGTGGCTACAACATCACGTGATCGTTGTCACTGTATCCGTGGCTACAACATCACGTGATTGTTGTCACTGTATCCGTGGCTACAACATCACGTGATCGTTGTCACTGTATCCGTGGCTACAACATCACGTGATTGTTGTCACTGTATCCGTGGCTACAACATCACGTGATCGTTGTCACTGTATCCGTGGCTACAACATCACGTGATCGTTGTCAATGTATCCGTGGCTACAACATCACGTGATTGTTGTCACTGTATCCGTGGCTACAACATCACGTGATCGTTGTCACTGTATCCGTGGCTACAACATCACGTGATTGTTGTCACTGTATCCGTGGCTACAACATCACGTGATCGTTGTCACTGTATCCGTGGCTACAACATCACGTGATTGTTGTCACTGTATCCGTGGCTACAACATCACGTGATCGTTGTCACTGTATCCGTGGCTACAACATCACGTGATTGTTGTCACTGTATCCGTGGCTACAACATCACGTGATCGTTGTCACTGTATCCGTGGCTACAACATCACGTGATTGTTGTCACTGTATCCGTGGCTACAACATCACGTGATCGTTGTCACTGTATCCGTGGCTACAACATCACGTGATTGTTGTCACTGTATCCGTGGCTACAACATCACGTGATCGTTGTCACTGTATCCGTGGCTACAACATCACGTGATTGTTGTCACTGTATCCGTGGCTACAACATCACGTGATCGTTGTCACTGTATCCGTGGCTACAACATCACGTGATTGTTGTCACTGTATCCGTGGCTACAACATCACGTGATCGTTGTCACTGTATCCGTGGCTACAACATCACGTGATTGTTGTCACTGTATCCGTGGCTACAACATCACGTGATCGTTGTCACTGTATCCGTGGCTACAACATCACGTGATTGTTGTCACTGTATCCGAGGCTACAACATCACGTGATCGTTGTCACTGTATCCGTGGCTACAACATCACGTGATTGTTGTCACTGTATCCGTGGCTACAACATCACGTGATCGTTGTCACTGTATCCGAGGCTACAACATCACGTGATCGGTTTACAATTGATTCTGATTATGTCTGTTACACCGGGATCCGTTACAGTTCGCGATCACGTCATTTTCTTATTATAATTCAAACAAACTAAAGAGTTGTATTAGCTACATCCGTTACGAATGATGACGTCGTACTTATGACGTCGTCACACACGGACAAAACGCCGTCGGTATAATGACTTGTCTACACAAATACATACTTACAGTACTTAGTACCCTAGTTATAGAACTAACAGGTCACACATTCATGCCCTCCCGTATGGTACCTACCTAGATATAAATATATCTATCTTAAAAATATGTAAGTATTTATATAGAAGAGTCACGACCTCAGCTCAGTCAAACACAGTTATCAAATATTTTGACATTTATTGCCGATAAGATTTACCTACTCAAATATTATAATAGCAGATATCTATTTATATATAAACTAGGTACCAACGTGTACTATCAGTAATCAGGCAATCATTCATTGATATAAAATATATATAGTATAGATACACTAGAATAGAGAGTTGGATAATTTATTAACACCACTTCACACGACACTTCTTAGCACCAAAATACAACATGCAAACAGCACCGCCAACAACAGTATGTAATTCATTCAAAAATTGATTTCCTACACTATATCTTCTATAATATAAAAATGAATAGCTGAATGTGTTGCTAAGCGCAAATCTCGAGAACAGCTGAACCGATTTCGCTCATTCTTTTTTTGTTGTGTTTGTTATTGTCAGGAGAAGGTTTTTATAAGATAAAAGAAAATATTAAGAAAATTGGGTAGAAAATTATTACGCGGGTGAAACCGCGGGGCGCAGCTAGTATAAATACTAAAACTCAAAAATTTAAATACTTAGGACAAGATCCTAGAGTGGCACAAAGGATGGCCTTATAGTCTAAGGTCGATCTCTTCCATCTCTTCCTTAAGTCTTGTCCATAAGGATGGACAAGACTTAAGGAAGGGGATAGTGAGGTGGATACATTTTTCCTAATCATTTTTTATTAACCTGCCTAATTTTAACTGAATTTTTGACTTGTGGTATATTAAATATTTTTTTATATTAAATAAAAGAAATAAGTACCTATTTGTTGCAGTTTCAGTCTGTATTATTATTTTGTGAAATTTAAATTCAAAAAATTGATACTCATTTTTATTTTTATTTGTATTTCAGTGTTCATAGTGAATGATTTTTTTTAATAAATGGGTTTTAATTTATAATATTTCCCAACGCTTATGATGCAGTCACATTCGACGTAATATTAAATTAAGTAAAGTTATTGTAACCTACATGATTGTTTGTAAAGCATCACCTTATTGCTGTGTTCTCTATTATATTATAATAATGTATAATGGTGTATGTATTATATATTATCTATGTTGTTATTGCCACCTGTTCGGTAGGTAGGTAGGTCCATACTCGTGCCGTGAATCTTGCAGTCAGTAGGCTGAGTAGAAAGGTTGTGACGTCATCATTATCACCACCACCGTAGGTACTCAGCCTACTACCAATATTTACATTGAGTATTATTTAACTGAGTGAGTACATTGCTTAGGTCATACATACTCACATCTCGTATCAGGGCGAGGGTAAAAGGACGCGACATCTTGTAACCTAAGATCCCTTTAAAGACGACCTTCATCGAGCTGTTTAATGAAAAGTAGATTATATCAAATTAAATAGTTTAAGAAATATATCGCAAATTGGTTGTTTAAAAATTTTTAGTCCAGAATAAGATTAATTAACAACAATTTTTATTTTTTATATAGGGTAACGTCTCTGACTGAATTCATCATAATAAACAAGAAATATTATATTATTCCAATACATCAATTACTAGCCAATTATACATAAAATAATAATATTATAATAAAACAAACCTTTCACAATCTTGGCAACTCGTTCTATAAAGGTAGACAGACGGTACAACCGTTAATTGTACCTAGTTATTTAGATGAAAAGAGGATTTACTCAGCATTTTAAGGTTCTGTTTAAACCTTCATTACCTAGTTTGTTTAAGAGACAAATACCATACCTATCAAAAGTCTGAAGCCTAGAATATGCAAACGTTAGGTTGACTATTTTCACAACTCTTGCGTAGGCAGGCAGTTAAATCGATACAAGTCATTTGCACTGGTCTGGATAATTAATGAAAGTTAACTTATAGAATAAGTATGTATTTCATTGATATGAAATTTGTCTATTAACCAAACTGACTGGCTGGACTGATTTTTTTTGACAACACCTAAGCAATATATTTATTAACCTAAGAAGGTATTTAATTATTTATAAAATACTTTTCATCAATTAAACAGCCCGATGAAGGTCGTCCTTAAAGGGATCCTGGACTATTATGCCTTTTCATTTGTACTTCGTTCGGTCTGTCACTGAAAGTAATCATAGAATACTTGCTTGTCATATCTACTTACTTAGGGTTGACTTATTCAAAATTTGTTGATTTCTTTAATTTATTTTTACATAGTACATGTATCGTCTACTAGAGTCTAGACACTAGGCAGCACGTGCGTGTCTTAGACCACATCGTCACCTACCATCAGGCAGGTGTGATTGCGGTTATACGCTGACATATGTAAAAGAAAGAACTCCTCAATGGATGATTTCATTTAAAGTCCCCTGAGGTATAATTTGAAGGATAGTAAAAACAATACTTATATATCTGACAGATACAATTGAAAGACAATATTATTATGTCATTAATTTATTATTCTATAGTACGAGGTATCACCCCTAAATTATAAATAGATGCAAATTGAAGTTATAAAAGCATGTTATCTCCTTCATTATTTATAGTTATAGTTCAGTATCAACTTGACACACTACTATATAATGCAACCAATAATTACTAATTAAAAGTTAACTCAATTTTAAAATAACAACAAGTTCTCAATTTTCGTGATAATTTAGTAAATTTTATTGATGAATTTAGCACTGTAGCGTGTAGCGTGTAGCGTGGCAACAAGTGGTTAGAAGCTAGAGAGATCATCGATTCAATGAAATGTGATGATGTTAAAATCTCGTATGAATAATGAGCAGAGCAGGTGCAGCAGCTATGTGCAATGGTCGGTGGCCATTCTAGGTAAATAATATACATTATTAAATAAATAAAACAAAACACATTTGTACTAGGAATGCATAGATAAAGTGGAGATGTATCCGCCCGCAGCGAACACGACTCTGCTCACGTATGGATTGCAAAGCGGTTGGATATCACCGATGTCGAAAGTGTTACGAGGTGATGATGCATCGCCATCGCCGCTGGACGCGCCGCTGTCCGAGGGCGAGCTGTCGTGGGTGGCGAGCGTGATGTCTCTCTCGGCCGTCTTCGGCGTCTCTCTGTACGCGTATATCGGTGACGTATACGGCCGGAGAGCCGGCCTCGTCGCTATCGCGGTCCCGCAAGCGGTGAGCTCTATACGTTCATGTTCGCCTGGTAATCGAGTGCTAAAACTGACGTTTAGTTTACCAACTATTTCTTATTATAAAACGTGGTTTAGCGAAGGTTTAATTCGAGTCACAGATTGTGTAATAGCTACTACTTCGATAAGAACCGGCAAATGTACACAAAAATATCTTAGACTTTATAAAATAACTAGTAATTAATTATTGTGACTTGGTTTACTTGATTTATATGCTAAATTCATCAAAAAGTTTCCTATCAATCAATAATAAATAAACTCCTAATTCATTCCATTATTGTTCGATTCCAGTGTTGCTGGTTAATAAAGCTATTTACAACAAGTACGACCGGACTAATAATAGCCCGGATATGTTGCGGGATCCCGGCCGGGGGGTGTTTCCACCTCATCCCCATGTACATCAAGGAGATAAGTCAGGACAGTATCCGTGGGGCGCTCGGCTCCTTAATGATGCTCATGCAGAACATAGGGATCCTCGCGATGTACGCGATGGGATCCTATTTGGAGTACTATACAGTGTTGTGGACAGTGCTCGCTGTGCCGATCCTGACGGGAATGCTTATGATGAAAGCTCCTGAATCTCCTGCTTTCCTGGTCAAAGTCGGGAAGATTGAGGTACGAATTACTTAAAATTCGTATTGCAATGCAAAGCAATAGTTTCCTGAGTCTTTCTTTTTTGACTCTGACGTGTACAATATGGACATATTTAAGTGACAAGTGAACAGGTAAGTATCTTCTAGACACCGCGTGCTACACCTTAGACCGCATCATCACTCTCCATCAGGTAAGATGGTGATCAATCAAACTCTGCCATATCACTTGTAAAGAACCCTACTGACTGACTCTGTAAGACAGTGCATTCAAATCTGATCAGGCGCAATAAACATTCTTGTTTTAATTCATCATAATTTCGTCGACCGTTGTTCCAGGAGGCAGCAGCGACAGTAGCTTTACTGCGAGGGTTAAACGTAAGCGACAAGATGGTACAGACTGAAGTCAACTCTATGACCAACGATCAACAATATTATAAGAATCTACCAAAGATCTCATTTTTGACTATTTGTAAGTAGAAATAATGAATTAGGGAAGCATATTGTGCACATCAGTGTGTCATAGCTATATTGTTGACCAGTATGGTCGGTCTAAGCCAACAATGACCCGATGTATCTGATATACCCCTCAGTGAGGCGGAGACCCTGGCGCCGTGCGTTCCTCCTGTCCACGGCGATCATATCGGCAGGCGCCTTGAACGGTAACTTCGCTATCCTGACCCACGCGGCCACTATCCTCACCTCATCGGGCGTCACCTTCAGCCCCGAGCTGCAGGCGGTCAGCTTCCCTGTCGTCATGATCCTCGGCTCCGTCGCGTCCCTGTGCGCGGTCGAGACCATAGGCAGGAAGGTCCGTACACTCCAGCTTCAACAGTGTAAAGTGATGTTAATCCCTGTATTGTAAAATCCGATCACAGACCGTAAACCACTTTCTCAAATACCGTCAAATTACACTTTTTCTTTGAGTTTATCTTAAACACAGAACATTAATTTGTATCCGCGCCTTTCTATACTAATCTATACTTCTATACTAATCATATAGGAGGAAATACTTTTTTGTGGTGTTTTTGTATCTAACGAATAGGCTTCGAAACTACTGGAACGATTTTAATGAAACTTGCTATGAGGATACATTAATTCATTTGGAATACCATAGGCTACTTTTTATCCCGATATTCTCACGGGATCGGGAGTTACGCGGGTGATAAAACGGAGCACTGCTAGTAGAATATAATTTTACATTGAAACTATAGAGCTAGTAGACAATGATACTTTTAAGTGTGAAAATACCATTAGAAGTTTATATAAGGCATTATAATAATATTCTGTGATAGGGTTATTTATTGTTTTCGTTAACACAGTTGATCCTGATCAGTACGTACCTGATGAGTGCGGTGGCGCTGGTGTGCTTGGCGTCGACGCAGCTGGTGCTGGAGCACGGGTTGGCCGGCTCGGCGACGGCAGTGCTGGCCTGGCTGCCCGTGCTGGCCATCGTGCTCTCCTTGTGGGCCTACTCGGCCGGCGTCTGTCCCATACCGTATATTGTTATGTCTGAGATGTTGCATTTTCAGGTAAATAGTTTCATATAAAAGGCCATTAAATATCTATACTTATATTAAAGGAAGAGAGGACTAAAGGCATGATCATTAACGGTCTAACTAAACCATGTTTTTGTAAGGCGTTTCTCGATATTTTTGTAATCAACTAGATGGCGCCAAAAGTGAAATTAGATCGCGATATTAGGTTTGGGGCGGTTGGTCAAGGGTGTGTCTGGTCAAAGAAGTATTGTATTGGGGGTAGATTCGTTTCATTGTATGCCAATTACTTACATTGCAAATTGTTGTTTGCAGATCCGTACACGTGCGATGGGTATGATAGTAACGTACGCTTGGCTGATGTCTTCCGTCCAACTGCTGGTGTTCGGGGCGTTCCCTTCCCCGTACATCGCGTTCTATATGTTCGCGGGGGTGAACGCGTGCGGTGCGCTCGTTGCGGTCTGTCTGCCCGAGACTAGGGGGCGGACTGTGCACGAGATCGAGGGGGAACTTTGCGGGGGATATAGTGCTTAGTTAGTGCCCTTACTGTCGTTGAAAGTTGCTCTTGTGGTAGGTACAATAGGAACGAGTTCAACATAGTTTAATAGTGAAATTAAATAAATAACTAACTAAGTTAAGAACAAGGAGTAGTTTATTTATTTTCTACCATTGTGAAAAACCCACGGAGAAACCAAGGGGCAAAGCGCCATGCGCGCCGTGCGCGAGTAGTGTCACTATTCGATGAAAAGGCGCTTCCAAGTACCAGGCGACCATGAACATAGTAGAGATCGACGCGCGGTAAAACCCGACCAAGATACTTATTTCATTGCTTGAGGCGCTAGCATCTACGCAAATGCATGAAATTCTTTACTAAATTTTAGTACCACAAATATCCGTTAACACAATTACTGTGGCAAAGGCACGTTTGGGCGGCCGCAGTGGGCGGAGCACGTTGCGGTTCTACTCTCAAAGCATTCTCAAAGCGATATTTTTATTTTCTGAAATTTTCCATAATTCTCAGACCTGATGTTTTATGACCAACGATGATTAAAAACTTTTGATGTGAAACATCTATAGCCGCACGTAAAACCGATTTCAGCCGTGGCGACGCACAGTGGGTCGAAACTGCAAATGATGGACATAGGGCTGTTTTTCGATGCAGATAGTTAGAGCTCACTATAGCCGCACGTAAACCGATATCTGGCGTGGCGACGCATGCCGTGGCGACGCACAGTGGGTCGAAACTGCAAATGATGGACATAGGGCTGTTTTTCGATGCAGATAGTTAGAGCTCACTATAGCCGCACGTAAAACCGATATCTGGCGTGGCGACGCATGCCGTGGCGACGCACCGTGGGTCGAAACTGCAAATGATGGACATAGGGCTGTTTTTCGATGCAGATCGTTAGAGCTCACTATAGCCGCACGTAAAAGCAATTTCTGGCGTGGCGACGCATGCCGCGCACGCTATATGATGGTATATATATACAGTCTATATGCAGTAGTGTGTACGGTGTGCACACCGTAATCGACTGTTCGATTCTATCACAATCTGTTCTTTTCTGCATATTACTTTTACAAAATAATGTCGATGTTTCACATCTGCCAGGCGTCCCGTGACGGCTCACATTTATTTTTAAACTTGCCATGTATGTTTGTTTTTTACCCGACTGCAAGAAAAGGTTTAAGTTTTTAATTTAGGAAATGAAATAATTTAAAGGTAACTAAATCCAATAGTGAGAACATTATTTATTAGTGCTTTTAATTTCACTTCTGCTTCTTTTTCTTGCAGTGTTTCACAAAAACTCGATCCAATCGGTGTTGATGGTTTTTTTATTGTAAATATTTCTCACAAAAAATTATTAAAATAATAAAAAAAAACCATTTTACAATGTAAACTAAGAACTAAAAATACAAAAACACATCACAAAAGAAACATTATAAACAATAAAAGATATAATTAGTTATACTGTAGGTATATACATATTTTATTATAGTTTAGGTAGGTAGGGGAGACAGAGGGGTTTTGCAACAGAGGGGTTTTGCAACAGTGCTAATATCTCGAAATCCAAAACCGTTAGCCAGTTGGCAATAACGCGATTGATAAGCTTTTCCTCTCCTGCGCACCCTTCAGTAGTCGTCCATAGCCTACCTACCGTGTGCGGTTGCTGAGATATGACACTCGCGTGACGAAAATCGCAAAAAGTAAGTTTTAGACGTTATTTAGAGATACCTATATTTCAGCAATGTGGCTATATTGTGGTTTATGTTATATACGTTTTGAAAGCTTATTGATTCAAGATTCAAATTGTATCGATGGTATGGCGCATTTATTTGTCGTTTTCTGCTAATTTGTGATTAAATAGAAATTGGGAGCATTCTTGCCACTGAGGTGACTTGCAACACCCTGTTGCAAATCACCTCGTTTGAGTTTTGTATGGATAATTTGCTTTTGCACTGGATTTTTTAGTTTTTTTTCTTTGTTTGTTTCAGCATACCTACTGATTATAAAAGAAAAACCGACAGGGGTATATCAAGTCAGGAGATATGGTTTAGTTAGTTTAGTTTTACGGGGCTGTTTCTGCACTTAACCTCTTCATTTGGGCAATAGTGCGTGTAAGTCGGGAGATATATGACCTCGGTGCAGTAGAAGAGTCACAATCCATAATAAAAGCCTTCGTGATGCAGCTTGATGATGATGGTGATGATCTCATGTCATACTAGTTCATTTCTTAATGTTTGTGAATAATATTTTATTAAAAAATGTTGATAGTTTTTTGTTTAAGCTTTGCAAAGCCTTTACTCTGCTCAATTTATGAAATATTTCCTAAAATGGTAATGTTTAATGTTAGAATTTCTTCTTATTTTAATAAACACCATAAAATTCGTTGAATGGTATGGTTGTTTTTACTTTACAACCTAAAATTCTATCAAAATAATACATGTTGCAACTCACCTCGACCCCTGTTGCAAATCACCTTAGCACGAGGGGAGTTGAAACAAAACGACTTGTGATGTTTAAAATTAAATAGCTCCTCAGATTTTACACTTACAGCTTTGTTGATGCATTCATTACAAAGTAGAAAGAATGAGCCATCTAATGGTACTAGTTACATACTATTTACACAGCTAGGATTCGTTTTATGAGGCAAAATGTCAAAATTGTTGCAACTCCCCTCGGTCTCCCCTACTAGGTACGACTATATAGTTAATCAAATGAGGAAATTATCATCATTATCATTATAATGACATGCAACTGAGCCGCTGAGCACTGTGTGTGTGAGTGTAGATACTACATCAAACAAAACAAACAATCAACCAACTAGATCTAAACACACAACTTAATCACCTGCCTTCTCTCAGGTGTTTCCATTAGGTACCTGCATCTCTTCAGTTCTACTCTACACAGTAATGGTTCATGACATGAGCTAAATATCTGGTCCTGGTGGCCTGGTGGTATGGTAGGTACATTTTCACGATAGTGGAACCACGAGCTACAGTTGTAACTAATCTAACCTCATTGTTACAAGATTAAAGAAGGGCCTTCCAATAAACAGGTGTAGATTAGCTATATCCTCTTAAAGTAAATAGACTTGTGTTATGGGTGCTAGACAACGGTTAAACTATTATATACTTTTCTTTTATAAATATATACTTATAATACATAGAAACAACCAGACCACAGACAAATAATCTAAGTATAAATACAATATGTCTGAGGCGGGAATCGAACCCGCAACCCTGTGTTTGGCAGTCCGGCATGGTGACCATTGTGCCGACTGGGTCGTCAAATATAATTTAGTAGGATGCACCAAGATGACATGATCACTGTATCATCATCGCTCGCGATGTTCACGGTTGCATCCCTCTCGGGAGCCCGGGGTCCGCTACACTGTCACTATCACTGTATAGATCTCCTTATTTTGTACACTCAATTATATTCTGATTGTTAGGAGCCATTAAGCTCTTGATACGAGTAGTAGCAAAACTTTAATACTTTATACAAACAACGATAACATAAGATATCATTCCAAAATTTTTCTGATTATAATATTCATCCAGTCTCGAATTGAAGGTTAAATTGAGATGAATGCTCGGGATATCTTTGAAAATATTTGTTTAAAAACTAAACAATATTTTAAAATTAACATAAATTATTTTATGTAGGAGTATATAAATGTAATCAGCATGAATGTGAAAACGATCATCGTACAACTTTGTGCTACTTTCATGTGTAAGTACCTATTGTGGAATTTGTATTAATTTTTATATTTTTGCCGACATTTGTTTAGCTTATTAAATTCTACGGGAATTATATCAAAGTTATAATTAAACCAAAATAATATATATTTTTGTATGTAACTGTAACAAATTATCCTTCCTGCTATATCTTCCGTATCCTGTATCCTGTTCTTCTCGCCAAAAATAATATAATGAATCAATTATTGCAATCATGGTAATGATACCTACTTAGTATGTATATAGTTGGAGACCTGAATTAATAATATTTCATCAATATAAACATTTCTTAAACTTTGTAGTATCAATAGTGGCATGTCAGTCATCGTTCGCGATGGTGTGGCCATCGTACGCGTTGAAAGTGCTCCAGAGTGAAGCCTCCCCGCTCGGGTTCAGCATCTCTAAGCTCGAGAGCAATCTCGTCAGCTCGATACCCAACCTTAGCTCTGTGCTGGGGACTTTATTTGCTGGGTTCATTACTGAAGCTATAGGGAGGAAGAGGTCGCAGATACTCTGTGGACTGTTCTATGTTGTGAGTATTAAGATCACAACATAAGCCTTACTTTGGTTCGGTCATGATCAGAGGTAATTAGACGAAGTATTTTAATAACAACTTTATTTTCTAAGCGACAACGTAGGACTGGTACTTACTAGGTATTTAGGCGTCAAAGGCATTCAAATTAGGACCAATCAATCCATATCTCTTTGTCACAATTAAAATATTCATAACAAGTTTTCTGCTGAGTTTTTCTCCAATACAGCTTCTACTTGCATCGATCCTTTGTTTTTACATTGGACGTACTATTATTACTAAAACTGTAGTATATTAGACAATCCAGTAATAAATTAATTTACTTAAATGATAATCCGTGTATAACCTCATTGTTTTTCCCAGGTAGCATGGTCCCTGATCGTGACCGCCAGATCAACTATCCAGCTATTGGTGGCTCGGTTAGTGCTCGGTGGGAGCATCGGTCTGGCCATCGTGAGCACAATGCTGTTCACTAGTGAATTCACGGAGCACGCCATTCGTGGGAGCGCTATCGCGTTGATCACCCTCCAATATAACGTCGGTGTTCTCATCTCCTACTTGATGGGCTGGTTCTGCAGCTATGACGTCATCTGCTACGCGAACATCACAGCTTCTGTCGCTTATGTTCTCTTGGTATCATTCTTTAAGGATTCTCCTGTTTATTTGATGAAGAATGGTAAAGAAAAGGTTTGTTATACATCTTCACAATCAATTCATATTTTACCTGACTAGCGACTGAGCAAAAGAGTGCGAAGCATGATATAGCCGTGCGAAGCCGGGGCGGGTCGCTAGTGTATAATACATGCATAATATAGCCGTGCGAAGCCGGGGCGGGTCGCTAGTGTATAATACATGCATAATATAGCCGTGCGAAGCCGGGGCGGGTCGCTAGTGTATAATACATGCATAATATAGCCGTGCGAAGCCGGGGCGGGTCGCTAGTTACTTATAAACCTTACATATCGGAATGACCTACAAGCAAAAATAACTGAAACAAATATTGGTGGACAAATATATCTACGGTTTTGTGTGTACAAAAACAATAGAAATTCACTGCAAGAATTAGCTAACAATATAAGAGAATATTATTAGGTTACTTTTGTAGGAAAGTATAGGTATTTCTTACTTCTTTTAAAAAGAAGGCTTACCTATTATTTTCTACCTTTACAGGAAGCGCTAAGTTCCCTGAAGTTTTATCGAGGCGCGTTCAAAACGAATGAATCTGTTCTGGAAGAACTCGCTAATTTAAAGAATGAGACCAGACATAGCAGAAAACAAGGTAACGTAGGTACCTACTTAATTTATATTCTAGATACTTCGAGGTAAAATAAGTCTATCAATTATTACATATTAGGTAAACATAATAGATAGGTGAACATTTTCCAAGATCTTTCAGAGTAGGTCCGGTTCGCGATGTGTCGTCACTTTCCATTCATTAAACTAACCACTACTTTATTCATTATTAACTCAGAATTATCAAAAACTTTCAACTGTCTCTTTTCAAATGTTGGAAGTTATATGGTAACAGAAAGAGATAGCATTCTTTGGTGTTTTTATGTTTTTCTAAAATTAAGATTATTTTTATTTTCATAGCGAAATGTAAAAAAATGTGTTATTAAATAAAATTATGTTCAAAATCACTACTAAAAGTCTGTTAAAAAATAATACAAATCCTTTGTAAAAGTCGGTTTAATTCTATATATTTTTTATGCTTTATTAGACAGATTGTTAATTTTTCGCTTTATAATTTCCAGATTTGGAAAAATCAAACAATCCGAGTGAAAATGACAAATTGTGTTTAGATCAGGAAATGGACGAAAAGAAGAATTCGTTTATATTATTGTGTAAGTACTTTATCTCAAAACCCCTCTAATCTAAGTTCGTGACCCCACTCGGTTTCATAAATAAACTAAGCTCTTTAATTTCATGTTCGCCTGGTAGGATGGAACAAATTCGTTTTCCATCTTTCGTATAAAATTGCGCGAACAAAGTTGTGTAATCACACAATGAACTTCGTCGTTGTTATGTTTGCCTGGTACATTAGGTTCCTCGAGAGCGAAGAATGACAACGTAACATTCCGTCTCCAGTCTCCACCTTCTCCGTCAGATTTTGCGAGTTTTGTCGAAAGAGGTCGCACAAAACCTCAACACAAAACGCTATGATAGGTATTGCTAGAGTGTGAAAAATCTACCATATTGGTAGTTTTAAATTGAGTTATTTGTCATAATGCTCGTCATTTTGCTGGGTAATAATTTTAATGAAGACTTATTTCAATTTTATATAATTATAGGATTTATTTAATTTAATTAATTCCAATAATAGTTTGTTGAAAATATAGTTTGTTGAAAATGTGGTTTGCTAATAACAGGAGTTTCAGTGTGTTAGACAGAATTGCTCTGAATTTGTACGTCCTCTTTCAGCAAATTGATTAGATTTTGTTTGCAGTAACAGTAGTACACAATCGTCGAGCTCTATTCACGATAGTGCTGGAGTTGGTGCTGTCTGTGTTCGTCGGTATGATAGCAGTACAGACGTACGCCAGCAGTTTCTTCATGGCGGCCGCTCCGAGTCTCTCGCCCGATCTCTGCTCGGTGCTGTTCGCTGTAATGCTCGTCTTCAGCAGTGTCTTCATTATGATGGTCACTGATTTGGTTGGGAGGAGGGTTAGTCCTTTATCACATTAACGTAAATTCTTAGCTCTCAGTTTTTAGGGTGTAAGCCGTAAGTAACTCAAAAAGATGTGTCGTGTCTGTTTGTCAAGACGATTTATATCAATAAATACTGACTTAACGATCCCTATTAAGTGTAGGTAAATAAAAACAAGTATCTCAGTCAACAAGATCAAATTATTTTCAATTAAAAAAAAATAAAGTTTTAGGTAAGTATAATGATTAATTAATAAGCATATTTTTCCAGTTCCTAATAATATCAACGTGCCTGGTGGCAACACTGTGCCTGATGGTCCTAGGGTCACAGCTGCGGTGGTCGTGGGCGCCTGTGTGGGTCACACCGACCATCATCTGTGTGTACTGCGTCGCCTTCCATCTGGGATGTATCAACGTACCGTTCATACAGCTCGGGGAGAGTTTCAGCTCTCAAGTTAGTTAAACTATAATAATAAATAAATAATATATATATAATAAATATTTCAGGACATATTACACATCGCCATCCAGCCCCAAGCTAAGCAACTTAATGCTTGTGTTATGGGTGCCAGATAACGGATAAACTACTTATATACTTTTTTTTTGTTGTAAATATATACATATTATACATATAGGAAACACCCAGAACCAGAAACAAGAATTTATGGTCAGCATAAATACTTGTTCCCGGCGGGAATCGAACCCGCAACCTTCTGCGTCGCAGTCGGGTGTTCGCCCGACGCGCCACAGAGGCCGTATAATAATTTAGCTAGCAAAGTAAACAACCTACAGAGTGGTTCAAGCAGTCAAGTATTCGAGTCACGCACGTGCTCAGGCGTAGGTGCTTAAGTTAATTATATAAACTGACAATCTCATGTCAGCAGTAATAATTATTTCATTACTCATACTCCGAAAGTAGGTCTAAAAATGCCTGAAGAGCGTGTAGAAAATAAAACTTCCAGCCCAGCCTTCTAGGCTTTTCGCTTTCAATGACAGCTGTCATGTCAAATTATGGCTTCGCACGACTTGTGCAATCTGCATGTAGCCAGTATCAGTATCATTACGCATTAGGAACTTCAAAAACCTAACCTCCTTGCTTTTTTTTTTACACCAAAGAATAATAATTATGGCTTGGCACGGCTCATGCATACTGCCAGAGTTTAGTAATTAGTAACTTTTTTCTCAGTAATCAAATTCAAGTAGGTATTTTTAGTTCAAGATATCTTATTTAATAAAATAAATGTAAAGACGAAAATGGTTAAAGTGACCTATGACCATGCCACGCCGCCCGCGCCCTGTCGATGTTGCTGATGTGGCTTTATGCGACCGTATGGTCAGTGTCATACCTACCTTGAGTAAAAAAAAAAATCTGGTGGGAAATGCTAGCATTTCCAAATTATTTTAAACGTTTTAATTAGTACTATTTTTTGTTATTTTATTATGTTTTTGTGTTAAGTTTAATCTGGTTTTTCATTTATGATTGTGTATTTTGTGTAAATAACATTTTCTAGACAAACCGTGTTACAAAAACTGTAAGTTAAATCTATGGACTTCGCGTCATTTCCCAGTGTTGGATTAACTCATTAATAAAAATTTCTTCGGTAAGTACCGCCGTATTTAAGTATTGAATACAAATAGCAGAAACCTAAAAAAAACACTACATAATATAACCTCTTTGGTCCCAACCTTGTAAGAGGATCAGGTAGTATGAGTACCTACTCATGTGGTATGTAGTCTCATAGTCTCATTCACTCTCGTTGTTAGGAAGAATTTTATGTACTTATTATTCGTAATGAAAAGCACAGTGTTTACCTCGGGTGAAAGACTCATTAAGTCCCTCGAACTATTAGCGCCCTCGCTACGCTCGGGCGCCAAACTCCGTCTCGGGACTTGTAATGAGTGACTTTCACACCTAGGATAACAATTTACTATTGTTCTTCTTTCCCCAGGTGAACAGTGCAGCATCAGCCATCGTGCTCTGCTCCATGTTCTTGTGTAACTTCATTGTTCTGACATTGTTTGTACCACTGGTGGATCTATTAGGAATAGATGGAACATTCTTCGCGTTCTCCGTCAATGGTATCATTCTTACGATGGTAACTGCTCTTATTGTAAAAGAAACACGAATGGTTCCACTCGTGAAGGTGCAGCAAATGTACGCGAAAGGATATTTATGCAAGAAATGTGATACATAAATAAGTCTTACACTGACCAATAGTAATGTAACTCAATATTCAATCTCATGCAATTATTATATTGTAAATTCTAATTAATATTGTACTTAATGAAATAAATTTTAATATTATAATGACTTAACTTGTAAATAAATAATTGTGCGTCGTCGCGTCCGCGTCGCGGTCGGTTCTGTCTGCAACTGGAATTTACTTACACCTTAGGCCCCTCGCCCACGGCGACTTTTTGTAGCGATGCAGTAGCGATGCTGTCGCGCGTTCGTTTCGATACAGTCGCGATGCGATCGTTAGCTGTGTGCCCTCGCCCACATAACCACGATTCAGTCGCGATGTCAACGCGATACCGTCGCGCTTCTGTCGCGATGCAAACGCGATTCAGACGTTTAAAATACTATATGAGCATAAATTCAGAAGTTGTTATAGAATGACTTATTCGACGTTTTGCCGACACGGTCGCGCGTTTGCGTCGATACAGTCGCGATGCTGTAGCACGTTGGCATTGCGTATGTAGCGCGTTGCAAAAGCGACTAACGCGCGTTAGTAGTGATGCTGTCGTGCGTTTATGAAACGCGCGCCTGCATCGCTACAAAAAGTCGCATTGGGCGAGGGCCCTTACGTTGAATTCACAAAATAAAATTCTAACAGTTAAAAGTACCTACTTTCGCATTTCGCTTGCGATTTCTGTTGATTACGGTAGCTACCTAGCTACCGTAATCAACAGAAATCGCAAAAACATCAATCAGTTTCCATTTTGATTTAGACAAATAACTGTAACGGAAACAGCTGAAAGTTCAATTATTCTTATAAATTGTTTGAATTCAAGATCTCACGATTCAAGGTAACTAAAAGATACCTAGTAGTTCAATAAAATATCATGTAAGTAAAAACATATTCAACAGTAGTTATTTACTTTTGGGACTTTTAATCATTTTCTACTATAAAGGATGAGGACGTACCTTAGAAACGCTGCCGCTAGTGAAACCGCAGGACGCAGCTATTAGGTAATAATTATAGTAATAATATGACTTTATCGCAAAATTTGGTAGATTTCTTCGATGATAGTGTTAGCACACTTCAATTTCTTACCCTGTTTTGTTTTTCTTTGGTAGTGAAGAAAAACAAAACAGGGTAAGCTGGAAGTGACTGGGCTATATAAAAACAAAGTCCAATAGTGGCTTATGTATCTATATGATATATTTTATGTTTATTGATTAATATTTATTTTTAATACAAATTCAAATTACCGAATCCCACCTAGCCATGGCGCCATCCATGTTGCTTGCTGTGCTCTCGCAGTCTTTCACCCGGTTCTTGTCACATTTCTAAGTGTTTTAATATTTTTTTTCTACGTCACTGTCAACAGCCTCCGCTGTCATTATTTTGAGTGTTGTCACTGTCATTAATGAATTTGTTTTCAAATGGTTTCCTGCAAATTGTGTGATTTTCTGAGTTTTCTTTCAGAATTATAATAAAAGTACCTACTGAAATTTGTGCAATAGATAAGCAGTAATGATACAAATATATGATCCATAACTGACAGCCGATTACGACGTACATAATATTAAATAACTTGCAAGAAATATGGGTCTTTTATCGGACCCCGAATACGGGTCCGTGAAATGGGTCAAAGTCCTGAAGAAAGTGCACGCTCCTGTGTGTGTAGTGTGCTACGTGGGGGCCATCGTATGGTTCCTGTTGCTCGCGCATCGAGAGTTCAACAACGAGACTTACTTCTCCGAGAACGCGCTGCTGCCCGGGTTGGTGACCAACGAGTTCAACGGGGAACACGCCGCTAAGCAGTTCTATAATGAGTTCATACAAGAACTGGAGGTAAGCGTGATCCCCTTGTATCTAGAATTATTATTAAATAAAATAAAGACCTGTAGAATACCAAACAAAGCACCGTAACACATAACCTATACAAGCCTTTATAAATTATTGAAATATTCCAGGATAAATATGCAGATATAGATGAGATCCCGGTGCCGTGGTTGGTGGGCAAGCTGTCACAACTCCACCTAGATGTTTATACACACAACTTCACACTGGACTACCCATTGGGTAACGGACAGGTACTGTATGGGTCATAAGTAAATGATCAGTTTACTGCAATAATACTATCAACAAGTATTGGAGTTATGATCTTCTTCTAATAGACGTTACACACAAACATAAATACTTGAATTATAAATTCCAATTTTCCCCCCTAAGGGGATTGGCTCAGGGGGGAAAAGTGGAATAACCCATTAAAAGTACTCAGTGTGATTATTATTTTCAACATGTTAGCTATGTATTTAGTTGTGTGAGTGGTATAAGAGGCCACCCGCTACACCAACCGATGTGGGTTCGATCCACAGGTTACGTTGTTATAATGTTCAAATAGTGCTGCACAGGATTGTAAACGTTACGGTGGGCAGAGACTTTTGACCGTGGATTGTACATTATACTGTTGGTGGTGGTGATGGTAAAGTGACCACCCTAGTGAAGTCATAGGCCATCTGCTCAGTAGAGATATTGGCCTAGTGGTGGATACCTCAACTTACATTCCAATGGTTGTGGGTTCCAAACCTACCTGGCCATGCCCTGCAGCTAAGTGTTATATGTGTACATAACGTTGTATTGAACACATCGGTGTGATAATTGATTGCAATGCCATTGTTATCAACCCACGTGGTCATGGAGGTGGTGGAGGCTAGTTGAATTGTAATAGATATGTATGATGTTGTAGAAGTACCATGGCACCAATGTATACGGTATACTCCGCGCGGCTCGGACACCCTCGCTGGAGGCGGTGGTGGTGTCTGCTCCGTACCGCTCGCTCGGCTCCCACCAGAAAGGAACCCAGGCCGGCATCGCGCTCATGTTGGCCTTCGCACAGTTCGCTAGACGTCAGTACCTACCTACTATCTTATACATAGGCACGTAGTTGCTGCAGCCCTGATATTGTAGCAGAAAACATACTCATACCAATATTGTGAGCACGCGGAGCTAGAGTGGCATCCTTTACTATTACTACTCAGATTTGGCTTTGAGGGCGACTTGGACACTAGATAGCTAATGCTAGGCCGAATTTACTATTTTAATAATTCGCTGTAGGTTTTTTGGCTGAACATTACATTTCAGTGACCGAGATTACTTTGCTATGTATTATTATAATAATGTAATTTTACCAATTTCCAGCACAAAAATACTGGGCGAAAGACATAATATTCCTAATAACGGAACACGAGCAACTAGGTATGCAGGCATGGCTAGAAGCATACCACGGGCTACAGTCTCATGCGGAAACATTCTACACATCTCTCGGTAGTTTCTGGGCGCCTGGTACTCTCGGCTTGGACTTGTCTAGCTTAGTGCCCGGTTTCACTTGGACCGGGGATCACAAGAAGTGTTTGAACCCGGGGAAGCTGAAGGGGAGGTCGGGCTCCATACAGGCTGCTATCAATTTGGAGTTTCATGCGCCCAAGATAAGTGAGTATTTTGTTTGATACTAAAGACGTTGTCTTATGTTGTTGGAACATTTTTTTGATTATCCTTACATGGTAGCGAGTTATGCGTTTTGCGTAAAGGTGGTGTTTCACGCGTCGTTGGTTTCATGCGTCTAAAGGGTAGCGATCACTTCCCACCTGTATTATTTCAAATTAGCACTTTCTGCTTACAACTCATTTGATTTGGTTAACTATAATTAATTATCAAAACTATTAAAAGACAAAAAGTATTTGTTGGCCATAAACGTATACTATACCTACACTTCATCGATATAATTTAAATATAACTTAATCTATTGTTACGCCTGTCAATTTCTGCATACGAAGCAACAGCCGTAGATGTAGCTAAACCTGATCCAGCAACAGTGAGCGCCGCGGCGCCGGCGGGCGGGGCTTAATCGTGGCGAAGTTTTATGTGATTTACAGGAAACCCGGGAAACATAGAAACATCGAAAGATTGTTACCTTTTGGAACAAAACATAAGGCCTTTTAAGGTTTATCCGCACAGCACACTGACGGCACACACAGTGACGACAGTTCCGTACCGTACCGTGTGCTGTGATGTGCTATTCGTACATGTCAGTGACAGTACCGACATGGCGCAGTGATTTTTAGTACACTATCGCAAGGGCTACCATAACTTTCGTGCGCGAGTCCAACTCGCACTTGGCCGGTTTTTTTATTAATTATATTATGTACAAAAACGAGAGCGAGCAAAGATAACGACCGCGAAATTTCCGATATTTTGACTGCGGTTATAAGGAAAATGAATGTACCTACCTAGGGGTCGATCGTCAAAAAACGTGATAAATACTGGCAATACACGAACCAATTCAATTAAATTTTCGTCGGCCATCTTGAATCACTGCGACCGTTTTGTTGTATAAAATATTGTCCGCTACAAATTCAAGCTGAATCACGGTGAGCGTCGGAGCAACGTCGGAGCAGCACTGACAGCACTGAACATCACTGTCACTGGTCAATATCATTTTCCACTGACACTGATGGATACGTTACGGTGCGGCACGTGTCAGCACTGTGCCGGCACTGTGTTGTGCGGATCGGCCTTTAATATAATATGTAATCAGTTAGAATAGTTGTAATATTCCCTATTCCAGAGTACATAGAGGTGAAAGTGGAAGGTCTCAACGGTCAACTCCCCAACCTGGACTTGGTGAACTTGGTACACAAACTGTGTGTCAAGTCAGGGATACATCACTCATATAAATATAGGTATGTATGTATGTATATTGTTGTGTTGTTGTCTCGCATTTTATGTTCATTGTGTTTACTGAATACTGGCTTCTGCATTGTAATCGAGGAAGGCCAGCTTTTTAGGGTAACATTTCAGTACATATTTGTATTTAGAAAGTCAAAAAATCAAGGGTTTGGTGTAGGTATGTTTACCAACTAGGTAGGTAGGTACATAACGTACCTTCCTACCTACATAAATAATGTTTGCATTATGTGAATGTATGTTTGCATTATGTAATGTATATTGTTGTCAGTCACTCGTGGCTCCGTACTCGCAACAAGATGGAGGAGTGGAAGAACGGCGTCTGGACCGTCATGGGGATGGTCAACGCGCAGATCGCCGGGGTATGTATCCAACCAACCATTCCACAACCATGACAACCAATACCAGCCAATAACGCCGAACAATATATTAGATTGCCAGCGCCATCTAACGGACACTTGCTGAGATGTTCGGAGTAAAACGTCTCAACAGTCTGTCCGTCTGTGCGCGGCACGTGCTCGCTCAGGTGCAATACAATAGTGTGTAAAGGTACCAGGCGAGCAGCAACTGAAGGCAGTGTATATGACACTTGTAGGTACCGAACGGCAACCACGGCCTGTTCCACCGGTTCAACATCGAGGCGGTGACGCTAGAGGGTCGCGACTCGACCGACAACGGTCCACCTCCGCGCGTCCACACACTCTCCCCGGCCAACTTCCACCGGCTCGGAGTACTGCTCGAGAGTGTACTGCGATCCTTGAACAATCTGCTCGAGAGGTTCCATCAGAGTTACTTCTTCTATCTACTACCTGCTACTAATCGTTTCGTTTCTATTGGTAAGTGTATGACCAGTGACAACTCCTCACCTCACCTCTTTCACACAGATTCGCCCTACATAACTACGTGAGCCACCTTGGGACGATAGTCTTCAGTTTCATCTTCATTTCTCGGATCTAAACATGATCTTAGTTGGTGAAACTTAGATGGTTTTGTTTCGTTCAGTGCGATGATAATTATGATACAAGTTCTCTATCCTGTTTCAGGTCAATACATGCCTTCTCTATGTCTTCTATGTGTTGCTATGTTAGTACGAGCATTGTACCTCTGGGTTACCATACAAGAAAACGATCAAACAGACAAACCTAAAGACAAACCCGGCAAGCTCGACAAAGAGACTGATGTTCTTGAAGATACTGAAGGGACGGTACTTCAGACGAAACTACCAGGAGATAAGAAGCGTGAGAGAGTGAAGCTTCACGAACAGTCTGACAAACTAGGCACGAAGACTGATGAGGTCGAAGAGACGGAAAAGGAGAGTGTTCAGTCGAAAGTACCAGGAGATAAGAAACGCGAGAGAATGAACCGTCAGGAGTCTAGCATGAGTGTCGTGAACATTGGAACTAATTATCTGTTCGTGCATCTCTTGGGATATGCTGTTATGAATTCACCGATGGTTTTCAGTAAGATTGGTGAGTTATCTTCTCACCGAAATAGGAGAGAAAAGGTGCCGAACTAATTCGTATTGAATTCTTATTACATAAAGCCCTATTTTAACAGTGATCTCTAAGAAATGGTCAACCGGTATAGCGGAATAGATCAGTTCAGGTGTAGGATCAAGGGTGAGTGTATGCAGATACCGGTCGGTTTAGGTTTAACGGTCGAGATTCAGAGACGTGGACTGTTTACACCAGTTGAAATTAAACGGTACAACCAGCTGCGAACTGCTATAATGTCATTCAGGGTTTTAGCCATTTACATACCAAGTTTCAGTAGTTTAGCGTAAAGAAATAACAAATATTTATTAATAGGACAATCATAGTTTTATTATTCTTTCTAGGTGCAAAATACTTTAATTTACCATCAGAAGTATCAGTGTTCTACGGTCTTATAATTGTTTCGATCCTGGTGACGTTGTTGACGCCGTACCTCCCGCGGCTCCACCCGGCGCGCATGACCCGCGAGGAGGTCACCCTAGTCAACATCCTGGTGCTGGTCGAGCTGGCCACTGTCTGTCTCTCCATCGGGATGCATAACTTCTCGTTGGGGTTGACTGTGGCGGTCGTGTACACGCCGCTCGCGCTCCTCGCTGGAGTCGTCTCCAAGGATACCAGGTAAATGAGCTCAGATAAACACTGTCTTAGTCATTACAGCCGGTCTCAAAATAGTACCAGGCGGACATAATACTAAAGGAGTTGTATGATTACCTTCCAGTGGTTACTTGGTGTTGTTGAAGCGCGTGCTCTGCCTCGCTCTACACCCGCTGTGCGTGGTGTCCTTGTCTATGATCACGTACAGTCGGTACATCTTCCCCGAGGACAGTCTGCTCGACACTATATCCCGCGGAGGGGACGCCGCCATGCAAGCCATCATGTTCTCTATCGTCGATTCTATGGTAAATATTGTACTCTATTACAACTTCAAACACATTTCTAAAGTTGCGTTGTCATGTTACACCCGAATTAGAACGATAGTATCGTTTTCTGTACAGTAAATGGTAGCTTTCTTGTAGTTTAGTTTTGTTTCGTCTCGTAGTACAGGCCTGCATTGACACCCGAGGTTTCGTAGTGCCATTACATTTCCAGAACCAAAAATGGGTACGTGTACTTAACTGTCAACTGGCGGAAAAACCGCTCGGGGGTTTATTCATACATTTTTAATATGGCGCCATCTATCCGCCGATGAATTAAGTACGCGCGTAAGAAGTTATACTTTTTTCCAGTCACATAAATAATTAATTACCTACATTAAAATAATTATGTAGTAGAGTACCTCTTTGTACTAACCTCATTTTCAGTTTCACGTAGTAGATATATGCAAACTATTTGGTTTTATGACAGCTGTCATCTTGCGGTTTGCGGATAACTTCAACATGGTTTTATGACAGCTGCTGTCATCTTGCGGCCACCTAGAACTAACTTTACGATGTAGAATTTAGGTGTCGGTGTGCGCGCGCATCGTAAAAATTCACTCTCATCATTTTTCATAACGCGGCTTAAGAAGTATAACTTCAAAAAGCAATGTTAGAGGAAACCTTTTATTAGATAAAATATAGAAAAAGAAAGACGACATTAAACTGAACAAAGAAACTACTACACCCGTTTTACAACAATGTTTTCGTTGTACTAGGATACCTTGGTAGAGCAATGACCGAAACACACACACACACACACAAAACCTGAACTTCTGAAGTCTAAGCGATATTCTTGGACGAGTTTCTGTACTTGCCTTGGTTTACCTATATATTCTTGGTACATAGCTATTGAATAAAACACGTACTTATCCAACTTATCCATAAATAAATATTCTGATAGTTCACTCTGTCACGTTTCTTATCTCCTGGTACTTTCGACTGAAGGCTTTCCTTTTCCGTTTCTTCAAGCTCATCAAGTGTGTCAAGTTTGTCAGACTGTTTGTGAAGCTTCACTCTCTCACGTTTATTATCTCCTGGTACTTTCGACTGAAAACTCCTTTTCTCTTCAAGCTCATCAGTCTTCGTGTCTAGTTTGTCAGACTGTTTGTGAAGCTTCACTCCATGTTTCTTATCTCCTGGTACTTTCGACTTAAGGATTTCCTTTTCCGTCTCTTCAAGCTCATCACTCTTTATGTCAAGTTTGTCAGGCTGTTTGTGAAGCTTCACTCTCTCACGTTTATTATCTCCTGGTACTTTCGACTGAAAACTCCTTTTCCGTCTCTTCAAGCTCCATCGTCTTCGTGTCTAGTTTGTCAAACTGTTTGTTAAGCTTCACTTTCTCACGTTTATTATGTCCTGGTACTTTAGACTGAAGTAATTTTTCCTTTTCCGTCTTTTTGAGCGTGTATGGTATATATTGTTCGTTTATTCTTCACGTAAAAAATAATGGACCGATTTTGATAAAATTTGATAAAACTGATAGTTTGAAATAACTGTATGTATATTAATATATGTATATCTGTGTGTTCGTAGATCTATGGCAACTGGTTGTTCAACGTGTCGACGACCACTCTACTACCGATATGGATCATATTCTGGCAAATACTATGCAACAGGGTCAACTGATATTATTCCATAACTGAACTCTATTGTGTCATAATAATAAGGTTCATTTTAATTTAATATTTAACAGTATTTTGTTTTGTCACAACACAAGTCATTCCAAAGACTCGATTAAAGATATTTTTACCCAATACGAATCTATTATTTAACATAGTATACTTATACTCACAAACATCTATATAAAATTAAATATATAGGTATAGTCGTGGTTAGAAGTGCAGTAGCAATCTCTGTAGACTTTTTATCATAAACTAGTTCGAGACTAGTTAGTGCAGGGTGCAAGTAGACGATGATTCACAGAATGCACTTTAAATGGCAATATCCCTGTCGCAAGAAGTCACCAGCCAGAGGTGACTGAAGGCATTATTCCTCTTCAAGAAGGTATCTCAGAAGGCGACAAGCTTAAGTCAAAAAGAGATGGCATAATATGTGTTTATTATATTAACTTAAATTTGGATAAGGTTAAACATAATAATTCTCTTTAAATTATACCCAAAATGTAGGAATATAATTCACTAACAAGCCGTTGGATGGTACAAACGAACGACAACAAATTTTACATACAATTTTAGTATACAACTTCTATTTGCGCCTTAAAAATAACTTATACAAACATAATAATATGTATTAAACCCAAAACTAACATATTTTAAAAAGATTTATGATAAAGATAATAATATAATTAACTAAGCCATTATACCGAAATAAGATAAGTAGGTACCCGTACGTAGATAGGTAGACTAGTGCGGGTTGTTTGGTAAGCTTTGTTACATCAACTGCGTGTTTATTTGTACACAACGTTGTATCGCATTATATGTGTGGGGATAGATCATATCTACGGATAGATGGCGCCACCAGAATATATTCTACCATATTTGAAGTATGAAGACTCCAACTCTAAACTCCCCCCCTCCCCCCTATGAAGGATTAAATGAGATTGTAAGTCCAATGCATGCAGCGGACAGAGATGAGAGTGTCGAGTGAGGTGGGTGTCTGGAGGATGTTAGAGGAGGCATGGAGGGGAACCGTCTGTGTTGGTCGGTCGTCGGCGGTGGTGATGTCATGTGATGTGGAGAAAGGAGTTATGTAGGTATAGAGGACTAGGAGAGTTATGTGTATGGATGGATGGATGGCGAGGAAGATGTACTAGGTATTACATTGTTAGATTTAGTGTTGAAAGTATTCGTTTTGGTACAACAACAGTGACTATAGTTACACAATTGGGTGAGTAGGTAGGTATATAATATTTGTTCATCAATACATGCAGTTAGGTTACTTACTTATATAGACGTCTCGAGCATGAGACCTGCCTCCCACCACATGTACCAGGGTGCCCAGCCAGGTAGGTAACCGGGGAGTTACCATCGCGTCATGGATCGACTCCTTAAAGTACAGTAGAGCTGAGCTAAGTCTGTGTTCATACTGGCGGGTTTTACCGTACGTGCGGTATTACACGTACGTCGCACACTGGTCCGGATTCCGAAAATCAGGGACTTAGGGGTCGAAGTCCGAATTAGGGTCTCATATTTTAAAAAAAAGGTCTTTAGATGATTCTAAACCACTTTTATAGAATAGCTTTTTCTTATATCGGGGCCCGTTTCCAAGAAAAATAATGTTGTTAAAATTTTTGTATGGAAAAATTTAGTTTTTAGTACTTATTTTGTAAGCGGGCGGAGATGTTAAAACCAAATTTACTAGGGATCATAGAGGGTATATTACTGCACATTATTGTCTGAGACACTTGCTTCATATCTCTGCCCGTTCAAAAACGGCAGGCGTTCGAAACTCATATTTTTATTTCGCGATTTATAAGGTACCTAATGTCATTTTTGACCCTACAATTATAATATTTAAATGAAAATACTTTATTGTATTAAAAAATTGGAAAAAGTTGCTTTAATTCCATATAAATGTACCTTATAAATAGCGAAATAAAAAAAAATTGTTTAGAACGCCTGCCGTTTTTGAACGGGCAGAGATATGAAGCAAGTGTCTTACACAATAATGTGCAGTTATATACGCTCTATAATCCCTACTAAGTTTGGTTTTTACATCTCTGCCCGCTTACAAAATAATTAGGAAAAACTAAAATTTTCCATACAATAAAAATTAATAACATTATTTTCTTGGAAACGGACCCCGATATAAGTACCTATCCAAATTTGTAATGAATTAAGATATATAAGAAAGATGTATTGAAAGCACAAAACGTAACAATCGAATGATGATTTTAACTAATGATGCTTAAACAGTGACTTGGTATATTGGTATGGAAGGAAGGGAAATTACAGAAAAGGGTTAAAAACAAGTGTCAAACGCTTACTACCCGCCAAGGTATGTTATGAGTGCCATTGTCTAACAACAGTAGCAGGTATAAGGTAAAATAATCAATATGTATGCATCAGGTACTTAGGTAGTATGACAAATAATGTTCGACTTTTTTTCCATTTTTTTTAAATAGATTTAGGTAATTCCATTTAAATACTTATAATAACTTTATTGTCAAATAAAAAATAAATTTAAAAATTTAAAAACCGACTTCAAAAATAAATAACATAAAAAAAAGAAAAAGGTAAACTAAAAGTTATAAATAAAAAACTTAAAAACTACGAATTATCAAAAAACACTTTAAAGTCGTATTACTGAGCCTGCTTATTATAAAACGTAGGTAAGTATTTGGAAGTCGGACTGGACTATGTAAGGTTTTCTTAATCAAACCCAGTCCGACTTCCAAGTACTTACCTACGTTTTATAATACGCTGGCTCAGTAATACAACGAAGTGAAACTTTGCTTTACCTCCGAAACGACGATATTTTCATTAATTAAACTATTTATTTTTGACTTTGAAGTGTTTTTTGATAATTCGTAGTTTTTAAGTTTTTTATTTATAACTCTTTAGTTTACCTTTTTCTTTTTTATGTAATTTATTTTTGATGATTTTTTAACTTCATTTTTGAAGTCGGTTTTAAAATTTTTAAATTTATTTTTTATTTGACAATACAATTATAATATTTAAATGGAATTAGGTACCTAATTCTATTTAAAAAAAATGGAAAAAAGTCGAACATTAGGTGTCATACTACCTAAGTACCTGATGCATACATATTGATTATTTTACCTTATACTGCTACTGTTTTTAGACAATGGCACTCATTACATACCTTGGCGGGTAGTAAGCGTTTGACACTTGTTTTTAACCCTTTTCTGTAATATCCCTTCCTTCCATACCAATATACCAAGTCACTGTTTAAGCTACATTCGATTGTTACGTTTTGTGCTTTCATGGATAGGTATTTGGCTTTCTTGGATAGGAAATTTGGATAGGTACTTATATCGGGGTCCGTTTCCAAGAAAATAATGTTATTAATTTTTTTTGTATGGAAAATTTTAGTTTTTCCTAATTATTTTGTAAGCGGGCAGAGATGTAAAAACCAAACTTAGTAGGGATTATAGAGGGTATATTACTGCACATTATTGTGTAAGACACTTGCTTCATATCTCTGCCCGTTCAAAAACGGCAGGCGTTCTAAACAATTTTTTTTTATTTCGCTATTTATAAGGTACATTTAAATGGAATTAAAGCAACTTTTTCCAATTTTTTAATACAATACAGTATTTTCATTTAAATATTATAATTGTAGGGTCAAAAATGACATTAGGTACCTTATAAATCGCGAAATAAAAATATGAGTTTCGAACGCCTGCCGTTTTTGAACGGGCAGAGATATGAAGCAAGTGTCTCAGACAATAATGTGCAGTAATATACCCTCTATGATCCCTAGTAAGTTTGGTTTTAACATCTCCGCCCGCTTACAAAATAAGTTCTAAAAACTAAATTTTTCCATACAAAAATTTTAACAACATTATTTTTTTTGGAAACGGGCCCCGATATAAGAAAAAGCTATTCTATAAAAGTGGTTTAGAATCATCTAAAGACCTTAATTTTAAAATATGAGACCCTAATTCGGACTTCGACCCCTAAGTCCCTGATTTTCGGAATCCGGACCAGTGCGTCGCCGGTTACTAGTTCAACATTTGATGTGACGTCATAGCTTCCTAATTATTACATTTTATTAGGTAAGTACCTACCGTCTACGTATACATTACTAGTCCTTTGTGTATCGCATACGCAATGAACGACGCTCCGACGCGACGAGACGCCCGGACCAACTCACCACCTAATCTCACCAGTCACCACCATGAAATGGTGTAAATGGTACCATATTCATCACACTGCTCATAAACTGTACTAGAGAACTACCTACCATAAAGTAGAAACAAGAGACGATCCAAGGGGATATAGTCAGTTTTGGTGTAATATTTGTCACCGTTTGACCACTAGGTAGGTATTTAGATATGATATATAATATGGGTATGTTTACTGCAGTGGGTAGGAGGTACCTAGGTAGGTACGTATAGCGGTGAGAGTGTTCCTCCTTCTCCAACCTCGGTCCTGCAGTCCTGTATCCATCTCTACCATATCAATACATGTAGGTAATCAACATTGGTTACCTACATGTATTGATATCAGCGAACACTTGCCCTGACCTTCCACGTCCTGTCCTCGTACCCCTCCCTGGGGTATAGACTTGTATAAACTCTAGGTAGGTATACCATCTCGAGATAAAGATGCGATTTACCCACATTTTACTTGCTTGATAAATTGCTTAAAACTATATCTACGGACGCAGGGACGAATTCAGTGTTTCGGTTGAAGGAGGGGAAACTTGCAATATTTTGCAATGAATTAGATACAACAGACATAGTAACTCTGCATTTTGAGGCAGATATATTTCGAAAGAGGGCATTACAGCGAACAAATTATGCCTTCACACCGAACTAGATGTTGAATGTGAAGGTGTCTCGGAAACGAGATA
This sequence comes from Idaea aversata, assembly GCA_907269075.1. NCBI lineage: Eukaryota > Metazoa > Arthropoda > Insecta > Lepidoptera > Geometridae > Idaea > Idaea aversata. Next base: position 11,403,245 of record OU026107.1, read on the forward strand.
CTTAGGTATTCAAAAGAAATGCATTGTGACTGAGTATTTCCAAAAGTGATTCGATTCGATCGAGCGAACGATTCTCTTTGACACCGATAATATACCGATACGAGTAAATGTCTGGACTCTGGATCCCTTTTCTAATTCCCCTGGAGAAGGACTTGCCCATTCCCCTTCCTCCCTGTATCCGCTACTGGGCAGCCGTCAGCTGTAAACACAGACGACTCTACCAATGGCAATCTCAGAAAGACGATTACTGCTTTATTGTTTAATATCTTTTACGTATCCATGTTTGTCTAGTACCTACTTACTCTGATAATTATATTCAGGTAATAAACAGTACAAAAATGTGCGTAGTTAACACAATACATTAGTTTTATATAGACGGGGATGTGGGTAGGATGGAATGTGGGGGGAGTCTGCTCGTACTTGAGGATATTTCATAGGAGAAGTAGATCACAGAGAACTGCATCGAAATGGGAGTGGCCGTACAAATCGTGTGTTCCTCGATGAGTAAGTAACGTCATATTATTATTATAGAGCTGGAACCTTTGTCCAGATATCTCGTGTGCTTCTTCTCCTTTGAAAGCCGGAAGGTGGTCACAAAGTGGCCAGAAAACCGACGACGACACAGGGGATTATTGCAGCGGATTTCTGGAATATATCGTCATGACATCATACGTGGCTAAATGCACTTCTTTACTCTTTGTCTCTCTTTTTGGGGTTAAAAAAAGAACGTTCGGTATGTGGGTTTAGATAGGTTACAAACATTCTGTACATAATGATTTATGCAAGTCATAAAAAGTTTCGAGAAATTCATCTATCATAATGTCGATGTTCCAATAGTTTGCTGCATGTGCCTCTGTTCTGGTATAATGTTCGCGTGGCCCTCCTCTACCCTCCGTCTCTTCGAGTCGAAGAACACGACGTTACATCGTCCGATGACGCAGACGGAGCTCGCTCTCTTCGGGAGTCTGTCCTCTATGGGCGCGCTCGTCGGGACGCCGGCCGTCGGTCTGCTGCTCGACAGGATCGGACGGAAGTACACCGCTCTCATCTTCTCTACGATATGCGTGGTGAGTGCTATACGATAATGTTCAGCTGGTACATTGAGTGGATAGTAGAGAGTATAGGTATTGATGGTTGTAATGTAAGTATAGGTGTCGTGGAGTATGATAGTGTGCAGCAAGTGTGTGGAGGTGGTGCTGACGGCGGTGTTCGTGTCCGGGCTGACGGGCGCCGTGTTCCTCGTCGCGCCGGTCTACATCAGCGAGATCTGTGCGGAGAGTGTCCGAGGCGCCATGTCCTCCTGCACTATGGTCTTCTTCGCGATCGGCATGCTGCTCTCCTACCTGCTCGGGGGCGCCCTCTCCTACCGCGACATGATCTACGTCAACCTGACCATAGCTCTCGCCGTTACTGCCCTCCTGGTACTGTTGAAGGAGTCGCCGACACATTTATTGGCGAAAAATCTCGAACAGGTTCGATTTTCACAATTTTGTTTAATTTTACATATTTTACAGATAATTTTAAATCTGATCGCAGATGTTTGTTATTGCAGGAAGCAATAAAATCGATATCATTCTATAGAAGGATCAAACCTGATTCGAAAGAAGTACAGGAACAACTGAACGTCATCCGACAGAGCTTGAACCCTGAAATGGACGGTAAGATCTACCTACATGTTATAGACAAACGGACCGACTAAACTATGTAGTATGTAGTGTAACCACAAGTCGTTAGAATTCATCGAGGAAAGCGACTCGCGGTGCCACAACTACCACAAAACAGAATAATAAAACCATATACTTAATCATTTATAATCTTGTACAAACATAACCTTATTGCTAAAGTAGTTTAGGCATTTCTATGAGTGCTAGTGCTTATCTGCTTGCAAATCTTATGCTTTCTTGCGCTCTGTTATCTCGTTTATTTTAGAGTACCTACCTACCGACTACCAAATACTTAGGTATTTTTCTTTACAGATTGTACGGTTACAGAAGTGACGCCGGAAGAAGAGAAGCTCAACTCCGGAACTCAGCAGCAGCAGAACACTCAACATTTGGGTATTTGGCAGTTTATAAGTGAGTTTCCATTTCAATTATATTCTTCCAGTGCGTTTCTGGTATACCGGCAGAAGTATAGAACACCCTTCATTGGTCGGTTTTAATAATAGGGTCGCTTCACGTGATTGGTCTCTCTCACGAACTGACTCGTAACTTGTGCCAATTCGTTTCACTCTTTAACTTTTTTGATATTTATCTAGAGAGATCACGTTCGACTCGTCGCGCGATCGCAGTGACCGTGGTTCTGATGACTGCCTCCATCTTCCAAGGCATGGTGGTGCTCCAAGTGTACGCGGAACCTCTCTTCGAGGAGGCACTCCCCAACATGTCCGCCAACCTCGCCAGTATCCTGCTCGCGTTAGTCGCCGTCTTCATCGGGTTCATAGCCGCCTACTTGACTGAGAAGGCGGGCCGACGGGTTTGTTCTTTGTTGTTTATTCTTTCCTGGTACTCGGGTCACCTAACTGTTTGTCCATTAAAATAGCTGGACCTTTGAAAAATATAGTACAGTCTGCTGTTGAGTGAAGAGATTGTAAGTTAATCTTATACCTACCTATACTTATATATTTCTAGCCTTTAATGATATACTCGAGTATACTAACGGGCGTGAGCTGCGTGCTACTAGGGCTGCAGCTGCAGCTGCGATGGGGTCCGTCCTGGCTGGTGGCCATCAACATCTACTTGTTCACGATGTTCTTCGCGTTCGGAGGCGGTACCGTGCCCTACGTGCTCTTAGCAGAAGTCTTCCTGCCGCAGGTGAACTCTTGTACAGTTATGGTAGCCTGGTACTTATAGCTGTGTGTCCATCACATTTCCGGTGAATTGTCGGGAAGTTTAGGTAAAATGGATGAAACATTCTCCATATTTAATGTTATTAAACTCTGTTCAGTGGTGTCATGTCATGTCATGGCATCATTGACATAATAATATGATCAGTAGGTGATTGATGGATTCCATTCTAAAATCTACCGGACCGATTGGAGAGACACTTTTAATAACTATTTATCAAAAGACTTCTTTTAGCATGTGAAGAGTACCTACTGACGGAGTATGTATGGACGCTTTGTAACGATTTGTAATAATTATATAATCTGTATAGGTGAAGAGTGTCGTCACGATGTCCGTAGTGGAGTGGACGTGGTTCTGCAACTACGTGATACTGTTCATATTCAACCCCCTGATGAAGGCGATCGGCCTCGGGCCTTGCTTCTATATGTTCGCGTGCGTGAGCTTCACGACGGCAGCGTACGCCGCGCTCTGCCAGCCGGAGACCAAGGGTCTCACCGTCTACCAGATACAGGCCAAGTTCAACAATGGCAGGGGGAAGGGGACGTAACGTTGACCTTAACGTTTTGGAGGGAACATGTCTTCATCTATATACGGTGTAACAAGGGGGGTGGATCATCGGTTGTTGGAGTTTTAAAACTTATTTTGGGCTGAATTTGGAACACTTTTAGGGTTGCATCCAGACTTGAGTAAAACGAGGTACTATTAGAGTCTAAACCTAAGCAAGGGCCTAGGTTCGAAGCTAGCTACATGTACCTCTATCACTCACAGAATATACAACAGTTTGTATGAGAATGTCGGTACATTCTAACAAGATAAAGTTAGACGTTTGGTGCGATCGTGTGATCGTGAAGACGCGGTCGATTTACTTATAACTACGTTTGTTAAGTAGGTACCTACCTACATGTACCTACTCGTATCTAATGTATGCTAGTTTTACTTATTATTATTTAATTGTTTAAATTGAACAATACTAACCCTACTACTAATACCTACTACTGAGGCTGGTTGACGCCTTCCTTGTGTGCATGTTTAAGTTATTGTTTATGGAATTATAACAAATAATATTTAAAACGGTACCTATATGTACCTTATTTCCCTTTTTATTATATTTACGAAATTATTGCTGCCGCAAATTGCAGTTTGTCACCTACCATTGATTAATCGATGCGATACGAGTGGGGAACTTTAACTTGATTATACAGGAGATCGAGTCGCGACCGAACATCGCATCGAGATGACAATCACGATCACTATCTACATATACACACATACCTACTACACCTACTCCGTATATGTAGATAGGTACACAAGGTGGGTTCCGTACAATATCTATATATACTATAAAAGAAAGTTGTGTTAGTTACACTATTTATAACTCGAGAATTGCTGAACCGATTTGGCTGAAAATTGATGGAGAGGAAGCTTAGAACCAGGAGAAGGACATAGGATAACTACTTTTTTTTTTTGTTTTTTTTTTTTCGATATTCAAACGAGATCGGGATTTACGCGGATGAAATTAAATATACGTACGAAATATTCTTTTTTTTTTCGATATTCAAACGAGATCGAGACTTACGCGGGTGAAATAAAATATACGAATTATTCCATATTCAAACCCGCATAAGTCCCGATCCCGTGGGAATATCGGGATATACACTATCTGTGACGTTCGTCTTTATTGTAAGGCGTTCGACCGGGGGGTTTTCTCGAGCGGCTGCAGTTTTTTTGTTGATTACTCAGCACCTACTAATTGGATTTTGATGTAAAGTATAGGTACCACGACTTTCCTCAGATTTCACTTGGTTTAGGCGTTTTTAATTGTAGATTATGTAACAAACAAACAGACAGACAACAGACCCTTTTTTTTTATTTGCTGTTTTTTATAGAAATCAATGCCACTTTTCGTTGTAATTTTATAACTCAAGAACGGGCTCACCTATCCAAACCAAATGTTTAAGCTTTGTTCGGACTATTTAGTAGATGGTTTATGTGAAGTTTGCACAAAATCGGTCGAGCGGTTCTTCATTTAGGTATCACATTTTTTTTATATGGCAAAACAACGTTTGCCGAGACAGCTAGTTATATAATATTATTCCTCTGGTTACAGTCGTAAACTAGACTAGATAAGATAATGTTTATTCAGAAACATAGTACCTACTTACCTACAATATTACAAGTACACTTTACTGACATCTATGTCCACGCGTGCCTGCACTATGTATGATCATTTCAGATCATTTAGGTTTCATGCGACAACGGGCTCATCATTTCATTATAACTTCAAATGATCACTTATTGTTAGACACGAAAATGAAATGTATAAAACTGTGATATCCTGGACATGTCCCGGGCACTACACCGTGACAGACCTCCTTACTCCGGACCGTGAGCGCATGCGTCATGTCCGCGAGCGAGAGCGCGAGCGACGCAAGTTGTGCCTTCTCGCATGAACTAATAGGAAGACAGATTGTATACCCCTCCCCCTCCCCCTCCCCCGGTGACAACTAACAAAAACAACCCGTTTGTCACCGGCCCCGGGGGACAGCCAAGTGCCTAGAGGTGACAACTGGGGACTAACAGCAACCAGGATATCAAGAAGAGTCAAGTCGATGACGGTTATTTTTACAATCCAAATGTAGAGAAAAGTTCTTCTATAAGTCCTTGCTCCCCTTGTCTGTCTGTCTGTCTGTCTGTCTCTCGGCTTATTTCATAGAAATCGGTCGAGCACTTGGAACAGTAATTAGCAAGTAAACCGGAGACCGCGCCAACATGTAGGAGACGTAATGAAGAGGTATAGGTACCTACCTAGGTAGGTTAGTTCCTCTCTATATAATTGTGTTAGATGTATACCTATCTAGGCTATATAAACTTAGCAAGTAGGTAGGTTAGATACCTAGGTATAGGTAGGTAAGTAGGTATACCTATATATAATATTATATAAATAGAAAGTAAGACAAGTAACAATCGTACGTCAGTTAGGTACATGTGAGGAAAGCTACTGAATGTCTGTCTGTTGCTGTGTGTTACTGTGTATCGTTCGATGGGTAATTCAATGATATCAATTATAGTGTTAACTAGCTGATGTTTGACCTCTCTCCTTCACTCGCATTCACTCGCCGTCACTAGATCGATGTGTGTGAACTCGAGTGGTAGTGATAGATATCAGTGTGTCATATACATAGGGACCGGCGCGACCGGCGGCGTGACGCCATCTCGTGTTGTGACGAAATCTCCTGTCCTGACATCCCTCTACGAAGAGAATTTTGAACTCATTTTTTATATAATTTTTTATTATTTTTTCGAAAAAAAAAATATAAAACCTTCATGGAGAGTGACTAAAAAGCATAAACGATAACTTTTTTTTCTCAATTATGTTTAGTCATATTGTGTTTAGTAACGCTTTTAAGAGAAAAAAATCTAGACGCACTTTTAATATTTACCTACCTACTTACTTACCTACTTGGGGAGTAGCAACAACCCAATGCTAGCCAAACCAAAGTTCTAGCCAAACTAGAAGCTGTAATCAATTGCAATATTCTGCCATAATCATATACACTAGGATTTTGTCCTAATTCAACCCAAAAATTCATCCCACTGTCTCAATTATTATTCATCCCATTTAAAAACGATTTCCTAATTCATCCCAAAGCAGAAACAGTGTTTATGAAATCTACGCGTTTATCTTGTGTGATCGTCGGAGGGAATGTACCTATCCAAACCGTCGTACGTCGCGTCGTAACGTCACAACGTAACGTAACGTAACGCTCCTCCATAGCACCAGCAAGCAGCAAGACTTTACTATTATCTTATTGTCTATACTAATGTTATAAAGCTGAAGAGTTTGTTTGTTTGAACGTGCTAATCTCAGGAACTACTGGTTCGAATTGAAAAATATTTTTATGTTGAATAGTCCATTTATCGAGGAAGGCTATAGGCTAATTTTCATTTTGATATTCCCAGGGGATCGGGACTTACGTGGGTGAAACCGCTGAGCGCAGCTAGTGTAGTATAACCATGGTCATACGGCTCAACCGATTTCCACAGCAATAGACACACAAGGAGATCGGACTTGTTGCGGCGCGGGCGCGGACGCGCGCGGGTGACACCGCGTAGTTACACGTAGCTAATACAAGTTTCATTAGTGACATATTATACTGCAATCAATGATATGATAACATCTAAAGTTAACATTTATTAATTAAATGTGTTTTATATCGACAGGAAGTTCAGATTAATTGATAACATTTTTACAACATTTTCGAAAGTTTCATTATATTTTAAACGGCTTTAGATTCAGAACTTTCTATACATCTCTAAAAGCTTCTTGTATTTTCCCGAAGCTTTTTTAATTCTTTAGAAATAATTATTATTATTGACTGAATGCCTTATAGAGGAATGCTAACTGAATGCCATTAGTACCTACTTACTTATCTAGCGGGAGTAACCTTAATATAAAAGGAAGGTTTAAAGGGAAAGTCGGCCTTTTATCGGATACATTTCGGGGAGTGTGCAACAGAACTCCACGACCTAATCTTGTCGTCTCCATTCTTTCGTCATACAACCAGGCAGACTGGTGTGCGGCACCGATTCATGGTGGACATACCACACGTTCGCACTAAGCGCTTTGCTTCGTCATTCCTTATTCGTACTGCAAGGGATTGGAATCGGTTGCCTGCGTCTGTCTTTCCTGACGTGTACAATTTGGGGGTCTTCAAGTCGCGAGTGAATAGGTATCTTCTAGGAAGGCGTGTTACATCTTAGGCCGCATCGTCACCTACCATCAGGCAGGTGTGATAGTGGTCAAACGCTGACCTATCATATATAAAAAAAAAAAAAAAAAAAAGAAAGCTTTGAACTAAAACATAATTTTGGCATAATAACAAAATTAACCATGGAACCCTAAAAGCATTTAGAAATTGCAGTAAAAAAACGTTAAACTGTATCGAGTACAATACCAGGAGCGCATAACAAGAGAGGAGCTTTCATACTTGCAGTGAGTTGGCGGCCTAGTGTAGTGGGAGTTAGCGGCTCGCGGTGGGTACAGAACGGAGCGGGCAATGCGTCAATCCACAATTCGAAAATTTAGAAAACGGCTAACATTGGCACAGGGTCCTCATTAACCCAGAAACCGATGGAGTCGACTCGACTCGAGGAGTGAAAGAACGTATTGGAATATATTAGGGAGTGCGGTCGCGCGCGGCTTCAGTCGGTTCCGAGACCTCGTCCGAGACACAGTCGCTCGCACGCGTCTACCGCCTCCTCTCGCTCTCGCCGCAACACGAACTCGGTGTGAACTACTTGCAGTGTATAGCTACCCGCAACTACCGCACCGCTACCAGCTCTCGACGCAGGACTCTCCCATTGGATGCTGTGAGTACATATTACGTTACAGGATCACGTCCTACGAGATACGTTGCATTTACAGAAGATTACGTGCGAAAGCTCTGAAAACTCGCAAATTTTCAGCGAAAGTTTTCACTCAGGCAGCACCTGTAGAGGGATTTTAAACTAAAAGAAGATAGAGATAACGTGAATTACATTAATTAATTTGATCAGAAAAGCTTCTTTATATAAAATATATCCGTAAACCGGCCGGCGACGAGTCCGAGCGACGCGCGACGACAGCTAACGATGCGGGTATCGACTACTTTCACAATTACTTCCTTCAATTAATTTATTATTTCTACCTACATACCTAGCTTTATTACAAGTGATAGGCTCAAGTAAAAATATGTTTAAGGAAGTTTATTTTTAAAACCAATTAAAAGCGAAAGCAATGACAAGCTCGAATCTTCTCTTCATAGAAGCTTTCTACGTTGAATTGACATTCCATAATCGCGCTATACTATACCTACAAATGTTACTATGATGAAGTTTAAACTTATTCATTAAGGAAAAGTCATATAACTAAGACAATTTACAAAATATAATTTCTTTCGAATGAGGTCAAATAAGATAAGTAGATCATTTAACTACATAATATTATGTAGTTATAATAAAATAAGCGTTTGTACCATTATGAGTAAAGAAGAATGCTACTTCACTGAAACAAATAAATCTCGTAATAATAATAACAAAGAAATAGGCACTTAAATGTTGTATTGTATAGAGGTAAGTGATATGATTGGAGGCAGCTGAATGTATGCTCCATCAGTGACCGGCTGATCGTTGCACCTACTCGTATGTACATTCATGTAACGACTGCTCACTGCACTGCTCACTACTCACTGGAAGTTAAAACATTTTTTTAATACATTCGGGTTAATTTGGGAATTATTTTGGGATGAATTTCTGATGTGGGATGAGATTCTGTTTTATCTATTGGGACAAAATCAAATCTCCTTCGTAGACGATAGTGGCAGGGATTTTTGGGAGTCCCTAAGCCAAAAACAAAGAAGATACATACATGTAGATTTAACATAAATAATATGAAAATGAGCACTAAAGTGTATACAATATCCAACTTGAATTATAAATAACCTTTCTAGTAACTTATAGCAAACTGAAGGCCTTAGAGATGGTACTGCACTTGTAGCTCGTATTGAACAAACCATGAGACACGCATACAACGATAACTGCTTGCTAAACATAAAGAAAGGTCCTTCTTTCTTTACGTCCCTTTCGCGGCACACAGAGTATATAAACAAAGAAGATATGCGCGAACATCCATAAAAAAAACATACAACCGAATTGAGAACCTCCTCCTTTTTTTTAAAAATATATACGATTTGAATTAAAAAGAAAGAAATATATTGTTTATTGACATGAACAAGCAAGGTACTCATAGCTACTCAATTAATACGATTTTATTCAGACAACGCAATTGTGGAATTTTTAAAAACAGTTTTTGGGTAGAATTGAGATTTTTTGGGATGAAATTCTAAGGGGTGAATTGGGAATCGAATCGAAGTGAAATATTATAATAAGGGTAGAGAAAAACTCTCTCACTCACCCAATAATCTAAGTTTTGTTTAGAAGACAACATAATTGCATGCATTGTAATCTTATACAAAGTATCTTAAGAGTACGATTTTGTTTAGCTGTCCATCAGTTAATTAACGTTTTGTTTTTTAATAATGAAAGATGTTTTGTTGGCGTCCGGCGAAAGCAAGACAAAACAGTAATTAGCAATAAACAGCTTGTATGCAAGACTAATGGTTATAAGTGTGTTTATGTGCTACTAAAGTGCAGTAACTTTGTAATTGTATATATAGATAGATAGATAGAAGGTAGGTATAGTTTAGGTAGGTAGGTAGTTACCATCTAATTGTATGCAATTAGGTAGGTGATATTTTACACCGTCATAAAGCTGGTAATGTCACATACTGTGCGTGTGTGTGTGTCCGCAATCAAGTTGTATATTAGGGTCAAACATTCGATGTATCTCGTTAATTATGTGAACTTGGAGTAGGTAGCAGTGATCGCTCTCGCTGGCTCGCCGTCTGCCAGTGATGTGGCCTTTCTATCACTGGACTAGGTAGCGCATTGCATTGGTAGGTAGAGGTACGTAGTTAGGTACACTGAGAGGGGAAACTGTGACTGCATGCAGATGTGATGAGATGCAAGATGGTACGCAATCTCATTGTTTGAGCTATTCTTTGATAATATGCCTACATGTGAATCTAAAATAATAGAATGATAAATCTATAAAACAAACCACAACAGGACCAGAATGATCGCATGTTTTCTAATGAGATTTTTACTTGTTTCGGTAAAATACTTTTTCAGGGACATTTTCGCGTTTTTTTGTCGAATTAAAATAGTTGTATTATATTTAAAGCCCTGTACTTATATCGATCGGTGTCGTTCGGTTCACTGAAGTGAATCATATACTTTATGTCCATTGAGTACCAGCAATGGAGGTAGGTAGGTACTATGGTAGTTCCGGGTCGATATTGTCGTCAAACTGTTTACTTTACCTAGTTCTCACACAATAACACAAAGGTATCCTAGCGAGCTGGTATCTCGGGGAAAGTTACCAGGACAGCATAGCATTTAGTTGGTGCTATTGTAACAATGGTTGCGGTCACACCGTTAGAACAACACGCAGCGCGCAGCGGGCGACATCGCAACATCTGATATTCAAATTGTATTTATTGCGACAATGCGTCCGCTCGAACGCTCCGACAACGCGACGGTCGACGGTCTGTATCCAATATTGTGATATACCACCTAACAACAACAACAACTGGCAACACTAACACCATCTAACACCGCGTCACCCGCGACACTATACTTGACATCATCACTCTACTACCACTGCTATATTTGACCTACGTTATCAAAGCGGCTTCAACCGGACGGAAGACCAAAGCACAAGTCAAAGTCTCAATTGGGGTCCTTATTTGGGTCATCTTTTACGCATTTATTTTAGGTCATCTTTTATAGTTTAACTTTTAGTAAGTAAGTATAGGCACTTACTTTTTAGGGATCCGTAGCTAAATGGCAAAAAACGGAACCCTTATAGATTCGTCATGTCTCTCTGTCTGCCGTATGTCACAGCCATTTTTTTCCGAAACTATAAGAACTATATTGTTAAAACTTGGTAAGTAGATGTATTATGTGAACCGCATTAAGATTTTCACACAAAAATAGAAAAAAAAACAATAAATTTTAGGATTCCCCATAAGTACTTAGAACTGAAGCTCAGAATTTTTTTTTCATCAAACCCATACGTGGGGTAACTATGGATAGATCTTTAAAAATGATTTATGAGGTTTCTAATATATTTTTTTTCTTACGCTAGAGACACTTCTAAAGTGGTAAAAAGTGTCCCCCCCCCAGTAACTTTGAAAATAAGAGAATGATGAAACAAAAAAAAATATGATATACGTTACCATGCAAACTTCCACCCAAAATTGGTTTGCACGAGATCTGGTAAGTAGTTTTTTTTTAATACGTCTTAAACCGTAAACCGGCATTTACCCTTCATTCATGTATTTTAATGTGATGATAATGGTACGGAACCCTTCGTGCGCGAGTCCGACTCGCACTTATTATTGTAACTAAATACAATTATTTATATTCTAAATCCGCATACATTGCGGTTGCGATGGTCAGAAATGTCGTCAACACAAATATTCTATGACATCTGGCTTCAGCCCTTAGTATTTAACCCCATAAAAATTCCGGTTTCAACCCAATGGAACCGATCACTCCGTATTCGAACCAAAAACGTGTGGATACACTATTCACCGTAATCCACCCACAGTCGCTCGGAAACATGAAAGCTTCGCGCATTGACTAGACTACCTATTAGATTATTGATATCTAGATAATATCAAGAGAGGTGCGGCGCGGGCGCGGGCGCCGGCTTAGCGACGCGACGACGCGACAATTAAACATGTCATAGAAGTAGCGGTTGTCTGTCCATTAGGTGGCAATAATAACGACATTTTATATCTCATAACAATATAGGTATATTTCATGCATAATGCATTACTTCTCTGTGATATCATTTAGTGAAATACAAACGATCGACGTGCGACCGACGCCGCGCGCTGAAGCCAGTGTGTCCCGGTCTGGACCGGTGCGGCGTGTGGTCCGTTACCGTACCGGTGCAATCTACTCTATTTACATATACTTACTTAAACCGGGATTACAATACTGACATTTACGAGAATTATTCGTTTAATAATCTAGAAAATTTATTATTCAGTATTAAAACGAATACTTAAGGTATTCTGAATCTAAACATAATCAGTTATGCTGTTCATTTAACGCTGGTTAGCGAGCGATCCCGCTTGCTATCTACGGAATTATTATTTTAAGTTCTCACAAGAGAAATTCAAATAAGTACCTGTCTACGTCGTCGGTTGGCTTACTCCCGCGATTACCCGTTGAACATTCATGAAAACAGTTGAATATTGACAGAAATAACCAGAGAGTGAACATCGAAACTGTTAAAAGCCATTTTGCAGGTTATTAAAAATAATAAAACCAAAACCATAGTTTATGTCAGTAATAAAAACCATTCTGACTACAGGTCGCATCTTTTATCATCACTTAACCTCTAATGGTGAACGAATCGTAACCTTCTTTCCACGGCCATCGGCCAGTGAGTTTCGATCAGTCTGAACATTGCACTTTTTTAGTTACTTGCCTATTTTCTTTTTACCCTATCTAGGTGTGAGCTGTCAGAGTGTCATCCTGATTTCGATGATTGATTACGTATAGTTCAGTCCGCGCTCTACACCAGTCTATATTATATTGTATAATCTATGTAAAGTAGATCTTGTGTTCGACGATTGAACGGTGATTGAGCGCATCAACGGCTCGTCTACCAGCTAGCTCATAGGTTACATACTGAGCCGAATGTAATGAATGAACGTATGTTACCATAACTAGCTCGAATCGTTCAACGCTCTATGCTCGTCTAACTGATCTATTATTAGACTATAGACAAGAGACCGGTTAAGTTAATACATATAACACGGACATAACTGTTATAGAAGCTATTACCCGCTTTACTGACTCGATACACTCCATCTGCCGACTAATGCCGTCATCGGCCGATGCGATGCCGACTGCCGTGTTCCCGCTACTCTACTCTACGTGAACACAGTCACCGCCTGAAAAGTTAGCATATAGTATATTTTATTCAGATCGCCTTTTGTTTTGGACATTTAAATAAAAATATCAGTAGTATTACAAAGGCATTTCGGCCACCGTGATCATTAAAAACGGACACCAGTAATATATATATATATATATATTTAATTTCTTTGAATCATTTCAATCAAGTCATTTATCCCCGCGCCCGCGTCGCGCCGTTCGAAGGATAATGCCTTCGAATTTAATGTATAGTAAAATCGAGCGCTCTAGCAAATCTCACTTCATTGTTAGAAGGTAAAGGGCAAGGAAGGAGGGAAGCAAAATGTCTGTATTAGCTACATCTGTTATAATAAGAATGAATAAGATGTATGTAAATTGGTTCGTTAAACAACCGCTTTGCACCGATTGTATCAGCTCGGTCGGACCACATGCGAGTGTTACATCCAATAATTTAACTCCACTTCACTAACTGTACATTATCCGTATGATGCTAGGTACTCATGGATTTAAACTTACTCACATTATATTATCTGTATTTATGTACCTATATATACCCAACTAGCTATACCCGAAGGCTGTACTCGAGTAGGTTCCGCCTTCGATCCTCTTTGAATATCGGGATTACTTAATGTTCCGTAGTTACATTATAATGGGAAGTTTTCGGAAAAAAAAATATTTTTAAATAAATTCGTTAACATGGATGGGATGAAATTTTGTGGGGTGAATACGGAAAGATTAAATAAAAAGGATCCTATATTAAAACCATTTTATAAAAATTACATTTTAACTATCATGATCCAGATTATCACCATAATAATATCAAATACCAAGTAAATAAGTTCACCCATAACTTTGAAGATTATCTATTTCTATTACCTACCTATTTAGCAAACTTCAATTTTTTTTTAAATAATTTATAGTGTTATATAGTAGCGCGGAGTAGAGCTTGACGCGAGCGACCGTGACGCGATGCGCGGACGCAACGAACGCGACGTTACGTTACTAACGGACCGACACTACGGTATTACATACATACATAACACGTACTTTACACATTTATTACAATTAACATAATATAGGTCTAGTTAGGCTCATGTGTCACGTGACGCCACGTGTGTCACGCGCTCGCGCCGTCAACACTATCGGCTAAACGTCATAGATTGACATAATGTCAACGTTAGTTAGTCTTTTTTGTCGTTCTGTACCTGATATTTGTTTTAAAACACCTCGCTATACTTGTAACTTTTATTTCTTTACTTTAGGTAATCTTTCTTTAATATAAAAATGAATCGCAAAATGTGTTGGTAAGCGCATAACTCAACAACGCCTGGACCAATTTGGCCAATTCTTTTTTTTAAATGTTCGTTGAAGTTCAAAGATGGTTTTAACGGCGAGAAAAAATCGAATAATTGCCGGAAAAACCCTAAAAACAGCCCTTTTCTTCTTCCCATACAAACGTTTTCTAACTAAAACGAGCTTTATTGCTATTGTATAAAGTTCATATTGAATTACAAGCAGTCACTGTTGTTTAAACAATGTATAAAAATCAATGCCACTTTTCATTGTAATTTTATAACTCAAGAATGGGCTCACCTATCCTAACCAAATGTTTAAGCTTTGTTCGGACTATTTAGTAGATGGTTTATGTGAAGTTTGCACAAAATCGGTCGAGCGGTTCTTCATTTATCACATTTTTTTAATATGGCAAAACAACGTTTGCCGGGACAGCTAGTTTTATAATAATAATACTTACAGGGATAAATCAAGGTTATGTAGGATGAAATTCTGGGATGAGTTTACACTAAATCAAAAAGTATTTAATAAAACTATTGAGACCTAAAGTGTCCAGAGCGGTCAGGTCGATGCACCGGCCGCGACCGGGCCGCGGGCGGGCGGCGGCCGGGCGGGTCGTACGAGGAACAATAGAACAATTATTGTTGTCTAATACGGCTAATTAGACAACTATTCAACCATATAAATACATGTTCCCACTTCGGTCGGTATGCAACTCTTTGATACAGGTACCTATCTGTGCGAGCGTGTGTTGTATATGTATGTATGTATACAACTATTGTTCCTTATACAGTGTGTCTCTGTAATCACCGGAAGATAACAAAAAAATAATTGCAGAAATACTTGAAATGAAAAGGACTCATTTTGGTTTAAAGTTGGAGAAAATACCAATTATAGTTATGGTAATACTATCATCACTGAATTTGATGGACGAAATTTAATGACATGAGAAGAAGAAGGGCGCAAGTCTTACCTATAAGATCATGGTAACAATGCAAAAAGAATTCGAAACGAAACTGCTTAAATACAATAATAGAATAGTAGGTATAAAGACGTTACATTTGTTGTGTACCGTCCGGCCACAAAAACGTGAGAAAATAACGATTCTATCAATGACTCTATCATTATGTCGTGCAAATCAAATAAAAGTTCAGGCACCGCGTGGCCGGCCCAGGCGGGCGGGTGGACAGCGCGAGCCGCTCACCCGGCCGGGCCGGTGGCGGCCGGACCCGGCTGTCCAGTCAGTGGCGCGTGTTGCGTGAGTGGCTTACACTTTCGATACTATACAACAAGCTTTCAATAGCTTTCAAACTAAACAACAAGTAAAAAACGCTAACAAATACCTAAAGTTGTCTCTCATTATATACTGTCGAGTCATCTTCTCATTGTACCTACTTATCTACTCGACGTATATGAAAGCGAAACGTCTACAAATAGGTACATGAATATAGCAATACTAACGTAGTACACTAGGTAGCCTAGGTACTGATTACGTCGGATGGTCACTGATTGTACTCAACACATTGCCACATTTTGCCATCATAATTATAGATAGACGTTTTAATATGCCGACGTTCTGCAAACTACGTTATTTTCTTTGATATACCTTCATGTGATCGCAACGCGTTACGCGTTACGATCGGTGATGGTGAACTGGTGATCAATGATTACATTTATTACGATTACATTTAGTGGTTTCTTTTTTATTTTCTGTCATTATTATAAAGAAACACAAATTAATTAACAAAGACGATATTATATCTCTTTTTTTGTGAAGATCGCAAACAATGGCAACAATTGCAAAATACATTCGGGTTGAATTCGGAATATTTTTTGGGATGAGTTATTGATGTGGGATGAAATAGTGTGGGTTGGATTGGGAGTAAACCTTATTAATGTGTAACTATGTAATGAAGGTATCTAATATAGTTTGTTGGATTAATGATAAATAATTCAGTAAAGTATCGTCAGTACCTACTACTAGTAGTAGTGTAGGCACGAGTTGGTAGTAGGCTACTACCAACTCTTGCCTGCAGTACACGCCGACGACGCGACGTCGCGATATCATCGTCTAGTGAAAGCTACATGCTGTCATTGCGGTACATACATACATAAGTACAGTCGTCTCCATTATTGCAGCCCCCGGTAGAGTTCTAAAACTACTATTATTGGAATGTTTTCATTCTAATAATTTTTGTTTGATAAATTCATGAGTTAGAAGACTTCTGACTTCAACTAAAGCAGGTGTCTAGAATCTTGCTTTCGTTAAAACATTCTTATAACAGCCGTTTTGGAGCTCTACGGTGGGTCTGCAATTATGCAGCCGACCGTACATAGGTAATAGGTACATACATACATACATATTTATTATATACACGTACCTACATCTACAGACTTATCTACAATGTTTAATCCATACAACTACTAAATAAAAATGAATCGAAAGTAAAACAAACAGTTACATTATGTATGTCCTACATGTTTGTTTTACTGTCTATATATTTTTATTTAGTATGGATTAAAAATTATGATTCGCATTTATTATTATATTTTGAAGCGTCATTCTACAAACTTGTGTAAGGCAAATGTAGATTGGGTTATTCCTTTCCACCCCCCATTTAAAGAAAGATGGAAGGTGGAAAGTAGGTAATGGAAACGAAGATATTATGTTTCCCGTCCATCGAGGTCGAAAGTAAATAATGTTCCTTTCCACAATAAGATCATGTACCTACTTAATTCCAGCTAACTTCTTTAATGTTCTAAGGAGACGGACATTACGATACTTGTCTTAGGTAGGTATTTGATAGAGTCGAGGAGTAGAGTATGACAGGCTATAGTGCTGTCGGTGTAGTATAGGTTACATCTGCATCGATCACGGTACGGCTTGCACCTTTACCTACACCAACCTTTCATTTACATTTATAAATTATACCTACCTACAACGGACTGTTCATTAATAATATTCAAGCTTTCATAAATAATCTGTATTTAACGCGCAGGATGGCGGGCGATGAGTAGTCCGCAATCCCGCCATTCCGCCATTCCGCCATCCGCCACGATGGCGAACAATGGCGGACGATGGCGGAGACAATGATGGTCGGTACAGCAGACCGTAAACATCAGCGCGCTCGACGCTCGACGTCCGCAGCTATAGTATCGAGTACCAGTTTTAATTTACATTTCACTCTGTAAAAGGAACTCGCTATTTATTATCTCGACTATGACTTCGCTCCGCGACTCCACTCGCTTTACCTTCTCATTATAAAATACGCATTCAAATCCATCTTCGTACGTATTATAGGACTACCCCCTCCCTCCCTCCTCCTCCTGCACAAACTTTCAAGAATTCAAACTTACTTCACACACCTTTTTAATTTTGAGAATAAACAATACTTCAAGTCATCTATGAAATACCAAGAGGATTCACCTCTCTGATGAGATGTACCTAAATACCAAGAGGATTCACCTCTCTGATGAGATGTACCTAAATACCAAGAGGATTCACCTCTCTGATGAGATGTACCTAAATACCAAGAGGATTCACCTCTCTGATGAGATGTACCTAAATACCAAGAGGATTCACCTCTCTGATGAGATGTACCTAAATACCAAGAGGATTCACCTCTCTGATGAGATGTACCTAAATACCAAGAGGATTCACCTCTCTGATGGGATGTACCTAAATACCAAGAGGATTCACCTCTCTGATGAGATGTACCTAAATACCAAGAGGATTCACCTCTCTGATGAGATGTACCTAAATACCAAGAGGATTCACCTCTCTGATGAGATGTACCTAAATACCAAGAGGATTCACCTCTCTGATGAGATGTACCTAAATACCAAGAGGATTCACCTCTCTGATGGGATGTACCTAAATACCAAGAGGATTCACCTCTCTGATGAGATGTACCTAAATACCAAGAGGATTCACCTCTCTGATGAGATGTACCTAAATACCAAGAGGATTCACCTCTCTGATGAGATGTACCTAAATACCTTCGACAAACAAGACAAGTACCTGTAACGACAATCAATGTGTTATTTCACTCTTACATTCAACATCTTCATCTTTATACTTTACATTAACAGACAGACGGATAAGAAAGTGATCTTATAAGGGTTCCGTTTTTTACGTTTTGAGGTACGGAACCCTAGAAGGTCCAAACATCCAATCAAAACATAAAAATATGATGTTTTAATCGCAAAATATATTGTATAATAAATATAAAAAGTAGATGTACCTTACTAATGCAACCAGTGCAAGTGGCACGAGAAGGTTGATGTACCTTACTAATGCAACCAGTGCAAGTGGCACGAGAAGGTTGATGTACCTTACTAATGCAACCAGTGCAAGTGGCACGAGAAGGAATGTCCATTCTTACTCTGGATCAAATGTCATTTCCCGAACCACATGGAATTTTGCTTCTGTTTTCTGATTAAGTGTGGGCAGAAAGGAAGACTCGCTTTAATTCCCGTTTTCATTGATGTCCATCTGAGAGCACTAGATACCTACTTACTTCTTTGTATTGGAAAACTGATAATGATACTTTGGGAATTTTTATACAGAAATCCCTTGTGAATTTCTTTGCACGCCAGCAGGGGATCATGGTAGGAGGGGGGGGAAACAGTATTATTGTAATAACTAGTAGTTCGCCCCGAACTGAGACCTCACGAGTTTTTTTCAGCGATTATTATATTTCAGCGTAAAGTAGGTACTAAAATGTATAATATAACGACGAAAGACTCAAAATACCCTAAACCCCCTACCCTAATATCTTATTTGAATGATAGGTGCCTAGTATCGCTAATATCTGACATTGGATGATTTAGAGAATCCAAACACGACAGGCATAAGTTGTTGTTGTTGTTGTTAAGTTCTAAAAGCATAGATCCAGCTCAATCATCACACCCGTTAAATTTGGATTAAGAATATTGTAAATAGTAAGCGTGTTACATTGTGTTGTGATGCTACACCTTCATTATTTTTCTTTTGCAATCACAATGTAACACGCTTACTATTTACAATATTATTAAATTTTATTTTCTATTTTTTAGTTGTTTTTTTTTATTAAAGCGGGTTTTTTTAGTTTTTCTAAACTATCAATTTTTTTTATACTTTTTGGTCTTTGATAACGAAATATGTTAGATCAAACCCATTGGCCCAATGGTTACCATTGAAAGACAAACTACTCGTCAAGACGATTCTAACGAGCCCAAACTCGATGGGGTTGTGTCGTTTCATTGTGAAGTTCCTATGACAACCTTCCAGTTCCATCATCAGACCCTGGTTACCATTGAAAGACAAACTACTCGTCAAGACGATTCTAACGAGCCCAAACTCGATGGGGTTGTGTCGTTTCATTGCGAAGGTCCTATGACCACCTTCCAGTTCCATCATCAGACCCTGGTTACCATTGAAAGACAAAGCAAGTCCTCGTCAAGACGATTCTTGACGAGTAGTTTGAATGAATGAACTATGAAGTATGGCTAATGAGATAATTCCTGCAGATTCCTTCCAGCTCTATAATCAGAGCAGTTCCATGGTACCATATTATTGTCACCGAAGTTACGCCCTTTCATTTGATACCCCACTCGGGTATATTTGCCCTATAGTTTGGGTGCCAAAGAGGTAGATCCCCTTTTGGACCCCCTGTCTCCGTAACCCCCTGACCGATCCTGCTCATGTTCGAACTTAAAAATTCTATGGACCTCAACTACTTGTATACCAAAAATCATGAAGATCAGAGCAACGGTACTCAAGTTATCGTCGAACAAACATACAAACATACAAACATACGAGCGACCGACCGTCTCAACACTAGACCTCACTCGCTACGCTCGTTCGGTCAATGATAACAAATATTTATTTTGTAGGAAGTTACTAAGGTCCGTATTAATAAACCGAACTCAATATCGATTTCAATCTTGAGTTTGCTCTTGAGTTGTTGCGCTGATTAATAAACCTATCTTAAGACGCGATTAAAGAGCGACGTATCACTTGAGTAATACCGTATTAATAAATCAAACTCAGCTCTCAAGATATGTCTCAAGATGTAGTTTCGTGAACTCAAGTCTGATTGCGGGTCATACATGACATAAGTTAGCTGTTTCGTTAGTTTTGTAGTTCAGGAACATGGAGCTAGAACAAATTTTGTCAGAAATCAATTATTATGATGATATTTTATGCTAATGACTTTTTGAACAAATCATTCGCATTTAAATAATTATTTAGTAGTAAAATCTTACATTTTGTAAAAAAATTCACATTAAAAACAAGTTGACAGCAAAATATGACGACACTACCTACCATAGGGTAAAAACATACCATTCAAGGTAAGAACAAAGCGTTACTGTCATTCAATGTCGCTCTCAAGATCAGTTTCAAATCTCAAGAGCGATATCAGCCTGGTTAGAACTTGAGTTTTATCTATTAATTAACGCCTAACTTAAGATAGTGACCGCATCTCAAGACTCACTCAATTGATACGCACTCAAGATCGATATTGAGAGCGATTTATTAATACGGGCCTAAGACGAGATGAGATCTAGCTAACTATGTATAGTGGGTGGGTATAGTACGGTATGTTATGTTATGGACCTCGTGGAAGATGCATGGTTTTATATCTATAAAATATACTTAACAGTGGTTGGAAACAATGTATTCTCTTAACAGAAATATAAATGGGGTGACAATGTCCAGCCTCCAGACATAGGTAGGTAGGTATATCTACAACCAGACAGACAGTAATTAAGTTGGAACTGTAATAGTAGATATAGCGATCGGATAGTTCGTTTCAACAATTATATACAAAAGTGAAAGAGGAGCAATTAACGAAACGAAAGTAGAATATAAAGTTAATGAGATTAACGTGCGAACGAGATCTGCAACCTGACGTGACGCGACGCTACGATACGTGTACCTACCTACCTATACATGTATGGAGAGTTGTTCTACTGTCAGCCTCCCTTCACGTGTTGTCTATGGATAGACGACCACTCTCCCATGAAGGAGACCAACATCTCCCATCCGCCGTCGCGCGTCTCATCACCGGATTATATATTCTATCGATTACTCCCTAAATCCCGTTGACATGATCGTACCGAGAGAGTATGACTCACCTCGAGCAGCTCGCAGTGACCGCAGGTACTCGACGTATCACAATAAAACGGTAGCTTTATTATATCGTAAACTTATACATATCTACCATTAACAAAATGGAAAGGTACTATAAAAATAAGTCCCTGTGCCTGCGCTTGAGGTTGTGGTACCAGTTATATAATGATAGGTAGGTACGAGTCGCGGTCGATGTGTATCCTCAGATAATGTACACAACACAATGCCCTGCGAGCTGCGCGACGACGACGACTACTGCACTCTACCTACAATGTAGGTACACTTCCAACCACTGCACCTTCAAATTGATACTCTCATCTCACCCGAGTGACTAACACTAGGATGTATAGTGTCCGAGATGTCCGAGGTAATACAGGACGACGTGGTCGCTGCAGTCTCCGTCTTATCGGAAGCTCCTTTGTCTTGGTTCAATGTTCATACTAGACTCTCGTACTTCAATATTGTGTGGGGGGGGGGGGGGTACGTAGGTAGGTACCTACGTACCTTTCCCACAAACTGGACGCTTTCAACCTCGTTGACGTTGGAGGCTTTGGAGGCGAATCATCCCATTACAACACTGGGCCCACGAACAAATATCGATGGTTTCCGCAACAAAGGGCGTAAATGCCATTTTGGCCATATTGAGTTTTATATGCAGTTTTACTCAGTTTTTAACGCTCTATAGATCCCTATTTTTAAAATGGCGCTACGATGAAAAAAAAAGATGTTACGACCTACATTTTTCTAATGGCTAAACATTGAAAAGGGGTCATAAAACAATATTATTTTTATATTGAGAAATCAATTTGATGTAACTACGCTGTGTTTTTACTTTTTAAACGACAAACGGGATAAATACTCACTAAGAAATCAATATGTGTTTTACGCCCTGCAAAAAAAAAAAAATCTAAAAGAACATAGGTTGTATCTCACCTATGTTATAATAAGTAACATTTACGACTGTGGCATAAATAATAAATATGCTAAGATTAGGATGTATAATTAGATAAAATTCAAAATACAATTTAATAACCTGTTTTGCGCCGTAATGTATTAGTCTATTTGAAAAAAAAAAAGTATTTATTCCCACAGGTGGCACTATATTTCTAAACTTACAAGTGATCCTAGCTGTCTTGTTCTTGCATAACTCACGTATATTAAAAGAACAGAGACGTAACTATACCTTTATGTGATTAGATAATGCTTGTGATCTTACCGCAAGTATAGCACATGTCGTCGCTTGTTTGTTTACGGTGTAAATTAAATCAGTTCGCGGTCAACGCCGTGCCGGTCAAGATAACTTTGTCTTATTGATCTACACCAAATCTGCACACATATCACCACCTACAATGTCAAGCCAGCACTTCTTGGGTCTTCCCAATCTGCCACGACCTGGTGGAGGCGCCATGGTAAGACATTTGTTCTCCACGTAACTAGCCGGTTTTCGCAAGACGTGACCGTAGCAGCTTATGCAACATTCTTGCAATGTATCTGCATTGTCTCATGTAAGCTGCCTCGGATGCGAGAGTTCCTGACGTGATCCTGTCGCGTCACTCCACACATCCAGCGCAACATCTTCATCTACGTGACACGCAGCTTCTGCTTTTGTCGCTCAAGCACTGGTCACGCCTCACTACCGTACAAAAGGACAGCGCTAATGATGGTTTTATAAACTTGTCCCTTTAGTTTAACTGGCATAAACTTGTCTCTTTAGTTTAAGCGGCATTTTTAGGTCGCAAATGATACCACGACACTTGGCCCAAGCCGCTGAAATGCGTGACTTGACGTCGTAATCGATGTCGTTCGACAATCTATGTCGAAGGAACACAGTCAAAGGCTTTCTGCAAATCTATATAAGAATAGAAAACGGTGGAACCGGGTTCATGACCTGTGTGGTAACTATATGGGCACCAAGAGACAGTGCACTTCTGTCGAATCCAAGAGTCGACTATCCGCTAGTAAAGCTTCATGGTGTAGGACATGACCTTTATACCTCGATAACTCCCACAATCCTGCACCGTTTCCCTTCCCCTGAAAACTGGGGTAAAACATAGGGATCTCACCAGTCTCGAGTATACGGTTATAGAGGTTGGTTAAGATACCCACACTTCGAGAACCCATCGCATTCCATACTTCGATAGGGACTCTTTGTACTGCTTATTCAACAGCTCGTAGAAATAATAGAGCCATCTCTCCTTCATCGCGATGTGCTCGCAAAGCAGATTACCATCGGGACTTTTTGCACAGCGGCACTTAGATATATCCTGTGCTAACTTATAAATAAGCTTCTGTCCCTCAGACGTATTCAACTTATCGTACAATGACTGTAAGTGGTCCTGTCTGGCTCTGGCTACTGCTCTTTTTGTGGTACGTTTGGCGGCTTTATACGAGTCGTGATCTTCAGGAGAGTTGAACTCTTACAACTTTTTGAAGAGGGCTTTCTTCAATTTAGTGTCCAAGGCAATCAATATGACAGGAAAATCAAGTTTCCTTGTCATATTTGAGTCCATCTTAAGAAATCCCAAGCACTGCCTTCGCCGCACCGGTGATCGATGCCTAAATCTCATCCTAGTGGTGTTGGACTGGTTCGTCCTCGACACCAGCGAACTTGTCACCGATAGCCGAGACAAGCTTCTAGGACTTGGCTTCATCCAGCATCCACCATCTGATTTGGCGACAACACCGCCCTGGGTGTTTGTTTATGGGTTTCACACAGAGATCCATGACAAGACGGTGTTGATCAGTGAGACTCTCATCGGGTATGACTTTGCAGTTAGCCACGGTGCCGATAATTATGATGTTTCTTAGTGATAGAAATCGATTTGGGTAGCGTGCCTCCCACTCCTGTAGGTGATCAAGTGGTCGGGCTTCTTTTTGAAGTAAGTGTTCACGAGGGCCAGGTCGGCAGAGGCGTGTGCCTCTGCCGACCTGGCCCTCGTGAACACCTCTCCCCTCCCCTCGTGAAGAAATCCTACGTAGGTGTCTACGTAGGATTTCTTCTACTTCCGCATTTCAACTGCCGTATCCATAGCCTCCATGAACACGCTTAAATTTTACCGTCATCTCGCCCACATTACCGTTCAGATCAACACCCAAAACGATCCCCTGTGACAACGGGATGGCACCAAGGACCTCGCCGAGTTTGTTCCAAAATAATATTTTATCAGCGTCGTTACAACCGACCTGCGGCGCGTAAGCACTTACCAAATGGGTTACAACCCCCTCAGTAAGCACCTTCACGGCCATAAGTCGTTTTTGGCCTCCAAGATACAGTCATGCAACCCCTCAGCGAGCACCATAGCCACCCTGTTCTCTCCACCAGGTGCACCCATGTAGATCAGCTTTTAGCCGCTCCTAATGTGCCGGGATCTGCTGCCTTTCCATCGAGTCTCCTGCAGAAACGCCACGGCCATTTCTCGCTTGGAAAGTACGTCGGCCAGCTCCCTCGAGCGCGGTTAGCGTGCCGATGCAAAGCGGAGTTGATTTTTGTGGGTTGGGGCTTGCGTCTAAGTAAAATCTACTCTTATCAGGTTAATATTTTGATAGTATAGTCATGTATTAGTATAAATAATACGGCGTATTTACAAATTCTGAAACAAAAAATGGTCTATACTACAAATGGTTTAGTCTTACATGGCTTTTACTGTAGGTACTTTTTGCTAGACTGTGTATTTATGGGGTGTAACTACATATTTTTTTCATTTTTAGGGATTTACGCCCTAGCTAACTTCTAAACTAATACTCGTACAGTTCTCTAATTAAGCGAGGCAATAGCCTGCAAAAAACTAGGAAATTTCTTCCTAGCACATTTTTTTATAATTATAAGAACAAAAAAGATATTTAAGAAATATTTTTTTTTATTTCGTTTTTTGCTCATTGCCAAAAGTATGCAAAATGGAGATACGCCCTTTGTTGCGGAAACCATCGATATTATCTTTTTCATTTAAAAAAAAAAGATTATTTTGTTTTACTTGATATTTGTTCCTATTCGCCCCGTTGGAGTTGTCAGTGGGGTAAGTGGATATTTGTTCCTATTCGCCCCGTTGGAGTTGTCAGTGGGGTAAGTGGATATTTGTTCCTATTCGCCCCGTTGGAGTTGTCAGTGGGGTAAGTGGATATTTGTTCCTATTCGCCCCGTTGGAGTTGTCAGTGGGGTAAGTGGATATTTGTTCCTATTCGCCCCGTTGGAGTTGTCAGTGGGGTAAGTGGATATTTGTTCCTATTCGCCCCGTTAGAGTTGTCAGTGGGGTAAGTGGGAATTACAATAAACTAAAATAATAAATTATCATGAATTAGGTACTCCATTAAAGCTATTATATAATACAAAACACGAGCATCTCGCTGTAACCTCCAACTTCTACAACTGCAACTGGCTGTGAACAGAGGAGGAAGTGACTCCCTGCTGCTGCCTGCATACCTACAACCTGATGACATGGAGAAAGTAGAGGAATGGAGAGTAAGTAGGTACCTCTCTCTCTGTAACACTTGGTCACTTTACATCGCAGATATACCTACACAATAATGTCTGAATCGAGATCATTCGTGCCTTGAATTTAAAACGCATGACTCAAAACATTCCGAAAACTCGAGGCAACAGTCAGTAGGCAGTAGGTACGACAGTATCCACTGAGAATCTGATTAGTGAAACCGAAATACACGGTATTGTAACGGATTGTATTACAATACAACGATGTATCGCTATAGAAATGGAAGGATAATCTCACTGAAGGCATTCAATGTGGCTGAGATGCTAATCTCGTGTGTATTGTCCACCCGTCTTACTGCAGATATATACCTACCTACCTCCTACAGGCTGCTGTTATCCTGGTCACTGTGTCACTACATTTACAGGGACTGACCACTCCGCCCGCACTCTGCCCTGACTGATGATCTTTGGGCATGTAATAATCGTAGTCATCGGATCGGAACCTCCATTGGTTTCTACCGTCGCGTCGTCGTCGTAGCGGTGTTGTATGAGACCCGGACTAGAGGTAGGTAGAGGCTCTATGTGATCGGTTGACGTATACATATACCGACGTAGCATGTATCACGTCATGTCACGCATCAGTCAGTCAGTAGGTACGTACCATGTACGTACTGACGCGTAGAGTGCAACTGTATGTAGTTGATGCGATGCGATCTGATGGCCACCATTGTACCTACGTGCGTGTAGGTCACTGATCCGCAGTATACGTACCGGACATACGACACACGTTGATTGAACGATGCCACGCTCCATCGCTTCACGCATCTCTACTGCGGCTACTGGCACAACAAACACTTACAAACAAACTATGGACCTGCCATTATCCATCCACACATCCATAAAACGTTTATATTGGACAATCTTTGTGTGATCCGGAACAACTCGCTAACGAGACGATCAATCGGTCACACATTATCAGAAGATAATATTAATATGTCGCTGAATGACACTTTTAATTGCTCAGCAATATTGTAGACTTTAGTAGCTGAGATCTAATCTAGTCTGTTTGATGTGTGGTTGTGGAAGTTGTTTTCCTCTTTACTTATTATGTGTTGTGTGATTATTACCAATTATTCATATTAAAAAAACCAAAGTTGGGCACGATGAGTCTCGATCTTGAACTACGATGTTGTACTTTGGAAACCACTGTACTAGAGGGAATCCTACGGTGGAGGTACCATCGACTACCAAGTAAATGTAACCATTGACTGGGACTTGGGTAGGTACCTTGCTACTACCTCTATAGCTTAGTTGAGGAATGTGTATATAATACACCGTCAATAATGTATTACAGACGACGACAACAGACACAGTCTGTCCGTCTGTCTGTCTGTGGACGAAGGAGGGTAGGTAGACGAAGGAGAGACGGAGACGGGATGTTTCATTGTTGTTGTGTTACGGAGTATAATACGGTACCCTACTTACCGACATGCGCACACGCAGCGCGAGCGGCTTGCAACGATCACAGCAACTGTAACCAGGAGTTTTTACAATAATATTGGGGATTATTGATGATTGAAGTTATTATTGATTGAAAAGCTAGTAGTAGTAGTAGTTTGAAAGCTTTCAGTAGATCGATAGAGGTAGGTCATATAAAGTGAGGTCGCGGGCGATATCCTCTCTAGGTCCAAGGTCACGGCGCGGGCGTGCGGCCTACAGCCGTCCGTCCGTCCGTCCGCTGCGCGCGCGCATCTAGCTCGCGTACCTACCATCACGTCGCCCGTCTAGGCAGGCAGGCAGGCGTTACACGCTCGGTTCTCATATCGAACTTAAAGCTTCTTCTTGATCTGAACACCATTAAGACCACATTGCATTTTAGTAAAAGCTTAAAGAAAACTTCAATGAAATAGTTTGACTTTTTTAAATAATTTGTTTTTTTTTTGAAACTTTTCCCAATAAAAGTTTTATTGAAGCTTTCTTGAACACCGAGAGCAACCTTATAGGATGAGATCGACCCTTATCCAACATCGGGGGCTGACAGAGCCAGCAACGTTGTGTCCTGTCAAGGCACCGACCACAGCTCGTGCTTTGCTTCTACCGTTGTTCAATATACGAGAAGCCCCTCCGGTGCTGCTCTCTCTATGAATTTGTTTGAATGTAGTAGCCCTGGACTGATGTCCCTCTCGAAGAACTTGATGACAGACCATCATGTTTTTGACGTTCTTAGCACTAGTGGCGAGAGGTGACCGATATTCATCACCTATAATGTTATTGTATATTTTATGTTTATACATACATATTACATAGGTATTGATGAAGAAACTTGACGTTTACTATTTATATATCCTTCATTTTATAGAAATTAATTATATTAAACAATAGATGTTAACTTTATTTATATATAGATTGTGTGTTAAATACGATCATGGTATAACATTTTATTAAAAATTCACCCCGTCTCGTCGGAGACTGAATCCAATAGGTAACCATTAGACGAGCTACGAGCAGTGTGTCACTAACGTACGACTATGTCCACTGACAACCGACAACCGACAACTTGTGACAACAATGTACCGAAATGATGATTACTTTAGTCAAATGTCAAATGATGATGAGTGTAAAGTAGAGAATGATTGTCCCGACGCGACGCGACGCGTACACTCACACTAATGGTTGTTTGATGTTTGATGTTTGTTTGTATATCTATCTATACCTACCTTACATAAATATAGATAACTATACAGCAGCTAGGTAGCTGGGTGTCTTAACCATTCGGTTGACACCTCCGACCGACCAGACGCACCGTAACCACTCTCATAGAGCTAGTGTTTACTATACATATTTGTGAAATTGCAAACTTATCGTTTGTTGTTTACTCACACATGACACACGTCCGCGTCCATTGATTGACTTGTCATGTGTGACACACACGGTCACTATGCATACAATATACTGTGCGGTCAGGGTTTACGACCATTTCATGTTCTTTGTCAAACTTTGTATCTCACTCATAATATAAATGCATGTTCGTTAGTATGAAGGTAAGTACTAGGGAAACATAATAATAACAGAGGATCCGTTGTATATGGGTCGTTGAAGCGACCGGACGACCTATTGACCGTGAAGTGAACGAACAATCCTCGTGTGTACGATGTGCAAATACCAGGCAATCATAATATCATATAGGTCAGTGCATTTCCGCGGAGATTGATCACGAATTGTACGTTACGTACAATATACGTGTACACTCCGAGTCCGGACCAATGGTTCTCAAATATTTCAATGTTCATCTCGATTAGGTACGTACGATTGAACGGACGAGCGCTCTACGCTCTCGACGCTCTTTACGCTCGACCGAACTGATGATACGTTCAAATTAACATTAACTGCAATGTAATTTACCTCTGTTATACAACAATCATGTATAAATTAGGTATTAATGCAGATAAGTAAATATGAATGAACAAACAAACAATACTAACAATAATTTCCTTTAAACTCGTGTTCGAATCTTAGAAATATGAGCAGTGACCCGCCTAGCGCCTTCTCGACCCGGAACAGTAGGTAGTTACCACCAATAGATGAAAGTACTCGTACAATGGGCCGATGATGCTTTCTCGTTGGTTATGTTCGCCTGGTACCTCACCACTGCTGAGTTCGCGTCCTATTGACACCGACACCGCACGCCGCGCCGACCGCGCCGACCGCGCCGGTGCCGACCACAATGTCGGCCGATCATGCATCGCCCGACATATAACAAACTTTTACAACGACTATAAAACCGTTTGTTGTACAAAAGCTCTATCTACATATAGAACCTACCTATAGGTACCTACTTGTATCTACACATAATAAAACTTTATGTGAAACACTTTACTTTACGAGGGCCATTCAATCGGCGGCCTTTATAAAAACCCTATTAATTTTCAATTCATACTACCTACAATAACTACATACATGGATTACACTTAAAGATTTTAAACTTTTAAAACTTTTTTTACTTAAAGATTTTATTTGTACTTTAATTACTTTAATATAAAACGTTTACAGAACTCGGAGCTTTCGTCTCACAAAGCTTACCGACGAGCACTGCTCACTGCTAGTTCAGCGTTCATTCAATACGTCACATTTGACAATAATAATTCGAAGCACATGCATACAATACAAGATGTTCCCGTTCATTACAATAGCAATTAAATAACAATAACAATGACTGTGAAATGACGAGCTGTGGTGCCTGGTCTATTCAGTACACATCGCACGCACGGCGCACGAAGCGATGCACGGCTCATGACTGTAAACGACAGACGATATTAAAAACTCATCACAATATTATACATAATATATCCCACGCGGCCCACATTACTGAACAGTAGCTTTATTCGACTCTCTGTCTGACCCACTCCACTCCACTCCACTCCACTCTACACGAGCGAGGATATTATCATTGTTTGCAGCGACCAAAAATATGTTTATTGTTTAACCGTTCGACGTATAAATCTTTTTAATTTAAATGAAAATAACGGTATGTTTTATGTGGTGTATTGAATCTGTTATAACTACCATCTTCTTCAACTCGAGCGAGGATTATATGGGTTAGTGGCGGAGCTACCCGGTCTCCGAGCTATAAGTAAGTAGGTAGGTGTAGGAAAGGTCATCCATTGAAGGAACATGTGTCGGTCGGACACGGACTCGTGGTGATCGAGGATACAACGAGGAGAGACGCGATGCATTCATTATTGTACTGTTTTGTATACTATGGTCACATGGTGTTGATTTTTTGTTAACAGTAATCATTAGTAAGCAAATATCTCTACCTCAAAAGCACAATGGATAGACCATTGTGCTTTTGAGGTAGAGATATTTGCTCAATAATTGTTACTTTTCAGGAGAGTCAACTAAAGAGAAACCTTGGCAAATTGTATGTAACCTTATTTTTTCATAAATGATATTTATTCTACTACAATATTAAGTTCTAAAAATATTTCGTACAACGAGATCCGATAAATGTCAAATATACATACATAGGCATATATTTCAAAGAAAGTACACATGAAATAATTTACTCTCTTGTATTAATACTTACTAAAAGTTATTAAACGAAAGTTTATCATTAACACTAAGTACCCCGTACCTAATACGGTAGGTACTCGGTACCTCCTACTAGCTAGACTGTGATAATATCTGGTTAGCAACAAGATATCAGCAATGCAAGGTCTAGGCGTTGCGGCCAGAGCCGGAGGTGGTCCCAACTGCCAAGGTCAACGTCGTGATTAACTTTCAATGGAACGTGAAAGGGCAAAGAAAGTGACTGTCTGTACCCGTCTAGCTAGCTGCCTTTACCCGCCTCTAGCCGCCTCTAGCCGTCTAACCACATCGTATCCATCAGATAACAACTAACACCTTCTCGGTTACTATTCAACAACAAAATTCTGCTATCAAAATGTACTAAAACATAATTTAAATTATTAGAAAAGAATGTCCCAAAGTCAACGAAACTTTTACTACCGCAGCATCTAATTTACAACATGGCCAAACTAATTAATTTGTAAATCAAATAAAATATAAGAGTGCTTATTAAATTAATTAATTTTATGGAATTTAATTAAAATTATCCAAGTTTAAATACGGTATCAATTAATTGCAGTTGTCAGTCGTAACTTCCGTTCACAACCTGCTGCTGTGCATGCTTGTTGAACTCATGCTGGTCGGTCGATGCGAGACACGCGGGACGCGGCCGATCTTGTTATAAGCACACTGGACTGGAATGCACTGACTATAATTATTACAGTTATATAACTTTATAATCATAAATAAAACATCATAAAACAGTGAAGTCAATTAGAGCAAATGAGTGTTTTGTCCATTTTATGATCATCTGTTAAGTGATCGCTGGCGGCAGTGATCGGTCTCGGCTAGACTAGAACTGTTATAGTTTGATCCAAATGCAATTAAATGATCAACTAAATATTTAAATCATTGCTCTCAATAGGAATTTTCGACAAAGCTGTAATACTTATATTGATACAGGTTTTCAACGGCGTTGTTAAACAAAACACTTCATTTACACATGAATGGAGGTCATTTGAATATATTATGTATAAAAGTAGGTGCCTTTAATAATTTTATCTATAGATAGGTATCTACTTATTCACAACTGAACAACGCTTTGAACTTTGACACTATAACTTGAATGAAACACATAATCTTCATAAATCAATCAGTTTAGTCATACGTATACCTATTTTATTAAAAGTGTAGTCTTTCTTTATAGTAAGTAATTATGTTCTGATCATTAATTTTTAAAACTACGGGTTCAGATCGGAGATATTTTTTTCATTTATGTTTTAATAATATCATCCTAACTGTCCCTGATTCCTCATAAATGACCTCTATGTTGGAACTGAGTTACAGTAGCCCTGGTCGCGAGTGGTGATGAGAGTTTAAAATGTATATATGTTTGTATGTTGTCAGATAGTCACCATGAAGGAGTAGCGACTGCCCCCCCCCCAGCGAGCGCGTGTATCAGTGACCCCCCGACCGCCGCGAGCGACCCCTCGACCCCCCGAGACTCACGTCACGTCGAGATGGCGCCCCCAGCACACCCGCGATACCTTCTCCCTGCCATACTACTACTTGTAACAGGTTAGTACCTATTTACCTCTACCTACATTATACACATCATCAATGAGTAATTCACTCATCATCAACTAACAACATTTCCTTTAGGCTTTAAGTTCAATATGTCCCTTTCATTTTTAGTGTGCAGGGTGAAGGGGTTGCTGTACTTAAATATGATATTGTTGACTCGTGATCAAAATTACTACTTGTTGTAAGTTAAGTACAATACAATACTCTAACTAAATAAAGTATGTATGTAGGTAGGTACCTCGCTACTTGTTCTATGATTGTCGCTCGTTTTACAACTTTAAACTGTTCTTGTATATTTTGTATTTGAAAGCTTTGTCGTTCGTTTTGTGTAGATTTCGAAGTTTATGTTACTAGATAACGGCCAGAAACAAGTTCTTGTTTGGTTTTATCTAAGTAGGCTCGCAACGACCGCGTGGCCCTCGTCGTCGACCGGTGCGATCTGCGATCTCAAGCTCGGGAACTTTCAACTTAAACGCGAGTGCAGAAACTTGATGAAGTGCGATAAGAATTTGCCGTTTCGTGGAGTTGCCCATAATGTTCATAAAAAATTATATGCAAAGTGCATCGACCGACTGACTTCAATATCAAATTTATAAGTTTCATTCAAATATACATACTATTATAGTGCCTAGAGATAGTAGTGTACATTACTGTAATAAGGCTAGAAATGTAATCAGTCAAGAATTACTTACGAATATAGAGCACCGTTTCCAAAGAGAAATCAGTTTGACAAATGTGTCCATAAAGTAATGTAACAACCTCTCCGCACAAACCAGATACATATAATATAGATCGATGATATATTGTACTGACCGATTAACGACTGAACACAAATTTAGTACCGTTGGGAGCCGCGCGCGAGGCGAGTGGCGCTGCAAGCGACGAGACGCCTGAGGACAGCTGCTTGTCTGTGGTAGAGACCTACTGCTGCTCGAACTGCGAACTTTCGTTATAATTACACGTGTGTACGAGTACCTTCCTACACTGCATACCTATATCGGTTTATTAATATTTACATACTTTACGTTTCATGTTATACTAGGTATAGGTATGAGGTTGGTAATAAATTTCTTCATTTGCAGTTTTGGCACCAAAGAGCATGGAGAAGGAAGAGAACAATTTAAATGTCAGATATATCGGAAATCGAGAGACTTGCGAGAGACATACATTTTATTATTCTATACCGGCACAGTGTACTCTTCCCGTTTATCCATATAATTAAGGAATTTACATGTACATTTGAACTACATATTGTAATGTTATCACAAGACACGGTGTAATACCTACCCTACATGTAACGCGCGAGTCGCAACTCTGTTCGATACAACTCAAACATTTTAAGCTTTTTCCTTGTTCGTTTTAAATTAATATAAAACATTTTTGAAAATTCATCAGAGATATTAAAAAAGATCCCGTTTGGTAACGAACGAGATGTAAGAAGTACCGCTATACTCTCACATATGTACCTACCTACCTACCTCTATACCAGGTAGATCAGGGTATCAGGTATGCCATATGCCGTATGAGGTACCAGGGGAACAGCAATTAACGACACGTACAATTAAAACATTCACCGATATGATAAAACACTGCATTTCACTCACTGCACGCCACACGTGTACCTATATTGTGTGCCATATCCTTTACTTTACTGTTTGTTGTTGAAACTTGATTGATTATTGCACTTACATCGAAAGATTAAACTATAGGCTTCAAGCAAAGTTTATTGATCATACTGAGAACATTCAATATTCGAGAAATTGAGTTAAGTATACAGAATAACTTAAAAACAAACATTCTTTCAGCTGACGAAAATAGAAATGGCGATATTTGGTTTGAGATAGAAGATGGAACGCGATTTTTGCACCTCCGCCGAATTTTGTGTCACACTAGTAGTTCGTAGGTGCGGCATCGTTGCCCTCGTCGCGAAATGACCAATTTGGGGTTAAATTATAACATTATTTATTAGAAGTAAAGGGACATAAATCCAATTAGGACATACATAATCATTTAGAATGTTTAAGTGACAATAATTTTTAAATTTTATCGTTTATTTGCTTAGACCATTTATTTATTTGAAAAAAAAAATCATATTTATTTAAAATTAAATTAAAAATAATAAATTTATTATAATTCATTATTAAGTAGTTAAAATAGAAAAATAAGAGGTATTATAATGTTCAGGTTCTTCATTTTCAAACAAATTTTCCTCGATTCCCAAAAGTTGTGAATTTTGGATTGAATCACTTTAATTCTCAGCATGAGATTTATAGAAAGTATGATGTGGACACCAAACCGGCGATTTTCCCTAACATATTATTATTATTTTACAAGGTAGATTAGGTAAAGGTCGTAGATTACATGATGATTTTTTTAAATCCCCCTGTAAACTACGAACTAAGTATACCTATCGATAGGTCTTTTATTTAGTAACCATATATAAATGTGTAAGCCTAAGCACCTACGTAGTGAAGTGGTTTACCCGATGCAGTGTAGTGAGAGATGTACATACGATTGCTCGCGATCATTGCTCAGGCGCAGGCGCAGGGCGCAGCTTGTACCTACCGCCCGCCGCGTGTGTATCCCGAGCCCCGAGTGTATTGAGGTACGATAGAGGTAGAGAGAGCCGCGTCTCTACTCTACTTAGGGCTTAAATATCGGTCCATTTTTTAATTCCGGAATTCAGTTACAATATCGATCTATCTAGTTTCGGAATTCCGGAATTCAGTTACAATATCGATCTATCCAGTTTCGGAATTCCCGAATTTGATGCATCCTTTAAACACAATAGGTACTTATACAAAATGCATAAAATTTTTTGAATAACTGATGTTATCGAAATGAAGGAGTATTTTAGGTAGGAATCTGTTCAGAACTGTAATAATTATAATTAAAAATTAAGAAATCTATCATCTACAACTTTTGTTGGATGTGAAATTTCAAAAAAGTCAGTACGTTCAAGCTGTTGTCTGTTAGAGAAATTCTTACACGATTACAAATGTAAGAAACTGGTGAAAAGTCGCGTTCAGCCTCAACACTAGTAGGCGGTATTGTTACTTGAAGCATTTGTCCTCTATCGCCGCCGTCTTAGAAAACTGCCTTTTCGACTCTTAACAAACGATATTGAAATTCCGGTTTTGCTCTCACTAATTCCGGTATTACAAACTATAGTGAAATAAATCGGAATTCTGGCATTATGTTAAAACCGGAATTCCGGAGCTCAAGCCGTAACTCTACTCTACCGACGACGACCGACTATCTCTACTCTACCTACGCCACTACTCAATTTATTATGATTCTCCATCGATACGACGTACACGCCGCGGCCGCACCGCCCCAGCGACGCGTTGTCTCTATATATTTGTTATTATGCTGATAATACCTACATCATGTGGACGTGCTAAAACCATTAATAATGGAGATATAACTCGTGTACCTATATATACCTTACATGTAGGTATACATTTGTATCCCGACCGACCGATCGACCGATGGATCGACCGACAAGTCCGACAACCGACAGCTGCAGAGACGATGCACTTTCCCACGTTATGTCGTTGGTACCTACTTGTCTTGTTGATATATGTACCTATATACATACATATTATGCAGGAAGGTGTCTGATTATATACACTACACTACACTTCACTCATTGTACCTTCGCAGTGATGTGGACTAACACCATCATATCAGACGCTACTTCATCATGCCCCTCCGTCAACTCCACACGCTTCTACCTCTAGTTACAGTCTACATCCAAGTCCGACTTACTCTTCTGATGAGGTCGGACAACATGAATCCCACCTCAATTGGAAGAACACGCCTTTTTACAGATTTGAGATATGGGATTACATTATATTTGAAAAGATAGTGATCGCACAGAATGGAGCCAACCTGGATGCTTCGAATACCGTCGTCGTCATGTTGACGTCACATAGGTGTGTAATGAAGTTGAGGGTAGATGCAGTGATGTTCCTATCTAGCTAGTGGAACATAATGTGTTACGAGTGTGACAGAGAGAGATCTCGTCTCTAAGCTCTCACAGACAACCGGTCGTCGGTCGTCAGTAGGTGAGTGTTGTTGATCACACGTGGGGTGATGTAGGTCGAGTCGCGTGTCAAGGTCGCCTCGACCTCGGCGCACTACGTACCAACATTACCTATATTGTATAGCTACGTACGTGTGCAGTGCAGTTGTATTCTAAGTGTAACTTGTAGGTACGAAGTGGATGTGGGTTCAGGGAGGGAGGTACTAGCTCCTAGTTGCGATGCACTGAGACGTGTCAAGATCACCTCACCGGCGCGGGCAAGCGGCCGCGCGCGCTGCAATAGGGATGTGACCTACTTGTCTATATAGATCGTATACTTACTTGTAGGTAGGTATCTACATGTTACATTGTGATCTGATGACGTCACACTACCATCTACTTAGTACTCGTAGGTATATATCGACACACTGCTCCCAGCTCCCTCCCTAGGCCGTAGCGTGCTGCATCCTCCTTTACCTCGCTAGCCGTGCTCTACCTCTACCTAGAACATGGATCACCAAGCAATCATACGTTATTGGGTTACGGACGGACATATTGACACTATTTTATATAGGTACTTACTATTGTTAGGTACCTATACGTGTCATGTCTCGTGTCTCAAACTGAGACAGACTGACTTCTATCGAGACAAGATATAGGAGGTGAGGTAACCTTAGATAGAGTCGATACAAAGCCAACTCGTAGCGATGGCGATGTCACTTGCCTCCTGTTCCTCTCTCCTGACACACGTCGCGGATTATGCACTGGATACAGTTCCTTGCATCTGTCTATCCTGCTGCCAAGATACATTCTCTCTTCAACTTTCGTCGACGACAGGATGTATACATATATTGTATGTAACAACAATATTGTAAGTTCATTGTGAGAGAGCTTTCTGCTCGGTTATATAACGTGAGTGTCAGCGTGTCACGGTCGGTAGAGTTAGGTTCAATCAATGTGCACCCTACCTACATACATACCTACCTACATGTTGTGATGTGATAGTGATATCGGAACAAGTGTGGCTTGTACCATAGCCTACCTACACGTCCAGGTTTATTTGTAGACGGGTCGGTCGTAGCTCGTCCCTTGTCTAGTGGTAGTTATCGCCTTGTCCTCCTCCTCTCAAGTTTTATCTTGTACGACTAGCTCGATGTCGGGGCGTCGCGCGGTGCGAGCTCGCTGTGTGGGTGGTTACTTACTACAATCACATACACTATCTCAACTATCTCATCCAGAGGTGGTTTATACTTTAGTATTTGGTTAACACTTTCCTTACAATGTTTTATCTCGGTGTGCCCTGGAACCTGGAGACTATACAATAAGTTGTCGTTATGTATTTGTGCAGGTGTGTACCGGACCGAGACGGCCCGGGACGCGACCTGCCCGAGGATCTGCGGCCCGGCGCTGCAGGGCGAGCCCGTCTGTGCCACCGACGGCGTCATCTATCCCTCGCTCTGTGAGATGCGCAAGAAGACCTGCGGGAAGGGTATGTCCTCCTGGTACATTAGCCCGGCGAGCCGTACGCTCCACCGTGTTGTAGCTATCTATACTACTTACGTATATACGGTTGCAGGTGTGAGACTAGCGCCGGAGCAAGGCACGTGTTCCCGAGCGCAGGGATCCAAGTGTGAGCACCGTTGTACCGCCGAGAGGGACCCCGTCTGCGGGACCAACGGACGGACATATCTCAACCGGTGCATGCTGCAGGTCGAGATATGCAGGTCTGTTTACCACATTATATCGTTTGCGTTACCTCTATATCACTTCATTGACGAACGTTTACAATAAAAATGAAGGTCAATATACTTTTAATTTTTATCCAATAAACAGCTCGATGTCGGTCGGGGGATCTTCGGTAATACGTAACAGTAATAGTCCTACCTTCTAGGTTAGATCGTGGCGTCCATGTTGTTGTTCCACTCGAATAGATGTGGTGTAGTTGTAGCACCGTGCGATGTGCGGTCACATTGCGGTGTCATACACTTACCGTTCCAGTAATGACACCGCGCTCACCGCTCACCGCTAACAACACATTTAGAATGCAACTCATAAAGCGTGGTAAACCACCAACATTTTACATCGTAAATACTTATCTCTACCTACTAAGTATCTATCTATATCTACTGACCGCATCCTTTTCGGTATCTCAGTATCAATAAATCGCAGGAGGCAGTACTTGGACAGAATACGTGTTGTCATATCGTCTCGTTTCATCAAGGATGTCGTCATTATGGCATGTTTCCAACAGTATATTTATACCTACCTAGTAATGTAGTCGGTACGTGTATGTATAATGTTTCCAGGATGGGTATAGGACTGTCCCACCTCGGTGCGTGCAACAACATCAGCGCTCACCGCGAGAACTGTCCGGTGAACTGCTCGCAGGCTCCTCTCGACGGACCGGTCTGCGGCTCCGACGGGAACGTCTACAAGAGTACCTGCCAGATGAAGCTCCTCACTTGCGGGTTTGTTCTTATACCTACTACATATACTATCTACCCTACACATGCTCGCTGCTCTTACCTGGTGTATGCGATGGAAGGTATTCAATGAGTGTCAGTAGATGTACACTTATATGTATGTAATGGACGTCGGTTGCAGACAGGGCGTGGTGAAGACGAGCAAGAAGCACTGCCAGACGACGCGCCACTGCCGCGAGTCGTGCTGGCGTGTCGCCAAGCCGACCTGCGGCTCCGACGGCAAGCTGTACGCGAACGCCTGCAGGATGAAGGCGACCAACTGCGGGTACGTCACCGCCACGCTACTCCTGGTGCCCTAGTACCTCGCTACTGCTCGTATCTAACATACGTACGTACGTGTTCCAGGAAGCACGTGTTCGAAGTGCCGATGGCGTTCTGCGTGTCGCAGGAGCGCACGTCGGGCGGCGCGGTCGAGGCCTGCCCCATGGACTGCTCCGGACATCTCGAGAAGCTCGCCTGCGGCTCCGACGAGAACATCTACAGGAACGAATGCGAGATGAAGATGCTCAACTGCGGGTATGTTTTGTCTTCCTGTTCCGTCCCGTTCCATGTCGTAGTTTAGTCTACACACTACATTGTATTCAACTCGTGTGCCTTATATATTCCAGAGTAAGTAATAGAAAGATAGTGAAGAAGATGGACATGGAGAAGTGCAAGCTGAAGATGTCCAAGTGCCTGAAGGTGAAGTGTCCGAGCGAGTTGGACCCGGTGTGCGGGACCGACGCCAGGGTCTACGACAACCCTTGCCACCTGAAGGTCGCAACCTGTCTGTGAGTATTGTCTCTATGTTTAGTACTATATGTGATATCGTGCGAGTTGCGTGTAACGATGTATGTGCGGTTATCGGATGCAGGAAGGGAGTGCAGCTCGCACACTTCGGCAACTGCACGTTGCTCCCGCGCATGGAGACCGACTGCCCCGAGTCCTGCGACAACGTCTTCGAGCAGCCGGTCTGCGGCTCCGACGGTAACGTCTACAAGTGAGTCTACATATATACATACGTATTGTCAACGCTACACTCACTGGCTGTGAGTCACTGTGGGTGTACCTCCTCAACAACGTTAACTACTATATCTAGCGCAGGTTGAGCTCAACACATCTCTAAATAATTGCAATTACATACCAATCAGCATATACCTGCACTTTACTTTCTATTCTTAAATTACTAGTAGTAGACTCCAATACATAGGGAGCAATTAAACGGTTCAAATGTTACGAAACTACTGGGGAAAAGTGTACCACGTTCTGTTTATAATTATTAAAATAGACATATGAATATTACAGTAAAACATAAGATGGAGCCACTCGCTTTGACGTATATGTACTTCAAACAACAATTGTATTGATGACCAACTGTCTGTCTATGTGTGGTGTAGATCGGAGTGTGCGTTGCGTCGTGCGACGTGCGGGCAGCACGTCGTATCCGTGTCGGCGGCGCACTGCCGCACGACCGCGCTCTGCCACGAGCCGTGCCCCGACACGCCCGCCTTCGTCTGCGGCTCCGACAACCGCTTCTACAAGAACGAGTGCATCATGAAGAAGGAGAACTGCGGGTGAGTGACGCGTGTCTGCACTCACTTGTACCGTACGTATGACGTATCGTATATATATATATACCTGTATGTGCAGTAAGCACGTGTTCGTGGTGCCGTTGAAGCGATGCCTGTCGCGGTTCCAGTACTCGGGCTGCGCGCGCGTCTGTCCGCCCGAGTACGACCCCGTCTGCGGGACCGACAACAAGACCTACTCCAACCGCTGCTTCCTCGAGATGGAGAACTGCCGATCTAGGTAACGCACCTCTACACACTGCATTACTCACACTGTAGTACATAATACAACAGATCATTTTATCACTATAATTATTTATTCCACATTATGTTTCAGAAGTCTCGTGCAGCTTAAATCCCTTGGGACGTGTTCGGATCCGATTGCAGAGGAAACTAAAAACTATCTCTATCGATAAATTATCGGTACTTTAGTATAGTACCTACGGTAAGACCGCACGGTATCAGTACCTGCACGGTACGACCGCAATGGGTTAGAACCCTATCAGTGCCAACTGTTTGTATTGTAAGTAGACTAATGTATTAAGTGACCAATGTTGAATGTAATGTACGTCTTCCATTTGTCTTTGTTGTTGTCTATTCCTATATACTATGATATTATAGGAGTGGAGATCTATGTATGACTCTAGTTCAGTCAGAATATAAGTACATCTACGTAGTTGGTAATTAGGTAAACAAATCTTGATTCGTTTAACTTTACTTTCCTGTGTTTTAAGATATAATCTAGGTAGGATACAGTTGTACCGTTTATACATTACACAATCAATATTTACTCAAAGTATACATATATTAGAATCAGGTAACAACTACCGCGTCGTCGCTCGCCCGGCTACAGCCAGCTACCGCTGTGCGAGAGTGCGTCGTCGAAGGGAGGTTCAGATGTTATATATAATCCCTGCTATTTCATGTTTGATAAAGTTTTCCATTAGGTATACATGTAATATCAAACATTCATTACATTATCAACTTAAAATTAAGAATATAACAAACAAAGTAAAAATACTTACCTTGTTCATTCAATAAGATAACATGTTTAAATTAAATGTTACGACTATTTACTCAACTCTATATACTTATATGTAATCATAATATATTGTTTACGTATAGGTTGCTGTATTATGTAGGTAGGTAGGCTCGTATAGAGAGTCACAAGTCCAGTTACAGAGGAAGGTAGCAGCTGTGCATCGATATGTGTATGTTGGGGAAGCTCTAGCTGTGGTGATGGTAGTGCACTTGTGACCGCTCTCTCTACGCTCGCTCGGC
This sequence comes from Idaea aversata, assembly GCA_907269075.1. Classification (NCBI taxonomy): domain Eukaryota; kingdom Metazoa; phylum Arthropoda; class Insecta; order Lepidoptera; family Geometridae; genus Idaea; species Idaea aversata. The sequence continues at coordinate 11,445,470 of OU026107.1, forward strand.
TACCTCTACCGTCGACGACGATGTGTCCTATGTTGACGACATTGCTTCTGTTACATTTAGTACAATAATGTTGTTATCTCTAATTAGATATTATACACTAGATATATCTACATACTTGCTACTAGGTAGGTATATAGTTGACTTTATATACGCATTTATTAATTGTAATATTGACATAATATATTAACTAGGTAGTATTATTTATTTTGTTAAATATTTATTTTATGTTTTAAGTTAGTAAAGGTACCGTAAACCGTTGACCTACATTGTTTGTAAATATTTCGCAATTGTCATTCCATCTGTGCACTTATTTGCTGGTTGATGGCGAACCTCGAAGGGAGTTGATTGCGCTACGAACGACATTCATTTAAATAAACTTAGGTGTATGAAAAATGTGTCGATTGATCGGTTATTGCTATCACAAAACATATGTCAATTTGACTAATGTATATGAAACTATTTATTATTCCAACTTTCAAGGCGTTGGAATTAAAATATTCAAAATATAAAGGAATTTGCATTTTTAATCTAATGTTCTGATCTGCCAGTTTGTGCATTTTATTGGAAGTACATATTATGTGAATGCAAGTTTTTCACGAATTAATAATGAATCGAAAATGTTAATAATGTAAGTTGTTAGGTTATTTTGTTATTTATTGTTTACAATCATAATTATTTGCTCAAAATGTAAACTGTACTTGCTTATTGCATACTACCTTATATACTACGATAGCAACTCTGAATCAATTTTCTAAAAATGAACTAATTCAAAGTAACCTAGTATAAATTGTAAAAACTACAAAAAACGATTAAAAAAATCACAATACATACATTACTTTTTTTATTTTTGACATTAAACCCTTTCCTAAGAAGTAGCAAAGTACCAGGCGTATATAACCGTCGAGGCGGTATACATAAAGTCCCTCTTGTGTGTCCTACCCTCGTCAGTTGACAAACGTTATAAAAATATTCTTAATAAATATCAATATCGATTTTTTTTAACGTTTTTATTATTAACAGGAGTACGATACGTCATACGACACGTGTGTCGTGACGTGACGTATAGTGTTAAGGTTGAGTCTTCTCTCTCTCCATGTCCTGCCTCTTCTCTTTCTTAGTTCTGAAGTCTGCATAAATCTCCTGTACAGATCTCGTCTTAGTCTCTGGTACTTGAAGCGTGAAGTATACGCCCGCCAGGAGGCAGATGCAGCCGAAGAAGTAGAACGCGACGTGGACTCCCATAGCGTTGGCGAGCGGCTTGAAGAACAACATCTGGAGGAAGGCGGCGAGCGAGGCGCACGCCATCGTCGTCGCCATCACGCTGCCGCGATACTGCATATACACAGACATACATAATTAAATACAGATATTACATAATTAAAACGATCCGGCTCGAAGGACCATTAATTTTGTAGTCTCATTTAAAGATAAAGCGGAGAGAAGTGGTAAGTAGAAAGCTCCCCCTGACCTTGTATGAGAATATCTCTCCGGTGACGACGACGGAGAGCGGCTGCAGGCCGGCGGCGTCGCAGAAGATGCACACGCAGAGCGTGACGACCGGGATCCAGCCTGGGGCGGTGGAGCTGTGGTCGCTCACCACGAACCACGAGGCGAGCGCTATCATGCTCAGGCCGGAGACGACCGCCGTCAGGATCAGCAGCGGCCTCCTGCCCGCCTTCTCTATGAGACTGGAGGCGAGCATGGCGCCGGCGACCTGCACCGCGCCCAGCGCCATCGCCTGCTGGTTGGCCGAGAGGATCACCCCGCCCTCTCCGCTCCCCTCGCTCGCCCGCTCGAAGATCTCCCCCGCGAAGTTGAGGACGGGTATAGCGCCGCACACCTCCCGCGACAACGTCGCCACCAACGCGATTGTGAACGCTCGACGCAGGTACCGATCCGTTACTGTTCACATTATACATTCACATACATTAATGTAGGTACACACTTACTGTTCTAGATATAATTGATTGGAATAATGTCAGTAATATGATTTATCAGAACGTGTATCTAAGCACAAGAATTCAGTGGTAGGTATATATTCACAAAGCATCAACAGTTATAGATACAGATACCTAATTGATCAGATCTCTGGTCCATTCCTCAATATGCAAACGTACGTACGTACAATGTAGGTAGGTATGTACGTGTATGATACCACTCGATCTAATGGAAAGTTAACTGTTGTGACATTGAACTCATTAAGACAAGCGATGTACGATCAGGGCCATTATTCACTAAGCTTCAAGTCGTCGGGCGCGCGTGATTACGGCGAGATTTCCATACAAAAACCCCACCCCCTCCACCCCTAATCACGCGCGCCCAACGACTTGAAGCTTAGTGAATAATGGCCCAGTGATGAGTGAGACGTCTTGTGTATTTAATGGAGTTGCAATGCTCTCTCAATGAATACCTACTGTTTGTGCTTTTAATATTATATAAATGTCGCTGATTAGTATAATATATTTTAAGAAATTAGAGTACCTGAATTTAACGCGTTAATTACAACTGTCATTGGGAGTATGTTCCAAAAGAAGATTACAATGTCAACTGTTTTGAGAAAGGATAAGTAGTAAAGTTACCGATGGTTTTAAGCACGAAGCTGGACGGTTTGACTTCGTCGTCTATCTTCTGTTCCCGCTTGATGGCGTCCAGTTCGTCGACGACACGCTCGTCGTCCGGAGCCCGGCACCGGAGCCACGCCAGGGACCGAGCTGCCTCCTGTCACACACACAGACACACGCGTGTAGTGTACGATGGAATGCAAGGGTATACGTAGATGTAGGCTGTAGTTCGAGTTACCTCCATCTTCCCCTTCTTGACTAGATACGAGGGTGAGTCCGGCATCATGGCAAAGAGCAACAGGTGCGAGGCGGGCAGCGCGAGGCACACCCACAACACGCCGCGGTAACTCAACAGGTCACCTATCACGTACAGGAACAGGTTGCCGGATGTGTGCGCGAATATCAACTACAACAGACAACGTATCACATGTACACCTCGTATACCTCGATACCTATCTGATGCAGTTCTTGTTGTTGAATGCGTACCAACGATCCGAGGACACCTCGCACGCTATCCTCGCTGATCTCCTTCACGTAGAGAGGGCAGGCGACGTACGCGCCGGCCATCGTCACCCCGATGAGCATGCGCGCCGCTATCAACGCCCACACCTCCATCGAGGACAGCTTCAACGTCCACGCCGCCTGACATACAACACGAACTATGTACGTACAGCTATGTACCAGGTACAGAGCCAGTAGTCAGTTAGCGGAGGACACTCACCACTCCTACGGCGGAGACTGCGAGCAGCGTCGCCTTCCGTCCGATCTTATCGCAGCAGATGTCCAGCAGGATGTCGGCGGGGATGCACACGATGTACGCCACGGACGCTATCCACGACACCTGCACACACATACACACACACGTAGATACAACCGACTCTATCCTGGTCTGGCGTTGATGTCCACACTCACCTCGATGTCTGTGAGCGGCGTGTCGCGCGGGGACCGCTCCGACTGCAGTAGCAGCGACATTGGCGACATCCATCCGATGCTCGCTCCGTACGCGAACACTGGCAGGTTTACTACGACAACAATACATAACGTATAGTAGGTATATGCCATACTTGCACTACTTGCACCGGTCTTCATCTTCATTACAAATATATTAGACGTGAAATGGTAAACTTGGTTCTGTACACTCTCGAGTGTGGTATGTGGAATTGGAACCGTTTATTGTGCATCCATTTATTTGTTTTATTAAAATCAAGGTCTCCATAAATGAATAATATAGAATTTATTAGTCAATTATATACATGTAGATACAATGAAGGAAGGTAAATTAATAATTATGGATAAAATTATAATATTGAAAAACTGTGACTACCCATATCATGAAGTATCCAAGTAGGTACCTACGAATTATATAAATGAAGTAAATGTATACTCACTTAGAATAGCACATATTACTTGGTTTATCTTACTTCCTTCACTGAACATAAAATAATATTTTCTTACTGGAGATTTCATTTTGTAAATTTTGTTCTTATTTAATAAACTGTAATTTTGAAATGTACTTTATTTTATTTTAATATACTATACAATATATAGTTATTGTATAATAATTTAACCGCGATATAAGTATAGCAAGCAATGAGAAACCAAGTAGGTGTGTATGTGCTTAGTTAGATGTTATTATTTACATCTTCACAAATATTGGATGTATAAATATTGTCGAGTGAGTGAGTCGAGCGTCGCGTCGGACGGAGAGACTCGCACTGCACTGCACTGACTCGCGTACTCTACAGGTGCTCATTCATATATAAATATTATCTGTATATTGTTGATGTTGTCTTAACGATCATGTTGTATCAATGTAGGTACTTACTACGTCTACTGCCTTATTTATGAATATACTAATATTTGTTACATTTTATCTAACTATTGTAGGTAAGTAGATGGAATACCGTCGCTATCTCTACTTACAGTTCGACGCACTTGTAGACCGAGCTCGGGCTCGGGCTCAGGCTCAGGTCTAAGGTTTTGGCCTTTGAATAAAACAGATAATATTACACTGAGTAGGTACTTACCAAACTAACATAAAAAGCTGCGGTGAACTGAGTCCAAGGTACAACGATATCTTGGTTTTTTCTCGCAAGATGGTAGGTACGTAGGTAGAGTATTATTGCGTATAACGATATGTCCTTTTTACCTCCAGAATGCTACGTTCCATCGCCCTTTGGCATACTTCGAGTTTGGAGTCTCGGTGAGTGCAAAGGTTTGAGTAAGTACAGTAGGTAAGGTACCTTCTAGTGAAATCAATAAAAGGATGAGAAAATAAACTGAGTCGATACGACTGCAACATTCGAAACAGATTGAGTCTAAAACAAGACAGAAATTATAAATAACAATGAGTCGATGCCACAATTAATAAAACAGATGTAGTCGATACGACCACAAGATATAGACCGATAGGGTATATGGGCGGCGATTATACAGGGTTATTGGAAATTAATTGACACGGCGTTAAGGGCTTCTTCTGTGCACCATACTTTTGTTCTACGACTTTTGGAAATTCATTATAAAAATATTCCATACAAAAATAAAAAATCAAATCCATGTCAGTAACAAAATGAAAACGACTGAAGGAAGTCAACAACACAGTGCTTCATTTGATGGATACGTCAGGGCGCCGCCATCTTGACTACTGTTTTGTGTCTATAAATAGGAATAAAATGACGGAACGTGGTTCATTCTGTCGGAGTAGCTTCATGATGTCCGAACCTTTTTATGTTCGTACCATTTATTTGAGTTAATTAGTTTAATACCTTTTAGTGAGTGGATTAAGCGTTGTGGTAAAATAATGCCGATGGGTATGTAATTTATATGATTAAAATATGTTCTGACGATAAGTGCCTTTATATTTACGTAACGTTACGCTCAGATTTGGTTAAAATACCTGGTCCTTTATATCAGAAGTGCGATGACATAGTGAAAATCGAACTTTCACGTGGCACGTTTTCGGTCTTGCTGACAATAAGTGTTTTATGGTTTTAATCTAAATCTTAAAAAAAAAGGAGCGTGTAAAATATTGTGAATTATTGTGATATGAAATATTGTGATTAAATATAAAAACGCAAATCTATTGTTGAAATTTGTGGGTAAGACAATAATTAAAATAACGGTTAAATAACCTAAATATTTTTATTGTGATAAAAATTATACGGTGAAAAACAATAAAACATACAGAGGCTTCATAAATTACTGTGTTGAATTCAAGTAGCGAAGAGGGAGATATATTACTCCTTCTTCATCTGTTTATTTGAAGATGCTTTTAGTAATTTTGCAGATTGAATAGCGAGTGAATGTAGATGACTTGTAGATGGTGACACAGGTGAAAAACCGTGAAAACAGCACGGGGACAACACGTGTTTAGCAGAAAACACATTTCGTAAGCATTTTGTATAAAATGATGAGCTGTAAATATTGTATAATTAATGTGTTAATTTTTGTTATAATACAGTTGAACTATAGACAGGCGCAAATGATGGGCGCAAATGCTGGGCTCAAAATGAAGCGTGAAAACAGCCCGTGGATGTAGTAAAATGACTATGGTGGAAAATGGTGAGCTGTATCGTTTTTAATTTGTATAATGAGCTGAATACTTTCGTAAAAAAGTATAATTACAAAAATATCGCTAGGTTTGAAAAATTTAGAGCCAGGAGTGGCCGATGCAATCAATAAAGTGCTAAAATATCTTATCAAAATTGGTGATGCAAGTAGATTAAATCCAGATTTTTACATGGCTGTCTGAAATATTGTTTCTTATGAAAAGTTTTGAATTAGTAATGGTCGCTAGTATGGATATAACAAAGAAATATGCCATATAATTAGCGATGCAAATGGATTAAATTCAGATTTTTTAAAGCTGTATCGTTTATAATTTGTATAATGAGCTGAATATTTCTGTTGTAAAGTATAATTACAATTAAGGCTAGATTAAAAAAAAGTTAAGAGCCAGGAGAGGCCTATGAAGTCAATTAAGTTCTGAAATATTTTATCAAAATTGGTGATGCAAGTAGATTAAATCTAGACTTTTACATGGTTGTCTGAAATGTTGTTTTTTATGAAAGTTTTGAATTAGTAATGGTCGCTAGTATGGATATACCAAGGAAATATGCCATATTATAATTAGCGATGGAAATGGATTAAATTCAGATATTTTAGATGTTGCATAGAAATATTTTAGTTTTTGAACAGTTTTGGTCAGAGTAGATAATTGCCGCAAAAAGTGGATTCATGGGTAGATTCATATTTTTGACCAATTAGTCGAGAGTGTGAATTTGCAGATGAATTTATTTTAGTAAAGGTGTACATGCTATAAGATGTTGTGAAATAAACTCGATACGCTGTGAACGCAAGTCATTCTTAAACCGATAATATAAATCATTCAGATATGGGTGTCTCTCTCTCACAAGTGAAGCGAAATGTTCTTTGTGAGATGTGTAGCGAGAAATCTAGAATGAAGAGATCTGTAAATGTAAAAAGAAATGGCGTTGCAATATGGGTTCTAATGGCAGGATAAAGAAATAAAACTCAAATTAGAGATTCCCATGCAGTTGCAGTCACTTCAAACATTTTTCCAACAGAAGTAGAGTGACAGAATTGTGTATAGTAACAGATATCCATGGTGAACACTGGTACTTTAAATACATGGCGATACACAACTAAGCTGATATTGAACATCACTTGGTTTAAGCCATTTGGTTGAGTTGGTTGGCCGGCGATGGGATAGCTAGCTCTTCCAAGATTCTGTCCCTTTTGCTCTGGTGTGTGGTTGTGGAAGTATTGCGAACTGTAGATGTCTTTTGGTCGAGTTAGTTGGCCGGCGATGGGATAGATTCTGTTCTTTTTGCTCTGGTGTATGAATGTAGAAGTATTGCAATCATTTGATGTCTTTTGGTTGGACGTACATATGGTATTTTTTAACGGACGACTATTGACGGACGACAAATGTCGGACGACTATTTGTCGGACGACTATTGACGGACGACAAATGTCGGACGACTATTTGTCTGACGACTATTTGTTGGACGACAAATGTCGGACGACTATTTGTTGGACGACAAATGTCGGACGACTATTTGTCGGACGACAAATGTCGGACGACTATTTGTAGGACGACAAATAGTCCTCCGACTATTTTTTTTTTCATCTAAAACTCTTTTTGCGTATGGTTAGATACTCGTACTTAAGGAGTGAACTCCAGTCGTGCGTCGAAGCTGACACACACTTTTTTTTGAAGTGAAAACTTCTTATGGCGCGTTGGGCACTTTTGTGGGTGAGCATTTTCAGCCGTTCTCGCGACAGATGAGATTTTACACAGATATACAGTTTTCACTTCTGCCTGCACTCCCGGAGTGCGCTGTTTTTTTTTTCAGTTTTTCTCTAGTTTTTGTTTTCAGGTTTCTTTGTCAGGTTTTTTTAAGTTTTTGTTACCAGGACTTTTTTTTCAAGTTTTTTTTAGTTTTTGTTTTCAGGTTTTTTGAAGTCGGTTTTTTAAATTTTAATTTATTTTTTTATTTAACCATTTTTAGTGCCGCTGACACTGAAAATTCTACTTCATGAGGCAAAAGCGACTATTTCTTAAAATTGCAACCTGTACCTAATCGTAACTCATTGAAGAGTTTGGTGATGAGAATGTTCAGATGCTCCATTCGTCGATAGGTACCTATTAGTGTATGGGCCAATTCTACTAGTGGAAATGGAAAATTGAGCAATTTGCTGAACCTCGCTGTGCAGATCTGTTTATCACTCCAAAGATCCTCATCAGATCTTCATTTAGGATAGGGTTCTCTATCAACATTCATACAAGCCCAGTCGGGCGACTAACTTCGACTAAATTCTTCAAACTGTAAACTGTGATCGTAACCGATTCAAGAGTTGTCTGATGAGAAGGTGGTTTTAGATATTCCATTTATCGGTAACTATTAGTTTATGGGCCAATTCTACTGGTGGAAATCGAAAATAGAGCAATTTGCTGCACTCTCGAGGTGCAATGCTGTTCATCACTCCGAAGACCCTCATCAGATCTTCATTGAAGATAGGGTTCTCTATCAACATTCATACAAGCCCAGTCCGGCGACTAACTTCGACTAAATTCTTCAAATTGTAAACTGCGATCGTAACCGATTCAAGAGTTGTCTGATGAAAAGGTGGTTTTAGATAATTATTCCATTTATCGGTAACTATTAGTTTATGGGCCAATTCTACTGGTGGAAATCGAAATAGAGCAATTTGCTGCACTCTCGAGGTGCAATGCTGTTCATCACTCCGAAGACCCTCATCAGATCTTCATTGAAGATAGGGTTTTCTGTCAACATTCATACAAACCAAGTCCGTCGACTAAATTCGACTAAATTCTTCAAATTGTAACCTGTAATCGTAACCGATTGAAGAGTTTTCTGATAAGAAGGTGGTTTCAGATATTCCATTTATCGGTAACTATTAGTTTATGGCCCAATTCTACTGGTCGAAAACGAAAACCGAGCAATTTGCTGCACTCTCAAGGTGCAATTCTGTTCATCACTCCGAAGATCCTCATCAGATCTTCATTCAATTTTTATGGGACCACCTCTGAGTTATCCCCTTTCATACACAAAAAGATTTTTCCAAATCGGTCCAGGCGTTTTCGAGTAATCGGCGAACATACATAAAATAAACTGCCATCTATTAGCACTCACTTAAACAAATTTAGTTTATTTTTTATTCGCTAGATGGCAGTAAAAATTTAAATCAGCGCCATCTACATTCGACTAGCGGTCTTTCTAGAAACTAAGTTTCTCAATTTGTGTAATAGATGGCAGTATAAGTTAAACAAAAAGACTAACACAAATAAAATCTCATCTGTCGCGTCAAATCTCATCTGTCGCGTCAAAATCTGTCGCGAGAACAGCTGAAAATGCTCACCCACAAAAGTGCCCAACGTGCCATAAGAAATTTTCACTTCAAAAATATATACGCGACGAATTGAGAACCTCCTCCTTTTTTGAAATCGGTTAAAAATGGAAAAATTGCAATGAGATAGTAAATATTTGGTTGGTATTATATGCGAAACCTATTTGCCTAGATCAGTCGTAACAATCAAAATGAAAAACATTAATCAACAATATTAATAATTGTAGCCTGCTAGATTTTTTTTATACCAATCCCATTTGATTGATCCAATTGGTCATTACTTATCACTATCACTATCACTTCACTACATAGTATAAAACAAAGTCGCTTTTTCTGTCCCTATTTCCCTTTGTATGCTTAGATCTTTAAGGCCCGTATTCTAGGTCATGACAGTCAGTAATCTCTGACTAAGACTAGATTTAAACCTAAATGACGTCATTTGATACGTCGTCGTCGACGTCATTGATTTGACATAAATCTAAACTTACGTAAGTATTTTTGTATTCTAGAACGTAACTTGGTTATTAATCTACGCTCAAGTAGAGTTTTTGACATGCGTAAAAACTGTCATAACCTGACATATGTCAAGATGCATTGTGTTTATTTTCTTTGTGTATTTTACAACTATTTTAATTTAATTAAGTCGATTTATTCAATTTTAGTCGGAAAAGCTTTAAGCAAAAGTACTCAGGCTTCAATAAAAGTCCAGTGGAAGCGAGAAAAATAAGGTGGGAAACATAAATGAAATATCCTAACCCACCAAATTCTATGAACCTGAAGGAGAAGCTCCCACCAGGATATAACTAATCTGCAGTGGTTTGCGTGGCAGTCAGTCTGGGCCCAAGTAGGTTGCTGCACATAGGACCACCTTTACGGGGCCACTCTCAAGATAGAAGATTGAATTGATTGAACAATAAAAATTGTAAACAATGTATGAATTATGAATGAAATAAAATAAACTTTTATTCAACATAATATTTATTTTTATTAAAAACATCTCTTAGGTACCAAGCTCCAAACAAATTAAACCTTAAAAACACAACACAACACACCAAAATCATAAACATAGGAAGCTAATAACAATAAGAACCTACAGCAACAAAGAGACGTCTGGAAAAACATCGCAAACAGATCTTCTGGTAGAGATATCCTGGAGATACTTTCCAGCTCTCTGTAGGCCAACTGGGTCTTGAATTCTCAGCTTGTATTATGCCAGATTTCTATTTGTAATGTGGCAAGTCGCTCTTTTGCTCTACATTCTGTACTCTGGTGCTCATTGAAGGCTTGCAGACATTTTTGAACCAAAATAGAATTTCTTTCTTGATCAATTTCATATCAATTTGTAGAAAATTACACAAATAAATATAATGTGATAATTCCGTATTTTTTTCTCCGTTGATAGTTCGTTTCCTTAGCTCTTTTTACAGTTCAAGTTTCATTCCGCGAGATGGCGGAAAGCATGAAACTTGGCATAGATGTAGCTTTTACATAGATAATAAGATAATATATATGTAGAAACATGTCGTTTGGCGATTGTTTCCCCCCTTTCCTCCCCTTTTGTGTGCCGAGTTTTTTTTGCATTTTTTATCAAAATGGTTAAAGCAATAACCAAACTGTCAATGAGGAATATGATCTTCATCAAATTCACTACAATAATTGTCTGTTAAAGAAGAATTGTTAACAAAGAAGTATGTTGATAAGACTTATCATTTTATAAATATGCTTACCTTTTAGGCCAGTGAAAATTGATACAAAAAAGGTAAACATCGAAAAAGCGCATGTATATTTTTTTTATATGTTATTAGACCCTCCAAGAGTAGTTTATACCTGAGTTTGCGTCTTTGCAAACCTGGGCTACTCCCATGGTGCTACAAAATTCTGACACGTGTTTTAGTTTTTTGGAAAAAACTACAATTTGGAAGCGTTTTTAAGAAATCTTTGTTTTGTATGTTTGTATATTGCTAGTGAAATTCATACTCTAGCACGTTTTTTTTTAAAGAAATACAAATAATTATTATTCAGAACAATGTTTCAATCATTTACCAAAACTCAATTTTAAATAGTAGTAAACTATTTCTTTGTTTCTGAGAAAACTGTCAATCTAGCAGCACTTCTTTGGAATCAAATTAAAGGTAATTGTATTATCCACAAATATATTTTCTATGACTTTTTCTCTAGGACCATTACTTCCACCGGTACATGTCTTGGAAAATGATCCCACCGATAATTACGCAGCACCATGGGCCCAGGGTTTTCAAGGATACAAACTCAGATGTAAACTACTATCGGAGGGTATAATAACATATTATAAAAAATAAAAAAAGCTCTTGTTCAATTTTCTGTTTCTACTTCGACATCTTATCATCTTAAGTAAAAGCTACTTGCATGCCAAGTTTCTAGCTTTCCGCCATATGGGGCCAAAATCGTCGGCTTGGCGAGCTTACGCCCCGTACTATAACTGGTTTGATTGACTGATAGAATGACATGACATAAAATGGCATTGATGTCAAACATTTCGTTCCAATTTACGAAATAGGTTTATACTAATAATCGGAAATAGTAATGCAATATTAATTATTTTTTTAAAGCTTATAACAAAATTATGTCTAAATTTTGAAAAATTATGCATTTTTATTTAAATTCGTTAATATTTTAACTTTTCTGATTTGTTTTGTGTCTAATACCTATTAAGTATATATTTTTTGACAAGTCTGCGTAAAATGGAATATTTTTATCAAACACAATAAAACCTTAAATTAAACAGACTTGAACCATAAGCCGGGTACCCACCTAGCGCACAGGCTCGCGCGGCAGCCTCGGTGTCCAGATCGCGAGCGATGGCTCCCGAGGCAGCCTCAGTAGTTACGTTCAATTTACACGAGGAAGCCTCGCGAGGCAGGCTGAGCCATCATAAGTCCGCGAGTATTCGTTGTTCCCACCTAACGCACACGCTCACTGAGGCGCCTTTGAGCGCGTCAAGTTTACCGACAACAGATGGCTCGGGGCCGAGCCGTGCTCGGGCGAGCGAACGCGCGCCCGTGGCCGCCCGAGGCACGTCCACATCAGCCGAGGCATTTGGCTCGCGAGGCTGCCGCGCGAGCCTGTGCGCTAGGTGGGTACCCGGCTATAGACGTACTTAAGACACGTCTAGGATGAATTATTCGACCATAGTTCGACTCAAGACGCGTTTTGGAATAAGACGACGACTTAGTTCACAATCTGAACTTAAAACTCGATTTACGTAAATCTAGTTTTAAGTTATGTTCTAGAATACGGGTCTAAAACTACGCAACGGATTTTGATGCGGTTTTTTTAAATAGATAGAGTGATTCAAGAGGAAGGTTTTTATGTGTAATACATGCATAATGTAGCCGTGCGAAGCAGGAGCGGTTTGATAGTTATAAATAAAACCTATTTGCTGAGACCAATGAAGAAGATGGAAAACCAAGAGTTTTCACACGAATTTTAATTTAATTTTTTTTTTGCTTTTGTTAAGTTGAGCTTAAAAGTGCAACAAACAAAGATTGACAAAGCAACAAGCAACAAACAAAGATTGAGTCAATAGGACTACGAGCAACAAACAAAGAAGATTGAGTCAATAGGACAACTAGCAACAAATAAAACAGATTGAATCAATAGGACTACTAGCAACAAACATAGCAGATTAAGTCAATAGGACCACTAGCAACAAACATAGCAGATTAAGTCAATAGGACCACTAGCAACAAACAAAAAAAGATTGAGTCACAAGGACTACTAGCAACTAACAGAAATTGAGACAATTGGACAACTAGCAACAAACAAAGAAGATTGAGTCAATAAGACTACTAGCAACAAACAAAGAAGATTTAGTCAATAGGACAACTAGCAACAAACAAAACAGATTGAATCAATACAAAGAAGATTGAGTCAATAAGACTACTAGCAACAAACAAAGAAGATTGAGTCAATAAGACTACTAGCAACAATAGGACTACGAGCAACAAACAAAGAAGATTGAGTCAATAGGACTACTATTGGTTAGGTTAGGTTAGGTTAGGTTAGGTTAGGTTAGGTTCCCTCCCCTAGCCGGAACCCTGCCGTGGGATCTGGACGCGAGGGCCCTCGCGTCAATGTTCCGTTGGCGCGAGGAGGCGCGAGAACGGGGTGACCGACCGGCTCTACCGGAGGTAGAGGGACACCGGTTGGAGCTCCGCCAGATCGCCATGGCCAGGTGGAAGGAAAGGCTTGCGCAGCCTCAAGCCGGTCACAAGACCATCGAAGCCATTCGGCCGGTATTGGATGAATGGGTCGACAGGCAGTATGGGGCTCTCACGTATAGACTGACGCAGGTGCTTTCCGGGCATGGCTGCTTCGGAAAGTACCTGTGTCGGGTTGCACGTAGAGAGCCAGATACGAGGTGCCATCATTGCCCGAGTGATGTAGACGACGCCACCCACACCCTCGAAATATGTGTGGCATGGTCCGAGCAACGCGAAGAGCTGAAGGTGGAAGTGGGACATGACCTATCGCTACCAGCGGTGGTGACCTCGATGGTCACAGAAGAGTGTAATTGGACAGCTGTGCTCCAGTTTTCTGAAGCCGTCATGACAACAAAAGAGGACGCAGAGAGGGAGAGGGAAATTTCGAGTTCCCTTCCCATCCGACAGCGACGATCCGGCCGTGTTAGGAGACGCAGGAGTCGTCACAGAGACGACCTTATGCCTCCGTAGAAGGGCCCATAGGCGGTAGACTCGGGGGGGTCTACCGCCGTGGAAGGGCCCGAGTGGGGCGCACGTAGTTCCCGTACGCCTACTCATGCGGAATGGAGGCCAACCTCCAAACTGAGAGGGGTCTGCAAGGCAGACCGTCGTCGTCGGGTCACGGTTGAATACGAACGTCTTTCCCGTGCACTCGACAACAAGGCGAGCGAGGATTCGTGAGGTTTTTAGTGGGTAGGCCGGCCGCTTCACGGCCGGAGAGCCCCACATACCCCACCGCTCCTCCTCCAGGACGGTGGGGATGCAGTTCAATGCATTTTCCTCACGTAAAAAAAAAAAAAAAAAAAAAAAAAAAAAAAAAAAAAAAAAAAAAAAGGTTCCCTCCCCTGGGAAGTCATAAGAGAGGCGCTCAGGTACCACCGGACGAAGCCTGGCAGGCAACTCGCCGCTTCTGCGAGGTCGTAATGGGTGCGAAGGAGTCCGCAGAGAGAGAGCGCGAGCTCCTCCTTGGCACCCAGCGCCCCAGGCGTCAAAGGCGACGGGTCAGAAATGATCTGTTGCCACCCTAAACGGCTCGTGGCGGTGGACTCGGGGGGGTTCGCCGCCAGTAACAGAGCCCGAGATGGCGGCGGCGTGTCCACGCCGCCTCTCGCGAGGGATTTTTCTCTGAGACGAGGCCTGCCAAGGCCAGTCGTCGTCGGGGGTAGTAGCAGTAAAGCGCGAGCGGTCCTGCTACCCCCGGCACATGACGGCGAGACGGGACATCGTGAGGTTTTTAGTGGGTAGGCCGGCCGCTTCACGGCCGGAGAGCCCCACATACCCCACCGCTCCCCCCCGGGACGGTGGGGATGCAGTTCAATGCATTTTCCTCACGTAAAAAAAAAAAAAAAAAAAAGGTTAGGTTAGGTTAGGTTAGGTTAGGTTAGGTTAGGTTAGGTTAGGTTAGGTTAGGTTAGGTTAGGTTAGGTTAGGTTAGGTTTATTTTTTTTTTTAATCCTGTCCGGGCGCTAACGGCCCGGCCCGCGAGCTACCTACTCCCCGCTTTGTAACAGGTCTTTATTATTTCTAGTTTGATTTTGCTTTATTTATTTGAGCTCTTTTCGGCGCTTTTTGCGCGTTGTTCTTTTTGATTTATACAATTCTTATTATCTATTACAATTAGTTTTATCTTACTGTTACAATTATTTCTATTTTACTAACATACATTTTTTATTTTGCAATTATTATTATTACATATTTTTAAAATTTGCAATAAATATTATTATTCATGTTAAAATTTACAATCATTATTATTACACATTAAAATTTACAATTATTATTATTACACATACTCAAATTTACAATTATTATTATTACACATTAAAATTTAAAATTATTATTATTACACATATTAAAATTTAAAATTATTATTGTTACACATATTAAAATTTACAATTATTATTATTACATTACACTACAATATTACAATAATTAACTTACATCTATTCTTTCCCCGGGCTAGTCAAAATCACAGTGTTGTCACTTAATTACTATCTTACATACTAATATCACAGAACTCGATTACCTTACTTACTAATATCACATTATTTGCGTCTCATTCCTTAAAGCTACCATTGTACATTAATAATTAAAATTTCTAAAAACATTTAAAAAAATAAAATAAAATAAAATACTTGCTATATAAAAGCTTGCTGGTGTGTGTGTGTGTGATTGTGTGCTTGTGTCATGTCTGTCTAGCTTATATAAAGGGCTCTCTAGAAGGACATAGAAGATGTCCTCCTCAGCACTAGGGTCGCTCACCCTTCTTCCCCCTATTACTTCCCTGGGTTTCCCGTGCTTTGATTCAAAAAGCAGGGATGTTTCTTGGGCCCTAGGGCCCAGAGGAAGCAGCCCCGAAAGTATTAGGGCGGAGTTTTGAGAAGCGGTCCTAACAAGTTTCATAACTAGCTCGGCTTCCTCGGATGGGGGGTGACAAGCTACAAGTTTGTTTACCCCATTCGCGTTCGCCGCCCTAATTCTGACTACTCTGTAATGCTCTTCTAAATAGTGTTTTATCATCTTGTCGCCCTTAGCAATACGCTACCCTGGCCCTCGCTATCTTGTCCCATTTCTGCCTTAATGGACATGCGCTGTTAAAAGTGTTGTGCTCCACGTTTGGCAACTTCTCTTTTTTGCAATTGATGCACGATGGAAGCACCTCTTTGTTTGGGCACGCGGCGTACAAGTGTTCCTCCCCACAGTGGCTGCATCTGTCCAGCTGCTCCTCACAGACCCGTCTGCTATGGCCGTAGCCCAGACAGCGGGAGCACTGGATAAGAGGGGACTGATCTTCCACTCCGGATTTACCCCATTGCAGTTGGAGAGTCCCCTCCTCTGTCAGCTGTCTCCATACCGGGGGAGTCACCCTCACCACTACGTGCGCCGCGTGCGGGTTTTTCGTTCTCTTTTCATATACGATCTCCGCACAGTCGGTCACTTTTACTTCTCCTTTCCTTCCTTTCTCTATGGCCCTTTTTATTCCTTCCATTACTTGTTTTCTTTTGTCTTCGCCTCTCACATATTTTACTACTATTAGTGGATTTTTGTTCGTTGCCTTTTCCACTTTTAAGTTCTCCTTTTTTCCTATCCTTTCCTTCATTCTCTCCGCTTCTGCTTCTTTCTCAAATCCAAAAATCGCCTTCTGTCCTTTTGCCTTCCTTATCCTGCTTACCTCAAACCATTCATCTAATCCATCGTTGTCCACCGACTCCTTCACCATTTCTATAACTTGTTCACTGGTTTTAGAGGCGTCGGTCGACGTGACAATGATCGAGTGTAGGGTTTTCGGAGTGGGGACCCTCTTTTGTCTCACTACATCCGCATACGACCCTTCTTCCTTTGTTCCTTCAATTTCCTCTCTTATTCCTTTCCCTTTTTCTATATCCTTCTTTATCTCTTCCATTATTTTACTACTTTTGCTTACTATTTCTCTAATACTATTTTGCTCTGCTTCCTTGCTTGCGCTTTCCACTGCCTGTTTACTAATCTTTTCTATCATCTCTTCCATTTTCTTTTTTTCCTTTTTTGCTTCTACCTTTCTCTCTGCTTCTGCTTTTTCAATTCTCTCCTGTACTTCTGTTATTTTCCTAATGTCTGCTTTTCCTCCTATTTTTTCAATTGCTTCCTTCATCTTCTTACTTTCTTCCTTTTGCTCCTTTATTGCTTTTATCAAAATTTCTTTTATTGCTTTATTCTCTTCCGTCTGTTTTTTCACTTCTTCCTTCATTTCCTTTGCAACTCTACTTTCCTCTTTTATCCGGTTAGGTTAGGTTAGGTTAGGTTAGGTTAGGTTAGGTTAGGTTAGGTTAGGTTGCCCACCAGTCGGACAGCCTCCTCGTGGCGTGGGTGGAAACAGCGTCGATCAATCGAAGGGAATTTCTCCTTTTCCATTTATCGGCGCTGGCCAATGGTCCGGCATAGTAGGTACACTATACATACACGCGTTGTCGGTGGTTCTCTAGGGCTTCGGTTGGCTCCTCGCCTTTCGACGTCATTGCGAAAGGTCGAGGAAGCGTCTCCGCGCTGCTGGGGGATCACCGGCATCACACACACACACACATTGGTTCGTCCTCGTCGATAGGCTTTTACTATCGGCTTGGGCGAGCCAATCACACACACACATACACCACACACATACACACACATACACTATACAGGTCGGAGGGTGCTCTTTCCTTAACCGGCTAGAGCACGTGTAGCGTAGGATATACACACAAAGCTGTGGATCAGCACAAAAAACACAAAAATGGAAACGACGGCAATTGAAAATATTCTCCGGGCGGGTCCTTCCTCAGGAGGGGAATCCCGTCACGCTTCGGCGTGCTGCCCCGTAGTATACGGAGGGGGCAACAGTTGCAATAGTGGACTAGATAGTGGAGATGAGGGGGAGATGGCTCAGGAAGCAAGCGGGGGTCTGGAAAGACCTGAAGATGAAACAGTGCAGGTAGTGCAAGCACCTCAATGCTGTAGTGAGAGTCAGGAAGGCCAGGCAGCGCAACCTGAAAGGCGAATAACCAGAAGCGCTACCAGTAAGAGCCGGTCTGAATCTGTTCGGCCGGAGCAAGGTGAAAATAAACAAGAAAGGTTTAAGAGGGCGGTCATAAAACTTGATCGACTCCCTCTCGACAGAGAAAGAAGTCGAAGTCGACACAGTGAGCCGAATGAAATGTCCGATTCGGATAGCACGACCATGGTTGTGGCACAGTCAGACGTGTCTACTAACAAGGAGGTCGATAAAAAGGCAGAAAAGCGACAGCGGCCATCAAGTGATGGTGAAGATAGCGGTCAGACCCCTTCCAAGGCGAAACCTGTCGCCAAAGGGAAGGATAACCCGCCAACCAGAGGTGACCGCACCGGCCTGGAGAAGGCACAGAATCATCTCCAGGAGTTGCAACAGGCTGCTGCTGAGACTGAACCTCCAAGTTCACAGCAGCCGAAGTCGCAAGTGCAGTCCTTTAAGAAAAACAAGATTGTCGTAAACCCAGTGGGGGATACTGAAGAACAGACGGCAGAGATGCTCCACAAGAAGGCAGGTGAAAGTGTCTTGGCCATTCTTGAGGTAGCGAAAAGGAGTGGCCATCTTAAAGGTGATTATATACGCAACCTCAAAGCAGCGTCACATAATCTACAGAGCATCTCTGAGGAGCTGCATCGCCGGACCCAGTCTGAAGAGGTCGCCAAGCTTCAGATCATCAATGGCAAATTGGAGAGGCAGATGGCAGACCTCCGCAGGGAGGTTCAAGTGCTGAAGGAGGTGTTTGAGGAAATTCGTCACGAGCGATTGTGCGAGCCCACACAACTATCCATGCCGTCTGCTGTGACGGCGCATGGCATAAGCGGCATAGAAGAGTTAAGGCGTTCCCTACTTATAGACGTAGGGAATATGATGAACGCACGTTTGGACGCTCTGAAAGATCGGCTTCCGCCCGAGAGACCTGTCCGCCCACCACTGGCGGCTGATCGGGCAAGAGACGCAGCGGCTGCAAGTACGCAACCAACTGCGACTCTAACGGTGCCAACGGTACCGCAAAAGAAGAAGAAGAAGCAGAGAGCTGAGAAAACTGTGAAGAACAATTCGAGAGTTTCAGCTCCAACTCCCTCTGCTTCAACTCGTCCGGCTTCCGCCAGTGCCAAAGTGCCCACGTCCACTCGTTCTGAGTGGACTGCTATTGGCAAAAATGGTAGGGCGGCGATGCCGAAGAAGACGAACTCATCGTCGAAGAGGGTACGTACGCCTAAATCCACCGGGGTGGTTATTACACTGCTACCAGAGGGCGAAAAGCAGGGCGTTACATACGCTAAAATCCTATCGGATGCCAAGGCAAAGCTTGATTTGCCCAGTCTTGGCATTCCCAACGGGGTTCGTTGCAGAAAGACAGCCACTGGGGCTCGAATTCTTGAGGTTCCCGGGGCAACTAGTGGTGACATAGCAGACGCATTGGCCGCTAAACTGCAAGAGCACCTAGGTCCAGTGGTAGCTAAAGTGCATCGACCAGTTTCAACTGCGGAGATCAGAGTCTCTGGGCTAGATGACTCTGTCACTACCGAAGAGCTCGTGGCTGCAGTTGCTCGAGGTGGTAATTGCCCTGTCGATGCCGTGAAGACAGGCTCTATACGCTGCAGCCCGTCTGGAATGGGCACAGCCTGGGTGCGATGCCCAATTACGGCGGCGAAGAGGGTGTCAGAGTCTAACCGGCTCTTGGTCGGCTGGGTCTCCGCCAGCGTCAAGCTGTTACAACCCAGGGTGAGAAGGTGTTACCGCTGCCTAGAGAGCGGCCATGTCTCAGCTAAGTGTGCTTCGGAGATTGACCGAAGCACCCTATGCTACCGCTGTGGGAAATCTGGCCACAAGGCCAATGTATGTCAGGCCACCCCGCACTGTTTCTTATGTGCGGCGGCTAAGAAACCTGCACAACACCGCTTGGGCACTAAAGCCTGTGCGGAGCCAAGGCTCACTAAGCCACGAAAGACCGCTGCCTCAGGAACACCGCCTCTGGCTCAGGTCTGCCCTGAAGCTTCTGAGGAAGTGATGGATGAGGAGTTCGAGATCGAGTGCCCGTAATGGATCATGCACCTATCCATCACTTCCTTCAGACGAACTGTAATCATTGCAGTGTGGCGCAAGACCTCCTCGTGCAAACCATTGCCGAGCTGAGGATCGAGGTGACTGTAGTGGCAGAACCCTACAGGATACCTCAGGGTAGCAGGTGGATTGCAGACGCAGCGGGACTGATCGCCATCATTCCCTCCAGCGATCTTGTTCCCACCCTCAAACTTATCGCCCGTGGCGACGGCTACGTGGCGGTACTGTGGAGGGAGACGGTAGTGGTGGGGACGTACTTCTCGCCTAACCGACCAGACCATGAGTTTGAGTCATTCCTGGGCGAGGTTGGGGCCCTCTTGGACCGGATACAACCTCATCAGGCCCTGGTTCTGGGTGACTTTAACTCATGGTCCACAAGATGGAGCAGTCGCTACACTTGCCCGAGAGGCGCTATCCTCGAGGAGTGGATAGACTCCGTCGGACTCATGGTCCTCAATCGTGGGTCGACCAGCACGTTTGCGCGGGGGCGGGGCGAGTCGATTGTGGATATCACGCTCGCCAGTCCTGCTCTCGCGCACAGTGTGCGGGGCTGGAGGGTTCTTGAGGGGGTGGAGACTGGTTCTGATCATCGGTACATCCGATTCCAGATCTCTACCCAGACCTTGAACACTTTGGCTCAGCCGCCTCGTCAGATCCGTCCCCGGTGGTCGCTGAAGAAGCTTGACCGGGAAATGCTGGAGGAAGCCTCGATCGTCCAGGCCTGGGTGTCTGCACCGGACGGGCCCGTCGACGTAAACGGGGAGGCGGAGTGGTTCCGAAAAGCCTTGACGACGGTGTGTGACGCCTCGATGCCTCGGGTGAAGTCGCAGGCTCGCCCGCGGCAGGTGTACTGGTGGAGTGAGGAGATTGCCTCCCTACGCGCCGCCTGCGTAGCAACACGCCGCCCGTACACTCGACACCGGAGATATCGGCGTCACACACACATGCCAGGTGACCCTGACCCAGTGGCTGACCGACTGTACGCAGTGTACAGGGAGGCCATGAAGGCTTTGAAGACTGCCATCGCGGAAGCTAAAGACCGGGCTCGTGAGGAGATGCTCGCGTCCTTGAGTCAGGACCCATGGGGGCGCCCCTACCGTATGGCTAGGGGCAAGCTCAAACCGTGGGCTCCTCCTTTGACTCGGACGCTTGATCCAGAACTCCTCACGAACATTGTCGTGACGCTCTTCCCAAATAGGGAAGAACACACACCACCGCCTATGGCTCCTATTACACCATTGGAGCCAACAACGGAGGAAGAGGAGGACCCGCAAGTCACCACTGCGGAGCTCAAGATGGTTGTCCGGCGTCTCAGCGCCAAGAACACCGCACCTGGGCCTGACGGTATACCGGGTCGAGCATGGGTTCTGGCGGTTGGGGCATTGGGCGACCGTCTCCGAGCACTTTTCAGTGCCTGTTTCGAGTGTGGTCAATTTCCGGACCTGTGGAAGACCGGCAACTTGGTGCTACTGCGTAAAGAGGGTCGGCCAGAGGATTTACCATCAGCATATAGGCCGATAGTCCTCCTCGACGAAGTGTGCAAACTCTTCGAGAGAGTTATCGCGGCACGCCTCTTACGACACCTGACCCAGATTGGGCCTGACTTGTCGCCCAGTCAGTTTGGTTTTAGACGAGAGCGGTCTACGGTGGATGCCATTCTGCACGTGAAGGCCATTGTGGACGAAGCGGTGTCCGCGGGGGACGTGGTGTTGGCAGTATCCTTGGACATTGCCAATGCATTCAACACCCTCCCGTGGACTTGCATCGTTGAGGCCCTGCGTTTCCACCAGGTGCCTCAATATCTTCAGCGTACGGTGGAGGCTTATTTGAGCAACCGGTGGATTGCCTACGAGACGGAGTCGGGATGGCGACGGTGGCAAATGTCATGCGGCGTTCCACAGGGGTCGGTCCTTGGACCACTCCTGTGGAACCTGGGCTACGACTGGGTGCTTCGCGGTGTGCTACTCGACAACCTCAGCCTTACCTGCTACGCCGACGATACGTTGGTGACGGCTAGAGGGAGGACACATCGCGAGGCAGCCATGTTGGCAACAGCTGGCGTTGCCCATGTGGTGGAAAGGATCCGTTGTCTGGGTCTAGAGGTGGCGCTGTCCAAAACGGAAGCAATGTCATTCTATGGGCCTAGGAACAAGCCTCCTCAGGACTTTCACATCGTCGTTGAGGGGACTCGTATTGCTGTTGGGGCCACACTGAAGTACCTCGGGCTTGTCCTGGACAGCAGGTGGAACTTCAATGCCCACTTTGCCCACCTTGTGCCGAAACTCATGAAGACGGCGGGCGCTCTATCCCGCCTGCTGCCTAACATAGGCGGCCCTAGCGTCTCCTGTAGACACCTATATCTAGGAGTCATACGCTCCATGGCGTTATATGGCGCACCGGTGTGGGCCCCGGCTCTATCGAATGGCAACATTGTTGTTCTGAACAATGTTCAGAAAACAATGGCCATAAGAGTCGTAAGGGCATACCGCACGGTGTCCAGAGAGGCGGCCTGCGTCCTGGCGGGAAGTCTCCCCTGGGACCTTGAGGCGAAATCCCTCGCGTCACTGTACAGGTGGCGTGAGGAAGCACGAAGCCGAGTCAACCGACCGGCGCTCAGGGAGGTGGAGGGGCGTCGCGAGGAGCTTCGCCAGGTCGCAGTGGCGAATTGGCGAGCGCGCCTGGAGTGTCCTAATTACGGACGCCAAACTATCGCGGCAATCCTACCGGTCTTCGACGTGTGGCTCCAGCGAAGTCACGGAGCTCTCTCCTTTCGGTTGACGCAGGTGCTTTCCGAACACGGCTGTTTTGGGAAGTATCTGTGTCGGATTGGGAGAGAACCTTCCGAAAGGTGTCACCACTGCACCTCCAGCTGTGACACAGCCCTGCACACGATGGCGGAATGTCCGGCTTGGGAGGAGCCGCGACATGCACTGACGCAGACGATCGGGTTGGATTTGTCGCTGTCAGCAGTGGTGCGAGCCATTGTTGACAGCGACGAGTCGTGGCAAGCTTTTCGCACTTTTTGCGAGACAGTTATGTCGATTAAAGAGGCCGCGGAGAGGGAGCGTGAACTCCTCTCCGTGGAACCGACGCGCGCAAGGCGCAATAGGAGGCGAGTGGTCCGTGATGACCACCTGCCACCCTAAACTGGCCTGTGGAGGCGGACTCGGGGGGGTTCGTCTCTAGAGTATAGGCCCGAGAAGGCGGCGGCGTGTCCTACGCTGCCTCTCGTGAGAGTTTTTTCCCGTGATACGGGTTTTTTAAGAGATGGGGTCTGACGAGACCAGCCGCCGCCGTGGGGCAGCAGATGAAATGTGTGAGCACTCCTGCGTCCCCGGCACTCACGGCGGAAAGAGGACACCGAGGGGTTTTAGTGGGTAAACCTCTGGCCGCCCACCACCACAGGCCAGAGGGAGCCCCACACATCCCTGCCGCTTCCCCCGAAGCGGCAGGACGGTGCATAAGGCTGCATTTCCCCTCGTTAAAAAAAAAAAAAAAAAGGTTAGGTTAGGTTAGGTTAGGTTAGGTTAGGTTAGGTTAGGTTAGGTTAGGTTAGGTTAGGTTAGGTTAGGTTAGGTTAGGTTAGGTTAGGTTCCCCCCCAACGGGACCACGCCTTGTCGTGGCGGGGGGGCTCAGTAGCTGCAGGCAATCCAGCCTGTAGTGAAGCGAAGTGGTCCCTGGAGGGCGCTCCACCTGTCCCTCTGACTAGCAGAGGGCAGAGTGGACGCGCAAGTGGTGGCCTACCACGGTTTCGAAGAGGGGCGATGGACCGGGGGGGGTTATGCATCCAGACCCCTCCCCGTTTGTACGGCCTGAACGAAATTGTGGTAGGCGGTAGGGCGGCGCACTCCTTCTGTACTCCAGAGGGAGGGCGCAAGTGGTGGCGGACTGCCACGGTTTCGGAGAGGGACGGGGACCCTGGACCGGGAGGGGTTATGTGGATAGACCCCTCCCCGTTCGTACGGCCTGACCGGAATCGTGGTGGACTGGAAGGAAGCGCTCTCCTTCTGTGATCCAGAGGGGGGGCGCCGAGCGGGATCGGGAGAAACCTGATCCCACTCGAAGGCGGCGGCGGCTGGCCAAGGGTGGCTTGGCTGGCCGCCGCGACGGGCTGGCGTTCGGGTACATTGTGGGGTTCTTTGTGCCCGTGGTGGCAGCCCGGGATGACGCTGCCGGTGCGGCGGGTGGTGTTGTTCGGGGGGGCCCCGTCTCGATCCGCGCCGGGCTAGTCCGCACGCTAGTCCTAGGCGTGAATCGGAGCGGGGTCTCCCGTAGGGGTTGAGTCTATGCTGGGCTCCCCCGGGAATGGGCTCCCCCGATCACTTGGGGGGGTAGGGGTTGAGCCTATTCTGGGCTCCCCCGGGAATGGGCTTCCCCAAGTGAACAGGGGGGCATGGGCGGGAAGGTTCCGGTGCGCTGACGCGAGCCCGGGGCCCTTCCAGGTGCCTGAGGATGGCCGCCGTGAGGTTTTTAGTGGGTAGGCCGGCCGCTTCACGGCCGGAGAGCCCCACATACCCCACCGCTCCTCCCCCAGGACGGTGGGGATGCAATTCAATGCATTTTCCTCACGAAAAAAAAAAAAAAAAAAAAAAAAAAAAAAAAAAGGTTAGGTTAGGTTAGGTTAGGTTTTTTTTTTTTTTTTTTTTTTTTTTTTCCTGTCCGGGCGCTAACGGCCCGGCCCGCGAGCTACCTACTCCCCGCTTTGTAACAGGTCTTTGTTATTTCTAGTTTGATTTTGCTTTATTTATTTTAGCTCTTTTCAGCGCTTTTTGCGCGTTGTTCTTTTGATTATTACAATTCTTATTATCTATTACATTTTTTCTATTTTACTGTTACAATTATTTCTATTTTACTAACATACATTTTTATTTACAATAATTATTATTACCCATTTTAAAAATTACAATTATTATTATTACACATTAAAATTTACAATTATTATTATTACACATATTAAAATTTACAACTATTATTATTACATTACACTACAATTTTACAATTATTAACTTACATCTATTCTTTCCCCGGGCTAGTCAAAATAACAATGTTGTCACTTAAATACTAACTTACATACTAATATCACAGAACTCGATTACCTTACTTACTAATATCACATTATTTGCGTTCCATTCCTTAATACTACCATTGTACATTTATAATTAAAATTTCTTAAAACATTTAATAAATAAATACTTGCTCTATAAAGCTTGCTTGTGTGTGTGTGTGTGCTTATGTGGGTGTCATATCTGTCTAGCTTACGTAAAGGGCTTTCTAGGAGGACATAGATGATGTCCTCCTCAACACTAGGGTCGCCCACCCTTCTTCCCCTCAACACTTCCTTGGGTTTCCCGTGCTTTGATTCAAAAAGCAGGGATGTTTCTTGGGCCCTGGGGCCCAGAGGAAGCAGCCCCAAAAGTGTTAAGGCGGAGTTTTGGTGGGCGGTCCTATTAATTTTTAAAACTAGTTTGGCTTCCTCGAATGGGGGGTGACAAGCTCTACGTTTGTTTCCTCCATTCGCTTCGGCCTCCCTAATTCTAACTTTTTTGTAGTACTCTTCTCTATTCTGTTCTATCTCCTTGTTGCCCTTAGCAATACGCTACCCTGGCCCTCGCTATTCTATCCCACTTCTGCCTTAATGGACATGCGCTATTAAAAGTGTTGTGCTCCACGTTTGGCAACTTCTCTTTTTTGCAATTGATGCACGATGGAAGCACCTCTTTGTTTGGGCACGCGGCGTACAAGTGTTCCTCCCCACAGTGGCTGCATCTGTCCAGCTGCTCCTCACAGACCCGTCTGCTATGGCCGTAGCCCAGACAGCGGGAGCACTGGATAAGAGGGGACTGATCTTCCACTCCGGATTTACCCCATTGCAGTTGGAGAGTCCCCTCCTCTGTCAGTTGTCTCCATACCGGGGGAGTCACCCTCACCACTACGTGCGCCGCGTGCGGGTTTCTCGTCCTCTTTTCATATACTATTTCCGCACAGTCGGTCACTTTTACTTCTCCTTTCCTTCCTTTCTCCATCGCTCTTTTTATACCCTCCATTACTTGTTGTCTTTTGTCCCCTCCTCTTACATATTTTACTACTATCAAGGGGTTTTTATTAGTTGCCTTTTCCACTTTTAAGTTTTCCTTGCTTCCTATCCTTTCCTTCATTCTCTCTGCTTCTGCTTCTTTTTCAAATCCAAATATCGCTTTCTGTCCTTTTGCCTTCCTAATCCTGCTGACCTCAAACCATTCGTCTAATCCGTCGTTGTCGACCGACTCCTTTACCATTTCTATCACCTGTTCGCTGGTTTTAGAGGCGTCGGTCGACGTGACTATTATCGAGTGTAGGGTTTTCGGAGTGGGGACCCTCTTTTGTTTCACTACATCCGCATACGACCCTTCTTCCTTTGTTCCTTCAATTTCCTCTCTTATTCCTTTCCCTTTTTCTATATCCTTCTTTATCTCTTCCATTATTTTACTACTTTTGCTTACTATTTCTCTAATACTATTTTGCTCTGCTTCCTTGCTTGCGCTTTCCACTGCCTGTTTACTAATCTTTTCTATCATCTCTTCCATTTTCTTTTTTTCCTTTTTTGCTTCTACCTTTCTCTCTGCTTCTGCTTTTTCAATTCTCTCCTGTACTTCTGTTATTTTCCTAATGTCTGCTTTTCCTCCTATTTTTTCAATTGCTTCCTTCATCTTCTTACTTTCTTCCTTTTGCTCCTTTATTGCTTTTATCAACATTTCTTTTATTGCTTTATTCTCTTCCGTCTGTTTTTTCACTTCTTCCTTCATTTCCTTTGCAACTCTACTTTCCTCTTTTATTCTTTCTTTACTTTCCTTCATCAACACTCGTATCATTTTCGCTATTTCGCTTATATCCTGTGTTTCGCTTTCATTTCTAATTTGCTTTGGTTCGGTCGGTCCTACTTTATCCTTTTTTCCTCTCTTTTCCAGTTCGTTCGACAATTCTTTGTTCCTTCCTGCAATTTCCTTCACTATTTCTACCATCTCTTTCACCTCCTCCACTATCCTCGCCTTGTTCTCCCTCGTGACCGACTTGTTTGGACCTTTGGGTTCCATTTGCTGGTTTATCTTAGTTTGTGCATCAATTGCTCTCCTCTCCAGGTCGCGCATGTCCATTCCGGGTCTAAGGCTGTCCATAGTGAGCATACTTACCTTTAGTTTTTCTGCCTCCTTAGGTGTAGTGGGGGCTGTGGCGGTCGCTTGGGACCGTATTCTTTCCAAGTTCACACTGAAGTCGGTGCTCATACGTGTGGTTCGTGGAAAAACGGGGTCTTTGCTCGTATACATTTTCTATCAATCTACCCTGGGCTCGTTTAATAAATAAGACGACACAAAATAAATTAACACAAAATGATAAAAGTAAATTTGTAAAAGTTGTAAATGAAGGACAATGGACAAGTTAAAATGCAAATAAATTAAATATGAAATAAAACGCACAATGAATAAAATAAGCAAGATACCCAAATAATAATGACTAGATTTTCCTATGCTACTGTTATTGTTGACTAGTGTTTTTGTGTGTGTAATGTTTTATGTATGTGTTTTGTATGTCTGATGATGTGTGTTGTGTATGTTTATGTATGCTTGGGGAGCAGCTTTGTCAATTAATATAAAATACAAATTTAAAATCACTATAAATTTGTACAGTTAAACTATGTCAAAAGATTAAAATATTTGTAAAAGTTTTATAAAACTTATGTCTAATATCACAGTCAAAATACACGAAATTTTTATTTAAAATACACAATAGTAAAAAATCACAGTAAAAATTAAAAACAATTTTGTAAAAGTTGTAAAAAGGGACGTCACAATGCTTAAAATTAATTCAGTCACTACCCTGTTCCAATCTTTGTCAATATTTACACTAAAATTATAGCTCTACTACTTACTCTACCGGTAGAGTATGTCCTTGTGTACTAAATTTAGTCTTTTTACTTAAGATTTGACACAGTTAGATAGTAAAAATAGAAATTTTTGACCTTTGAAAAAATGACCTCGGTCGTAGAGCGACTCTACCCTACCAGGGGGATAGTCCAGAGCGGGGGATGAATGCCCAAAAAAGTCCCAGCGTCGTAGCTCCAGTAGTTCCGGAGTTATGCCGCCTCAAAGTTTTTCAAGATGGCGGCCGAAATGTCAGCTGGAACTTAGATGGGCGATATCTCCGCCGCTATTTGTACTAGACCCCCGGTGTGCGGGTTTATTGAGTCGGGCTTGCCGAGATCTGTCGAATGACAGGGTAATCCGGCCCAAAAAATTCTACCCCTCCAATTTAAAAATTTTGCCCCTGTTAGGTTAGGTTAGGTTAGGTTAGGTTAGGTTAGGTTAGGTTAGGTTAGGTTAGGTTAGGTTAGGTTAGGTTAGGTTAGGTTAGGTTAGGTTAGGTTAGGTTAGGTTAGGTTAGGTTAGGTTAGGTTAGGTTAGGTTAGGTTCCCCCCCGTGGGTTCCCGCCTTGTCGTGGCGGGGGGGCTTAGTAACCGTGGCCTTGCCAACCACGGTGAAGCCAAGAGGAACCCAGGGCCAAGCCAGGCTGGAGGAGCTGGCTTGCCCGAGAGGGACCGCTCCATCCGACTTTGCGACAAAGTCGGTGTGAGCGGTACCAAGGTGGGTCGCAGTGCTGCATTGGTGGTCGCGGCACTGTGACCGAGGCGGGTTGCGGTGTAGTATATTATATGCTGCACCGCAACTGATGGGGTCGCCACCTTTAGATGGCGGAGCGGTGGGGTCGCAGAGGAAGAGGACTGTTGGTGTGTCGTTGCCACTTTCCCTATCCTCTGCGACCGGAGTGGTTGGCGCCGGGGCTGCTACGTGGGACGTAGCATCCTTGGCGCCGCAATGGTGGGGTCGCAGGGGAAGAGGACTGTTGGTGTATCGTTGCCTCTTTCCCTATCCCCTGCGACCGTAGTGGCGGGCGATGGGGCCACTCATCTGACCCATCGCAGGGGACCACGGGCACTCAGACATGGGGCTGTCTGGTGCCCATCTGCTTGGTCCCCGGGGCGCTTGGGACGTGCCTCTGGTGCGTCGAGAGGGGGCCTGACGAGGCCAGCTGCCGTCGGAGGTAGTAGCAGTTAAGCGCAAGCGGTCCTGCTACCTCCGGCACATGGTGGTGTGACGGAAGTCCGGGGGGTTTTAGTGGGTAAACCTCTGGCCGCCCAACATCTCAGGCCAGCAGGGAGCCCCACACATCCCCGCCGCTCGCCCCAGAGCGGTGGGACGGTGCATAAGGCTGCATTTCCCCCCGTAAAAAAAAAAAAAAAAAAAAAGGTTAGGTTAGGTTAGGTTAGGTTAGGTTAGGTTAGGTTAGGTTAGGTTAGGTTAGGTTAGGTTAGGTTAGGTTAGGTTAGGTTAGGTTAGGTTAGGTTAGGTTAGGTTAGGTTAGGTTAGGTTAGGTTTTTTTTTTTTTTTTTTTTGTTTGAAGAAGAGAGAGAACGAATCGGAGTATGGGTCACGTGCACCATCGCCTCTTTACGAAAGAGAAGAATTAGAAAAAAAGCGGGTTGAAAGAAGAGTAGAAAAGATTTTTGTTTGGGTAGGAGGGGCAACTGTTTGGGGGTGGGGGGGGCAACCATACCTTTACCTCAACCTGACCAATATATACGTATATTTAATACTTCCACGATAGCTTGGGGTCGCTATGGTGATTCTGAGGCACCAGTAACCGTAGCAAAGTGGATATATATAAACAAATTTGATAGGTAAATAAATAAGTGTATTTAAGATTGGCAAAGGTGCTTAAAGGTGGACGAGCAAGGTATACTCTGCGTCACCAATACCAGTCCGCTAAAGGAGCAGACCAGCAGGTGACAACAGTAATCAATCACTCGACCCCCCTCAGCCGACCTTAATTCGGGTGCAGTGCGGCTACCTGATCCGCCTAAACGGAATGTCCGCCAAATGTTCGGGATGAGGCGAGTTTTTGGCGGACAATCAGTCTGCTTAAGTTGAGTTTGAAAATTTAAATTGAATTGAAAAGTCAACACAGATGTCCACCGCAATGCACCCGAACCGCGGGCGACGGATGGTGGGAAGAAGATTGAAAGTAAACCCACCTCGTACCGCCACACCAGATAATACGCATGGCACGCCTTGGCAATAATATATATATAGATTTAATGATGAGCTGACAAACGAATGAGCGATGCTCACTCCGCTTAGCCTAAAGCCGGGCTACTAAAGGAGTATCCAGGCGAATGCTATCGCAGTAATCAATCACCCGACCAAACAGTCGCCATTGGAACGAGTGCAGCACGACGGACGAATTCACCAAGCGTGATCACTATCGAGGTAGTCGGGATTAGGCGAGACGAGGCAAGCAATCACGCTGTGTGAGCGCACGTCGAGCCGTTCAGGTGCCGCCGACGACGGCCGATGCAGAACGATTGACAGTGAGCAACCCTCGGTCATCGGTGGGCCCACTTAAGGTCAATTGAACCAATTCTACGCAGTGCAACGCAAATGCAAAAAAAAAAAAAAAAAATTTTACGCAGTGCATCGCAAATGCAAAAGTAAAATCGAAGCACTGGTTGACGAGCATATCCGCCCCTCTAGTGAATCGAATATAGTCAATTTAAGAGTGAGTAGAGATGTATGCAATACAGTGGGCTGGAGACTTCCACCCATCAACCAGCACTAATTAAGTCAGGTCGTCTAAAACTACGCTGGGTTATACTTGAGTGCAGGAAATGGCTGCAGCGAGGATTCTTCTATGCTGTATGCTGAAATGGAACAGATATATGGCGCTATGCTGTTTCGTGATAGAAAATTGTATTTTAATAACGGCGAGGGTTTAGAGAACGATCGAGCGAGGCGAATTGCGCGTCACAGAGGCCGGGCAAGCTCAAGGGCAGATCGGCGTGTGATTGCAGTGGTCAATCGTTCAGCATCCCTCCCCCCACCTTTCTTTGAATTAGCTCAGCACTGAAACCAAATTCGCCCATCCGGGCCGCCCGCCTGTTGATCGGGGTGAGGCGAGGTGAGATGGACGGCCCTTCTGTACAAAACCGTCCAGTGCCGTGGGCGTCTAAAGATGGAGAATGATAGACCATGCGCCACCCTCGTTCGTCTGCAGGCCCATTGAATGTTGGATTAGCCAATTTTTACGCTGTGCAGAGCATTTGCAATGATAGATGAATGAAATTATTATCGTACATAACATCATGCTGGAGTTGTGTATGATTAGATATAATGTAGAAAGAGACAATTCCATGGCACATGGTGGGCCGATCCCACATATCCGCCGTTGCTTCCCAGGTTCGAATGGCTGAAGATGTAATGAGCTGCAATTAAATATTATAATATCCAGGGGTAAGATTGTTCTGGTGGACAGGATGTGGTTGTGAGAAAGTATCTTCTATAACATAAAGTGCTGTAAAAGAATAATTTTTATTATATATATGACGCAGTGCTGTTATAATGTTAGTGAAGGTTCTGCTAGGCAGGCAAGCGATGCGAACTATGAATTATCCATCTGGTTGCAATCACCCTTGGATCAAGTGCGGCGCGATGGCTAGGTTCGCGTCGGCTGGGCGCCTGCCTCGGGATGAGGCGAGGCAGGGCGAACAGCCGATCCACGCGCCCACACCTCACCACACCCGAGCCTCAGGTGACGGATGGTAGAAAGTGAAATGAAAGCAAACCGTCCTTGCCCGCCATACCAGAGGGTCATAACGACCGGGACTACGCTGAGCGCAAAATTGTGATAATAAATGAGTAAATGTAATGATGATAGCAGTAAAATCCGAGGTAAGATTAGTCCGGTAGGCAGGATGTAGTTGTGGGAAGGTATCTTCTGTAGCGCCACCCTCGTTCGTCTGCAGGCCCATTGAATGTTGGATTAGCCAATTTTTACGCTGTGCAGAGCATTTGCAATGATAGATGAATGAAATTATTATCGTACATAACATCATGCTGGAGTTGTGTATGATTAGTTATAATGTAGAAAGAGACAATTCCATGGCACATGGTGGGCCGATCCCACATATCCGCCGTTGCTTCCCAGGTTCGAATGGCTGAAGATGTAATGAGCTGCAATTAAATATTATAATATCCAGGGGTAAGATTGTTCTGGTGGACAGGATGTGGTTGTGAGAAAGTAACTTCTATAACATAAAGTGCTGTAAAAGAATAATTTTTATTATATATATGACGCAGTGCTGTTATAATGTTAGTGAAGGTTCTGTTAGGCAGGCAAGCGATGCGAACTATGAATTATCCATCTGGTTGCAATCACCCTTGGATCAAGTGCGGCGCGATGGCTAGGTTCGCGTCGGCTGGGCGCCTGCCTCGGGATGAGGCGAGGCAGGGCGAACAGCCGATCCACGCGCCCACACCTCACCACACCCGAGCCTCAGGTGACGGATGGTAGGAAGTGAAATGAAAGCAAACCGTCTTTGCCCGCCATACCAGAGGGTCATGACGACCGGGACTACGCTGAGCGCAAAATTGTGATAATAAATGAGTAAATGTAATGATGATAGCAGTAAAATCCGAGGTAAGATTAGTCCGGTAGGCAGGATGTAGTTGTGGGAAGGTATCTTCTGTAATATAAAGTGCTGTAAAAGAACGATGCGCAGTGCTGTTTAAAGTTAGTGAGGGGTCTGATAGGCAGGCAAGCGATGCGAACTATGAATTATCCATCTGTTTGCAGTCACCCTTGGATCGAGTGCGGCGCGATGGCTAGGTTCGCGTTGACTGGGCGTTTGCCTCGGGATGAGGCGAGGCAGGGCGATCAGCCGATCCACGCACCCACACCTCACCACACCCGAGCCTCAGGTGACGGATGGTAGGAAGTGAAATGAAAGCAAACCGTCCTTGCCCGCCATACCAGAGGGTCATAACGACCAGGACTACGCAGAGCACGAAATTGTAATAATAAATAAATAGATGTAATAATGAGCTGACAGATGAGTTAGCCAGCAAACGAAACAAACTCCATTCGACATTGGGTCGGGCTTCCTATAAAGGTATCCAGATGAATGATGCTGCAGTAATCGGTCGCACGGTTCTAGAGTGTAAAGTATCAAAAATTATAATAATAAATAAATAAATTTAATGATGAGCTGACAAACGAGCGAGTGAGGCAGACTCCGCCTAGCATAAAGCCGGACAGTCCGAGGAGTAGTCAGGCGAATGCCATAGCAGTAATCAGTCGCTTAGCTATTCCGGTCGCCTTTAGATTAAGCGCGGTACGATCGCCAAATCCGCCCCACCAGACCGCCTGCCGGGGGATAGGGGCAGGCGATCTTTCTGCCCGGATGCATGCCGTACCGCGCCTAAGCCGCAGACAGTAGGTGATAGCCAGCGGGTAGACAGTAAGCCACCCTCGTCAGTCGGTGGGCCCACTTATGGTCGGGTGCCAATTCTGCGCAGTGCATCGCAAATTGCAAAACTTATTATATTATGAATAATAAAGATAATGTTGGTGAGGGTTCTGCTAGGCAGGCAAGCGATGCGAATTATGAATTATGGAAACCAGGCTACTTAGTTCCAGTCACCCTTGGATCAAGTGCGGCGCGATGGCTAGATTCGCGTTGACTGGGCGCTTGCCTCGGGATGAGGCGAGGCAGGGCGATCAGCTGATCCACGCACCTATACCTCACCACACCTGAGCCTCAGGTGACGGACGGTAGGAAGTGAAATGAAAGCATACCGTCCTTGCCCGCCATACCAGAGGGTCATAACGACCGGGACTACGCAGAGCACGAAATTGTGATAATAAATGAGTAAATGTAATGATGAGAACTATAAGTGGATATCCTCAGCAAATTCAGCCCTGTGAAGTCCAGGCTTTCAGGTGTGTAGTTGCAATGGAGTTTCTTCTGGGGAGAGAACTGATATTATTCCCTTTTGCAGGGTCTGCAGTGGATATCCTCAGCAAATTCAGCCATGTGAAGTCCAGGCTTTCAGGTGTGTAGTTGCAATGGAGTTTCTTCTGGGGAGAGATATTTTATTGATGAGGGTTAAAAATAATAAGTTGTGATGAGTCGAGTAGGTAGAAACCAAGATGTCACCAAATTGAGGCACCTTCTGTAATGAAAGGATTAGAGTTAATTGATGGTATATTAAGCTGGTATAATATGTTAAGGCCTGTTGGTAGCCTGATTCCTCTATGTTTGCTGGCAGCTCAATATGCGGAGGGAGTTGGCGAGACTTAATGATAACATGCGGTAGAAAGAGTTGGGAAGACTACTAGTCACTCATAACGTATAGATAGTTGACAGGACTAAATGTTATGCCGCGCAGCGTCCGCCGACCACATCCACGGCACCTTCTGTAATGAAAGGATTAGAGTTAATTGATGGTATATTGGGCTGGTATAATATGTATCTTTGTATATGATAAGGCCTGTTGGTAGCCTGATTCCTCTATGTTTGTTGGCGGCTCAATATGCGGAGGGAGTTGGCGAGACTTAATGATAACATGCGGTAGAAAGTGTTGGGAAGACTACTAGTCACTTATAACGTATAGAGAGTTGACAGGACTATATGTTGTAAAGATAGTGTGCCGCGCATCGTCCACCGACCGACCACATCCACTCATATATCTGCAAGGGGCGCGATATCCGGCCTTTAGGTGTTATAGAGATAGTGTGCCGCGCAGCGTCCGCCGACTACATCCACTCGTATGTCAACAAGTGGCACGACATCCGATCTTTAGATGTTGTAGAGATAGTGTGCCGCGCAGCGTTCGCCAACTACATCCACTCGTATGTCTGCAAACGGCGCGACATCCGGCCATCAGATGTTGTAGAGATAGTATG
Organism: Idaea aversata; assembly: GCA_907269075.1. NCBI lineage: Eukaryota > Metazoa > Arthropoda > Insecta > Lepidoptera > Geometridae > Idaea > Idaea aversata. The sequence continues at coordinate 11,480,519 of OU026107.1, forward strand.
TTTGCGTAGCGTCTACCGACCACATCCACTCGTTTGTCTATAATCGGCGCGACATCCGACCTTCAGATGTTGTAGAGATAGTGTGCTGTGCAGCGTCCGCCGACCACATCCACTCGTATGTCTATAATCGGTGCGGCATCCGACCTTCAGATGTTGTAGAGATAGTGTGTCGCGCAGCGACCGACGACCACATCCACTCGTATGTCTGCAAGCGGCGCGACATCCGACCTTCAGATGTTTGTAGAGTCATGCGGCATTTGCCGACCACATCCAATCGTATATCTATAATCGGCGCGACATCCGACCTTCAGATGTTGTAGAGATAGTGTGCCGCGCAGCAACCGCCGACCACATCCCCTCGTATGTCTGCAAACGGCGCGACATCCGGCCTTCAGATGTTGTGGAGATAGTGTGTTTGTGTAGCGTCCACTGGCCATATCCACTCGTATGTCTATAATCGGCGCGACATCCGACCTTCAGGAGTTGTAGAGATGGTGTGTTTGCGTAGCGTCTGCCTACCACATCCACTCGTATGTCTATTATTGGCGCGACATCCGACCTTCAGATGTTGTAGAGATAGTGTGTCGTGCAGCGTCCGCCGACCACATCCACTCGTATGTCTGCAAGCGGCGCGACATCCGGCCTTCAGATGTTTGTAGAGATAGTGTGTTTGCGTAGCGTCCGCCGACCACATCCACTTGTATGTCTATTATCGGCGCGACATCCGACCTTCAGATGTTGGAGAGATAGTGTGCCGCGCAGCGTCTTCCGACCACATCCACTCGTATGTCTGCAAGCGGCGCGACATCCGGCCTTCAGATGTTGTAGAGATAGTGTGTTTGCGTAGCGTCCGTCGACCACATCCACTCATATGTCTTTAATCGGCGTGACATCTGACCTTCAGATGTTGTAGAGATAGTGTGCCGCGCAGCGTCTATCGACCACATCCACTCGTATGTCTGCAAGCGGCGCGACATCCGGCCTTCAGATGTTGTAGAGATAGTGTGTTTGCGTAGCGTTCACCGACCACATCCACTCGTATTTCTGCAAGCAGCGCGACATCCGGCCTTCAGATGTTTAGAGATAGAGTGTTTGCGTAGCGTCTGCCGACCACATCCACTCGTATGTCTATAATCAGTGCGACCTCCGACCTTCAGATAGTGTGCCGCGCAAACGTCTACTGACCACATCCACTCGTATGTCTGCAAGCGGCGCGACATCCGACCTTCAGATGTTGTAGAGATAGTGTGCCGCGTGGTGTCCGCCGACCACATCCATTCATATGTCTGCAAGCGGCGCGACATCTGGCCTTCAGGTGTTGTAGAGCTAGTGTGTTTGCGTAATTAAATTGTCTACAATCATCGTCTTGCAAGTATGTTCATAAGAGTTATATCTTTCAAAATCTTACTTTCCTACAATCAGGCTAGTGAGAATTGGCACAAAATAGGTAAGTAAATATCGAAAAAGCACATGTGACACGCGAAAACCCGTGAAATGATTAGATTTCATAGTGGTGTTGCTAGGACTGTCCATTTACCCAGAGACAAAGAAATGATTAATGATTATAATGATATACCCGTAAAAGGGAAAAGGATTTTGATGAAATTTCGATATCTTAAATCACGGATGAATGAGCCATGTCTGTACCTATAACACTTTCCTCTGTTACATTAAAACACAACATGACACCTTTATCCACCTCAAAAACACTAATTTATTTCTGATAAGTCAAGACATGGATGAAGATGCTATGCCTGTGCATCACACCCACCTCCAGTAAAATGAATAATTGTTAGATTGTGTAATATACCAGTAAAGTCGATTGTAATGTGTCCTTGATACATTCCTGCTCCAAGAAAACCGGTTATGCATGTACATAACACCTTCATCCACAGTTTGTTTATTGTATTTTTCATGTTCAGAGATTTTAAATAGTGTAAGCCGTGCGGGTCCGTCCGCGTGTAGCACTAGTTTATGTGGAAGCCATATTGTAGGCGTGAAGGGGGCGTGGTTTGAGTTCTTGTAAGTTTAAAGAAGTCTGTCTTGAATTGTGTACGGAAAGACTGCTTAGATTGCTGAAGTGCTCCCGGTGGGACCTGGGTAGGTCCCTGGTCTGGGTCCAGAACGATAAAGCAGCCGGAGGTCATGAAGATTGAGCGTCGAGCAGGCATAGTTGTATTGTCGGTAAGAAAAAGGGGGTGTGGCCATAGGATACGTATACAATACGGGTGGTTTATTGATAAGTAAGTCCGTCTGTATATTCGTTTGTATTTACTGATTATACTGAGGCTTGTGTTATGGTGACTTAACCGTATATGAGATACTCCCTTTGTAGTGAGGAAAGTAGGGAGGATGGAAGGGATTCGATCGGTGAGTGTCCTCAGAATAAGCGGCTAGACTTGTGTTATGGTGACTGGGGGATTGCTTGTGGAATGTGCCTGTTGTTACAATTGAATAAATAGGTGGGATAAGTACATGAATTGTGATTGACGATGCCTGTAAGGTAGTGGCTTGGAAATTGCTAATGTAAGATTGAAAGTAAAGAATAGTTAGTGCGGGGCAGGTGGCTCCGGGTGCATAACTTAGTGTGCGTGTGAGTGGTGTGGAAGCCATGTTGTAGGCGTGAAGGGGGCGTGGTTTGAGTCTTTGTTAGTTTAAAGAAGTCTGTCTCCAGCTGTGTACGAAAGGGCTGCTTAGATGGCTGAAGGCTCATCGGTGGGACCTGGGTGGATCCTTGATCTAGGTCCAGAACATTATAGCAGTCGGCGAGAACGAAGATTGCGCGAGGAGCAGGTATAGTTGTATTGCTGGCAAGAGAAGGGGGTGTGGCCACAGAGTGTGTATATAATACTGATAGTTTGTAGATAAGTAAGTCCGTCCGTATATTCGCCTGTGTCCACTGATTATACTGAGGCTTGTGTTATGGTGACTCGATCGCGAATGGAAAGCTGGCATTGCCTTCCCTCCATTATAAGGGAGGTGGGGGTTGGGGCAAAAGAAGATTCGATGAGTATATGTACCAGTCTATGTGGCTGGGCTTGTGTTATGGCGACTTGATCGCACGTGTGATTCTTGTGTTGTTTCTCTATTATAGTGAGAAAGGTAGGGAGGGTGGAAAGATTCGACAGGTGTGTATTCCTGCCTATGTGGCTAGCCTTGTGTTATGGTGATTTGAAGATTGTTCAACACGCCCGGTGGGGTCTAAACGAAATGAAAATCTTAACAGTGGGAGGTCTAAAGACCAGTTACGATGAATATATAATGCGGTGGGCAAGCGGATTGGTGTTGCGGGAGTGAGAAGGGGAAGTGTCCACTGGATGTGTATATGATGTGAGTGTGTCAGTTGCTAAGAAAGTTAGTGTGTTCGTTTTTTATTGTTTGTAGTAACGTTGAGTTATTAAGGTCTGAATAGGTGTGAAAAGTTCTTGAAATTGTATTTAGCTATGCCTGTAGGGTAGTAGCTTTAAAATGTTGGTGTAAAAATTTAAGAGTAAAATAAAAATAAATGCGGGGCAGGTGAGTCCGTGTGCAAAACTAGTGCAAGTATGAGTGGTATGGAAGCCATTTTGTGGGCGTGTAGGGGGCGTGGTTTGAATTCTTGTTAGTTTAAGGAAGTCTGTCTCGAGTTGTGTACGAAAAGATTGCTCAGATTGCTGAAATGCTCCCGGTGGGACCTGGGTAGATCCTTGATCTGGGTCTAGAACAATAAAGTAACCGGTGGGTATGAAGATTGAGCGTCGAGCAGGCATAGTTGTATTGCCAGTAAGAAGAAAAGGGGGTGTGGTCATAGGATGCGTATATAATACGTGTGGTTTATTGATAAGTAAGTCTGTCTGTATGTTCGTTTGTATTTACTGATTGTACTGAGGCTTGTGTTATGGTGACTTAACCGTAAATGAGATACCTGTGTTGCTTTCCTTTTGTAGTGAGGAAAGTAGGGAGGATGGAAAGGATTCGATCGGTGAGTGTATTTAGAATAAGTGGCCAGACTTGTGTTATGGTGACTGGGAGATTGCTTGTGGAATGTGATTGTTGTTACAATTGAATAAATAGGTGGGATAAGTACATGAATTGTGATTGACTATACCTGTAAGGTAGTGGCTTGGAAATTGCTGGTGTAAAATTAAAAGTAAAGAATGGTTAGTGCGGGGCAGGTGGCTCCGGGTGCATAACTTAGTGAGCGTGTGAGTGGTGTGGAGGCCACATTGTAGGCGTGAAGGGGGCGTGGTTTGAGTCTTTGTTAGTCTAAGGAAGTCTGTCTTTAGTTGTGTACGAAAGGGCTGCTTAGATGGCTAAAGGCTCATCGGTGGGACCTGGGTGGATCCTTGATCTAGGTCCAGAACGTTATAGCAGTCGGCGAGAATGAAGAATGCGCGAGGAGCAGGTATAGTTGTATTGCTGGTAAGAGAGTGTGTCCCCTAGCAAAATGACTTCTTCGTAGAAATATTTTGAGAAAGTCGCCCCGGGGCGTATCTAGTCACACACCTGTGAACTTGGGAATGTTCTCAACTTTTCCCGCCCGCAGTCAGCCTTATAATTGACTGTATTCCTCTTTCCGCTTTATGCTTCTCTCGACTTTTCCAGGCGTTAGATCGATTTCCCTCACTACGTGGGGAGGCCGAAAATAATCCTGTGGCTCCGCTGTCCCTATTCCTGAAAATTCCTGTCGTGGTATGTGGGAAGCAGTAAACAACGCCGCATCTTACAGCAACCCCCGGCATCGCAAAGGTCGTTGAGAATTGAAGATCAACCCCTTGGTGGATAAGGCATTACAGCCCTTCGCTGGTCAAGGCAATTCTCAACCCAGGAGTGACGCCGATTGTACTGGTGTAAACCTATACCTATTTACCCAAATAAATGTTGGATAAGACGGTGCAGTGGGCGGAGCAGTGCGGTACTAGATTAAACAAGCCCCAGCCCCTGTCCACACTCCTCATAAGATAAATTAAGAATAAAGTGAAATAATCCAGATAGCAGTTGCTATGCGCCGATAGTGCCGCCCACGAAGATGTATCTAGCTAACTATAAAGGCGGTGTCGATCATCAGGCGGTATTTATCAAAGGAAATATTGTGGTCACCTCAAAGAGGCCGCTCTGTGAATAAATGTCCGATTCTTATACCTATTAGACCACGCACGTGTAGTGTAGGCATACTTTAAGTTTAAGCAATGTTAATCTAAATTTAGTCAAGTACCTGCAACGTCACCTGTGTAGGTTGAGTACCTACCTAATTTAAAGTAAAACAGTTGAATCGTGCATCTACTTTGTATGTATCTATTTATCTGTCAATGAAGTCGGAGCCGGCCCTTTGTCGGTATTTATCAAAGGAAAAGCGCTGTCTCTCAAAGAGCGTCGATATTGTAAACAGATGACGACATACACGTGTGATTTAGGTATGATGTGGTTTGCGGCGTGACATCCAATCTTCAGACGTTTATAAGAGTAGTTCATGACTCGATATCATGCGGCAGCCGCCGGCCATATCCACCACATCCATTCGCACATCTACCTATGAAGACGGAGTCGCTTGTTTGTCGGCATTGTTCAAAGGACATTTGCGGTCCCTTTGAAAAAGCCAATTGACGATATGCACGTGTAATTTAGGTAGGATGTGAGCTCTCAGTGCGACATCCGACCTTCAGATGTTGTAAAATAGCTTCGGAGTAGTTTGCCTGCCGGCATTTATTGAGGGAGATTTGTGGCCTCTCTATGACGTCATGCGTACATGATGTCATCGTATACGAAGCGGCTCTGTAAAGCCGCCTCGCATACGACTGTTATAGAGATAATAAAATTTGGTGGCAAGTGTTTGGTGAACGAATCTATTGGATGACTTTGCTTGTTTTCAAGCGGCTGCACAATTTCTATTCTTTCCTAAACTATATCATAATGGCCCAACAGTGGGTGTAGCCAATAAGAAGGATGGGGGCTAACATTGAAATGAGAGATGAAATTGGACAGGATAGCAAAGTGAGAACTTTAATTTACTTGGTGGCCATGATGATAAATTCAGGTGCGATCACATGATTATTCACCCGTGGCTCTGAGAAAGGAATACAAGTAGCGATCCCGATATATGCCCCCGTGACAAAGAATTAAAATGGATTAGATTGCTCATTTAGGGCTCCCTACAACATTACGCATGTAAAAATGAGATGATGAAGATTACTAGGATAAAAATTGAAAAATCTAATAAGACTAAAATAAGAATATCAGTTCCGATAGGAATAATTAATCAGATACATGCATTATGTAGTGGTAGTCGATGTAGCAAATATAAATTGGGGTGCGGCAATAGGTCAGTATATCAGAAATTATTCCTCTGCCTACAAAAGCTGTAAAAGTCTCACAGTTGGTGACTCTTATGCATTGGTAACTCTTATGCATTATTAGATAGATTATTATGAGTATTATATTAGATTAATTGAGGTAAGATTATTTGAAGAGATAGAAAAGTTGATTAATAATTAAGTATTGAATAGATAGATAGAATAAGAATTAATAGACAGTAGGTGTAGGAATAGAGTAAATGTAATGAAAAAATTAACAAAATAGGACATAATTATCTACGTGTAAAGATGGTATTTGTTAAGATAGATAGATAGATAGAACGCTTTATTGCACACACAAGTTACAGAAAATGACAACACAATTATTATTCGTTAAGATGTGGTAACAAAACGCATAAAATCATAAAGTGAGTCTCGTCCGAATGTATTTCCAATCATGAATATAATAATAATTGAAATTAAAATATAGAGAATGTAAATGGCTGAAAATAAGACACGTAAAATAATATTAAATTCGATCACACGCAACGCCTATCTATAAGACATTTAAAGAGTATCGTGAAAACAAGCAATATAACTATGAATGTAAGGGAAATGACAGGCATTACTGCAAATTCTGCGAGATCCAGAAAACATCTGGATAAGCACAGAAAGGTCCTCAGCATAGGGTGGATGTAACCATAATACGTAGAATGCTGAGAGCACCATTCCATCTATAAATTATGGCTCCAAGATCGTCGCTGCCGATGCAGAGCTGTTCAGATACGACTCACCAGCCGCTACCTCCTGGGAGTCCCTCCCTGTCACCACGTTAGAGGACAAGGAGGCGGAGAAGGATCGCTTAGGTGTCCGGGGGAGAACTCACAACATAAGTCGCTCCTCACCCCGGCTATCAGCAGGAAGTTCAGTTTAGAGTCGTTCAAAAATATATCACAATCACATTATAGAAACACTAAAATTGATAATTAAAATTCACTTAGACCGCACCATAATACAAACTCTCGCACAATAAAGGGACACACCAAAAACCTAATTATTTTAATACAAAACTGAATATTAAAATAATTTAAAGTTATTCAGAAAACTATTTAGATAAATCTAAGAGGATTTAATAATTTAAAGTTATTCAGAAAACTATTTAGATAAATCTAAGAGGATTTTGAGATAATATTTAGACAAATTAAAAACAATTAATATGAGACAACTTAAAAGAATGTGAAATTGACATAATTAAATAAGGATTTTATTTTATTATAAACTAATAATGATTTTAATTAATCTGTAAGTATGTGAATAATAAAAGAAAATAATTTAGATAAATTTGGTATAAATATACAAATTAATTGACCTAGATTTAAATTTACATAAAATAGATTTATTTTTATCGAATTTTAAATAATAAACGATTTTAAAATATTTAAGTATAATTTAATAAAGTTTTTAAAGAATTTAATGGAATTAAAGTTATTCAATAAAAAATATTAGTATCAAATTTCCGAAATTAAAATAATATAGAAATGAATGTAGAATAATTTAAAAATATTTATTTTTAATTTAATAAAACCTTTAAAGAATTTAAAAGAGTCAAGATGAATTACCAAATTATAAAAGAATCAAAATAAATTTTCCCGAGATTTGAAATATATAAAATGAAATAAGAAATATTATATAAAATGATTAAATTTAAAAGAATTTTTACTATTTTATCAAATTTAAAAATATAGGAGCAATTGTTATATTAAAAGAATTTAAATGAATTTGAATAAATAATCATTTAGAGTATGAAGCTAAAATATTTAAAACTATATTCAAAGAAATTAATAAATTTAAAGATATTAAATAAGATAAGAAATTATTGGGGGCCTAAATAAAAACTCACATAAATTAAATCGATCACTATCACATAAAACCACAAAACCGCATAAATAAAATTAAACTATAGCACACAATTATAACAAAATCACGAATAAAAGCACTCTAAAGTAAAATAAATCACTGAAGACCGCACAAAAATATTTAGAATCCAACCGAGAATTTAAAATAAAATACTTCTTAATTTAATATTTATGAAAAACAGGCCTAGGAAGGACTTATAGATTTTGCCGCAGGAGCTTCCTAGTGGACTCGACCGCTCTCCACTACGGCTCGCGACCGACTGATGGTTAGGTTAGGTTAGGTTAGGTTAGGTTAGGTTAGGTTAGGTTAGGTTAGGTTAGGTTAGGTTAGGTTAGGTTAGGTTAGGTTAGGTTAGGTTAGGTTAGGTTAGGTTAGGTTAGGTTAGGTTAGGTTAGGTTAGGTTAGGTTAGGTTAGGTTAGGTTAGGTTAGGTTAGGTTAGGTTAGGTTAGGTTAGGTTAGGTTAGGTTAGGTTAGGTTAGGTTAGGTTAGGTTAGGTTAGGTTAGGTTAGGTTAGGTTAGGTTAGGTTAGGTTAGGTTAGGTTAGGTTAGGTTAGGTTAGGTTAGGTTAGGTTAGGTTAGGTTAGGTTAGGTTAGGTTAGGTTAGGTTAGGTTAGGTTAGGTTAGGTTAGGTTAGGTTAGGTTAGGTTAGGTTAGGTTAGGTTAGGTTAGGTTAGGTTAGGTTAGGTTAGGTTAGGTTAGGTTAGGTTAGGTTAGGTTAGGTTAGGTTAGGTTAGGTTAGGTTAGGTTAGGTTAGGTTAGGTTAGGTTAGGTTAGGTTAGGTTAGGTTAGGTTAGGTTAGGTTAGGTTAGGTTAGGTTAGGTTAGGTTAGGTTAGGTTAGGTTAGGTTAGGTTAGGTTAGGTTAGGTTAGGTTAGGTTAGGTTAGGTTAGGTTAGGTTAGGTTAGGTTAGGTTAGGTTAGGTTAGGTTAGGTTAGGTTAGGTTAGGTTAGGTTAGGTTAGGTTAGGTTAGGTTAGGTTAGGTTAGGTTAGGTTAGGTTAGGTTAGGTTAGGTTAGGTTAGGTTAGGTTAGGTTAGGTTAGGTTAGGTTAGGTTAGGTTAGGTTAGGTTAGGTTAGGTTAGGTTAGGTTAGGTTAGGTTAGGTTAGGTTAGGTTAGGTTAGGTTAGGTTAGGTTAGGTTAGGTTAGGTTAGGTTAGGTTAGGTTAGGTTAGGTTAGGTTAGGTTAGGTTAGGTTAGGTTAGGTTAGGTTAGGTTAGGTTAGGTTAGGTTAGGTTAGGTTAGGTTAGGTTAGGTTAGGTTAGGTTAGGTTAGGTTAGGTTAGGTTAGGTTAGGTTAGGTTAGGTTAGGTTAGGTTAGGTTAGGTTAGGTTAGGTTAGGTTAGGTTAGGTTAGGTTAGGTTAGGTTAGGTTAGGTTAGGTTAGGTTAGGTTAGGTTAGGTTAGGTTAGGTTAGGTTAGGTTAGGTTAGGTTAGGTTAGGTTAGGTTAGGTTAGGTTAGGTTAGGTTAGGTTAGGTTAGGTTAGGTTAGGTTAGGTTAGGTTAGGTTAGGTTAGGTTAGGTTAGGTTAGGTTAGGTTAGGTTAGGTTAGGTTAGGTTAGGTTCCCCCCCGTGGGTTCCCGCCTTGTCGTGGCGGGGGGGCTTAGTAACCGTGGCCTTGCCAACCACGGTGAAGCCAAGAGGAACCCAGGGCCAAGCCAGGCTGGAGGAGCTGGCTTGCCCGAGAGGGACCGCTCCATCCGACTTTGCGACAAAGTCGGTGTGAGCGGTACCAAGGTGGGTCGCAGTGCTGCATTGGTGGTCGCGGCACTGTGACCGAGGCGGGTTGCGGTGTAGTATATTATATGCTGCACCGCAACTGATGGGGTCGCCACCTTTAGATGGCGGAGCGGTGGGGTCGCAGAGGAAGAGGACTGTTGGTGTGTCGTTGCCACTTTCCCTATCCTCTGCGACCGGAGTGGTTGGCGCCGGGGCTGCTACGTGGGACGTAGCATCCTTGGCGCCGCAATGGTGGGGTCGCAGGGGAAGAGGACTGTTGGTGTATCGTTGCCTCTTTCCCTATCCCCTGCGACCGTAGTGGCGGGCGATGGGGCCACTCATCTGACCCATCGCAGGGGACCACGGGCACTCAGACATGGGGCTGTCTGGTGCCCATCTGCTTGGTCCCCGGGGCGCTTGGGACGTGCCTCTGGTGCGTCGAGAGGGGGCCTGACGAGGCCAGCTGCCGTCGGAGGTAGTAGCAGTTAAGCGCAAGCGGTCCTGCTACCTCCGGCACATGGTGGTGTGACGGAAGTCCGGGGGGTTTTAGTGGGTAAACCTCTGGCCGCCCAACATCTCAGGCCAGCAGGGAGCCCCACACATCCCCGCCGCTCGCCCCAGAGCGGTGGGACGGTGCATAAGGCTGCATTTCCCCCCGTAAAAAAAAAAAAAAAGGTTAGGTTAGGTTAGGTTAGGTTAGGTTAGGTTAGGTTAGGTTAGGTTAGGTTAGGTTAGGTTAGGTTAGGTTAGGTTAGGTTAGGTTAGGTTAGGTTAGGTTAGGTTAGGTTAGGTTAGGTTAGGTTAGGTTAGGTTAGGTTAGGTTAGGTTAGGTTAGGTTAGGTTAGGTTAGGTTAGGTTAGGTTAGGTTAGGTTAGGTTAGGTTAGGTTAGGTTAGGTTAGGTTAGGTTAGGTTAGGTTAGGTTAGGTTAGGTTAGGTTAGGTTAGGTTAGGTTAGGTTAGGTTAGGTTAGGTTAGGTTAGGTTAGGTTAGGTTAGGTTAGGTTAGGTTAGGTTAGGTTAGGTTAGGTTAGGTTAGGTTAGGTTAGGTTAGGTTAGGTTAGGTTAGGTTAGGTTAGGTTAGGTTAGGTTAGGTTAGGTTAGGTTAGGTTAGGTTAGGTTAGGTTAGGTTAGGTTAGGTTAGGTTAGGTTAGGTTAGGTTAGGTTAGGTTAGGTTAGGTTAGGTTAGGTTAGGTTAGGTTAGGTTAGGTTAGGTTAGGTTAGGTTAGGTTAGGTTAGGTTAGGTTAGGTTAGGTTAGGTTAGGTTAGGTTAGGTTAGGTTAGGTTAGGTTAGGTTAGGTTAGGTTAGGTTAGGTTAGGTTAGGTTAGGTTAGGTTAGGTTTTTTTTTTTTTTTTTTTTTTAACCTGTCCGGGCGCTAACGGCCCGGCCCGCGAGCTACCTACTCCCCGTTTTGTAACAGGTCTTTGTTAATTCAATTATTCATTTTTGCTTTATTATAGAGCTCTTTTCCGCGCTTTTGCGCGTTGTTCTTTTTCATTTGTCATTTATTACAATTTTCTTATCAAATATTACAATTATGATTACTTCAACATTTTCATATTACTATAATTTTAGCATACATTTTCTTAAACTAGTTTTAAATTTAACCATACACAATTATTACAATCTAATTACTATTATTATACATTTTCAAAATTACAATTATTATTATTACACATTAAATTTGCAGTTTTTGTTTTAACACATTAAAATTTACAATTATTATTATTACATTACATATTTACAATTATTAACTTACATCTATTCTTTCCCCGGGCTAGTCAAAATCGTCGAATTGCGTTTGGCCGTTGCGAGGATGCGGTCCAACACTGCCCCTGGATGGGACGGAATCCCAGGACGTGTGTGGAAAATCGCTCTGGGAGCTTTAGGGCCTAGATTTTTGCGCCTGATGAGCGCTTGTCTGGAGCGGGGCCAGTTTCCTCTACTTTGGAGGACTGGAAAACTGGTCCTGCTTAAGAAAGAGGGTCGTCCGATGGAGTCGCCGTCCGCGTACCGCCCCATCGTGTTGCTTGACGAGGCGTGCAAGCTCCTCGAGCGAGTCGTAGCTGCACGTCTTGTCGCACACTTGGGGAGAGTCCCAATTTGGTTTTCGCAGGTACCGTTCTACCGTACACGCAATTTTGCGAGTCAAGCAATTGTCTGAGGAAGCAATTACTCAGGGTGAGGTAGTGTTGGCGGTGTCCTTGGACATCGCCAATGCCTTCAACTCCCTCCCCTGGGAAGTCATAAGAGAGGCGCTCAGGTACCACCGGGTGCCTCTCTACCTGTGCCGTGTCATCCACGCCTACCTTAGTGACCGTAGGGTTGTGTTTCCCGACCACAGTGGAGTGAGCAGCAGGGAGGTCACGTGCGGTGTTCCACAGGGTTCGGTTCTCGGACCGCTCCTGTGGAACATCGGCTACGATTACGTTCTCCGAGGTCGTAACCTCCCGGGCGTGGGCGTTGTTTGTTATGCAGACGATACGCTGGTAACCGCCCGGGGAAGTTCGTACTACACCGCGGCAGCCCTGGCCGCCGTTGGTGTCGAGGATGTTGTGGGTCGCATTAGCAGACTGGGGTTAGAGGTGGCTCTTAACAAGTGTGAAGCAGTGATGTTTCATGGTCCTCGCACCGTACCACCCCGAAGCCCCCAAATAGTCGTGAACGGATTTCCCATCGAGGTTAAACCGACGATGAAGTACCTAGGTCTTATCTTAGATTCGACTTGGGAATTTACGTCGCATTTTGAGGTGCTAGCACCAAAGTTGCAAGTGTCTGCAAATGCTTTGTGCAGTCTGCTGCCGAACGTGGGAGGACCGTCAGTGTCGTGCCGTCGGCTCTATGCGGGGATCATACGATCCATGGCTTTGTACGGGAGTCCAGTGTGGGCGGACACCCTCACACGCCGAAGTCAAACCTTGCTGCGAAGGTCGCAGCGGCTGATGGCAGTGAGGGTGATACGGGGTTACTGCACAATCTCGTACGAGGCCGCATGCGTGTTAGCCGGAACCCTGCCGTGGGATCTGGACGCGAGGGCCCTCGCGTCAATGTTCCGTTGGCGCGAGGAGGCGCGAGAACGGGGTGACCGACCGGCTCTACCGGAGGTAGAGGGACACCGGTTGGAGCTCCGCCAGATCGCCATGGCCAGGTGGAAGGAAAGGCTTGCGCAGCCTCAAGCCGGTCACAAGACCATCGAAGCCATTCGGCCGGTATTGGATGAATGGGTCGACAGGCAGTATGGGGCTCTCACGTATAGACTGACGCAGGTGCTTTCCGGGCATGGCTGCTTCGGAAAGTACCTGTGTCGGGTTGCACGTAGAGAGCCAGATACGAAGTGCCATCATTGCCCGAGTGATGTAGACGACGCCACCCACACCCTCGAAATATGTGTGGCATGGTCCGAGCAACGCGAAGAGCTGAAGGTGGAAGTGGGACATGACCTATCGCTACCAGCGGTGGTGACCTCGATGGTCACAGAAGAGTGTAATTGGACAGCTGTGCTCCAGTTTTCTGAAGCCGTCATGACAACAAAAGAGGACGCAGAGAGGGAGAGGGAAATTTCGAGTTCCCTTCCCATCCGACAGCGACGATCCGGCCGTGTAAGGAGACGCAGGAGTCGTCACAGAGACGACCTTATGCCTCCGTAGAAGGGCCCATAGGCGGTAGACTCGGGGGGGTCTACCGCCGTGGAAGGGCCCGAGTGGGGCGCACGTGGTTCCCGTACGCCTACTCATGCGGAATGGAGGCCAACCTCCAAACAGAGAGGGGTCTGCAAGGCAGACCGTCGTCGTCGGGTCACGGTTGAATACGAACGTCTTTCCCGTGCACTCGACAACAAGGCGAGCGAGGATTCGTGAGGTTTTTAGTGGGTAGGCCGGCCGCTTCACGGCCGGAGAGCCCCACATACCCCACCGCTCCTCCTCCAGGACGGTGGGGATGCAGTTCAATGCATTTTCCTCACGTAAAAAAAAAAAAAAAAAAAAAAAAAAAAAAGGTTAGGTTAGGTTAGGTTAGGTTAGGTTAGGTTAGGTTAGGTTAGGTTAGGTTAGGTTAGGTTAGGTTAGGTTAGGTTAGGTTAGGTTAGGTTAGGTTAGGTTAGGTTAGGTTAGGTTAGGTTAGGTTAGGTTAGGTTAGGTTAGGTTAGGTTAGGTTAGGTTAGGTTAGGTTAGGTTAGGTTAGGTTAGGTTAGGTTAGGTTAGGTTAGGTTAGGTTAGGTTAGGTTAGGTTAGGTTAGGTTAGGTTAGGTTAGGTTAGGTTAGGTTAGGTTAGGTTAGGTTAGGTTAGGTTAGGTTAGGTTAGGTTAGGTTAGGTTAGGTTAGGTTAGGTTAGGTTAGGTTAGGTTAGGTTAGGTTAGGTTAGGTTAGGTTAGGTTAGGTTAGGTTAGGTTAGGTTAGGTTAGGTTAGGTTAGGTTAGGTTAGGTTAGGTTAGGTTAGGTTAGGTTAGGTTAGGTTAGGTTAGGTTAGGTTAGGTTAGGTTAGGTTAGGTTAGGTTAGGTTAGGTTAGGTTAGGTTAGGTTAGGTTAGGTTAGGTTAGGTTAGGTTAGGTTAGGTTAGGTTAGGTTAGGTTAGGTTAGGTTAGGTTAGGTTAGGTTAGGTTAGGTTAGGTTAGGTTAGGTTAGGTTAGGTTAGGTTAGGTTAGGTTAGGTTAGGTTAGGTTAGGTTAGGTTAGGTTAGGTTAGGTTAGGTTAGGTTAGGTTAGGTTAGGTTAGGTTAGGTTAGGTTAGGTTAGGTTAGGTTAGGTTAGGTTAGGTTAGGTTAGGTTAGGTTAGGTTAGGTTAGGTTAGGTTAGGTTAGGTTAGGTTAGGTTAGGTTAGGTTAGGTTAGGTTAGGTTAGGTTAGGTTAGGTTAGGTTAGGTTAGGTTAGGTTAGGTTAGGTTAGGTTAGGTTAGGTTAGGTTAGGTTAGGTTAGGTTAGGTTAGGTTAGGTTAGGTTAGGTTAGGTTAGGTTAGGTTAGGTTAGGTTAGGTTAGGTTAGGTTAGGTTAGGTTAGGTTAGGTTAGGTTAGGTTAGGTTAGGTTAGGTTAGGTTAGGTTAGGTTAGGTTAGGTTAGGTTAGGTTAGGTTAGGTTAGGTTAGGTTAGGTTAGGTTAGGTTAGGTTAGGTTAGGTTAGGTTAGGTTAGGTTAGGTTAGGTTAGGTTAGGTTAGGTTAGGTTAGGTTAGGTTAGGTTAGGTTAGGTTAGGTTAGGTTAGGTTAGGTTAGGTTAGGTTAGGTTAGGTTAGGTTAGGTTAGGTTAGGTTAGGTTAGGTTAGGTTAGGTTAGGTTAGGTTAGGTTAGGTTAGGTTAGGTTAGGTTAGGTTAGGTTAGGTTAGGTTAGGTTAGGTTAGGTTAGGTTAGGTTAGGTTAGGTTAGGTTAGGTTAGGTTAGGTTAGGTTAGGTTAGGTTAGGTTAGGTTAGGTTAGGTTAGGTTAGGTTAGGTTAGGTTAGGTTAGGTTAGGTTAGGTTAGGTTAGGTTAGGTTAGGTTAGGTTAGGTTAGGTTAGGTTAGGTTAGGTTAGGTTAGGTTAGGTTAGGTTAGGTTAGGTTAGGTTAGGTTAGGTTAGGTTAGGTTAGGTTAGGTTAGGTTAGGTTAGGTTAGGTTAGGTTAGGTTAGGTTAGGTTAGGTTAGGTTAGGTTAGGTTAGGTTAGGTTAGGTTAGGTTAGGTTAGGTTAGGTTAGGTTAGGTTAGGTTAGGTTAGGTTAGGTTAGGTTAGGTTAGGTTAGGTTAGGTTAGGTTAGGTTAGGTTAGGTTAGGTTAGGTTAGGTTAGGTTAGGTTAGGTTAGGTTAGGTTAGGTTAGGTTAGGTTAGGTTAGGTTAGGTTAGGTTAGGTTAGGTTAGGTTAGGTTAGGTTAGGTTAGGTTAGGTTAGGTTAGGTTAGGTTAGGTTAGGTTAGGTTCCCCCCCAACGGGACCACGCCTTGTCGTGGCGGGGGGGCTCAGTAGCTGCAGGCAATCCAGCCTGTAGTGAAGCGAAGTGGTCCCCGGAGGGTGCTCCGCCTGTCCCTCTGACTAGCACTGAGGGCAAAGTGGACGTGCGAGTGGTGGCTTTCCCCCTCGCGAAAGTGAGGGGGGTGAGGGTCCGTTATCCCTTGAGCGTGCTCGGGACCGGAGGCCTTGCCTTAATTGGCTGGGCCGCGAGGAGACAACCTCAATAAAAAACAAAGTGGAGCATACCACTTTTAAATAAAAAACCCCTGAGTGGCAAGCGGAATGGCAGCGCGAAGCCTTCAAGATCGGCCAGGGTGTCGGGCGGGACGGTCCAGTCAGCGCCGCTTGTGCGCTGAATGGTCCGCCCCGCTTGTCGTGTCGGTCGCTACTGCCTCCCAGGAGGGTACCTGCCGCCCCCCTCCTGGGTTACCAAAATAAAGGCTTACCCGTGGCGCACGGCTCCGCCCGGGTTGACTTTTGTTCCGAAGTGCTCGTGGGAACAACTATGGTTAAATCAAATAAAAACAAAACAAAAATTATCGAGGAGGAGAATAGAGGACATGGATGTGAAGAAGGAGAAGGCAGTGAGAGACGCTCAGACAGAAGCGAAGACAGAGATGAGTCTCGAAAGCTGAGAAATGGAAAGTGTACAGAGAGGAGTCCTAAGGGAGTGAGGGACAGAAGTCCATTAATTGAGGACAGAATAGGGAGTAGGAGTGACGAGGAGTTCAGGGCGAATAAAGAAGTTGATAAACTTCTCCTCAGTTCTTCCACATGGACGCCATTGGTCGCTGGAGTTAAACGGCCACAGGCCGAAGAATCGGACTCTGAAGAGGAAGTGACCCCAACGGTAAAAGTACCTAACGCAAAAAGAGGCAGAAGTATTAAGCTCAGCTACACTAGGGCTGACTTTTTAAAGAAACCAGTGGAAGTGCTTCAGCCTCAGCCTCAGCGGATTAGGGGGAAAGGTCGTCTCAGGACTGATCAGCAAAATGAGAGTCCACCACAAAGTGAGAATGAGTGCGATGAGGGTTCTGCTGGTTCGAGTCGACCCAAACCAGTGGAGTCTTCTTCAGAGGTACGGTCTACGGTAGAGAAGTCAGCGGCTCCTTCTCTGGAGGTAGTACGCTCCGAGACGGGTCACAAATCAGCTGTGGTTCTGCGGAAGAGAGCTTTAATGGGAGTGAGGAAGGTGGTCTCGGTAGCTAAATACTCTGGGCGTCTACAGGGCAAGTTCCGCCAAGACCTTTACAATGCAGCGACATGGGTGCAAGAGGCTATGGAGAAGCTGGGCACCACTAGCGTTAGCACGGAGACAGTCAAGCTCCAAGAAGACAACGAGCGTCTCCGAAAAGAACTCGTTGATATTCGGAAAGAGATGACGCAAGTGAAGGCACAGATGAAACTGATGGGTGAAATCAGAGCTAGTTGGCGAAAAGAGGGTCCACCTGTTGATGCTATTGCAAGTGTTGACGCTGAATTCCCGGCAGTGGACATCGTAGGAGCGTCTGCTTGTAAACCCCCTCAGCCTATGGATATGGAGGTTTGGATGCAGTCCTTACTTAGGCAGGTAGGCGGAATCATTGACGCTAGGTTTGAGGACATCAAGGAGAGGCTGCTGCCTGAGGAGCGTGTGCGCCCTCCATTAGCTGCTGACCGGCGGAAGACCCAAACAGTGCCAGTTCCTCGGGTCCCTCAGACCCGCGCAGTGTCTCAAGCCTCGGCCGATGCTTCAGAGGTCGGTATGGAGACCTCTCAAGTGACTGCGGAGACTTCCAAGGCCGCTGAAGAGGTTCCACAAGTCCCTATGGAGACCTCTCAGGTGGCTATTACAGTGGAGCCCAAAACAGGCAGAAGTAGAAATAAGAAGAAGAAGCAGTCACTGGCAGCTCGGGAGGCTGAAGTGCACACCGGCTCAGTTTCTCATTCGAGGGACGGCGAAGCAATTCAGCCACTACCTGGCACTTCCACTGGGACGCAACAACAGTGGAGTACAGTGGCTGCCAGAGGTGGAAAATCAAAGGCTCCGCCACCGGCAGCACCGAGGCCCGCAAAGCAGAAGCAGCCTGTTAAGATTGCCCTGCAGGCTCCAAAAACGGCTGCAGTCATTTTAACTATTCCACCAGGGGAGGTTGAAAAAGGGCAGACGTATGAGGCGGTAATTGCTCACGCAAAAAGCAATGTGAGCCTCGAGGCCCTTGGCATACTCAATGGAGTAAAAATTCGCCCGTCTCAGACTGGTGCTCGGCTCATTGAGGTGCCAGGTCCAGATAGCGGAGTAAAGGCGGATGCTCTGGCAGCCAGGCTCACGGAGCTGTTCAATCGAAACGAAGTCCTGGTATCCAGGCCCACCAAATGCGCAGATCTACGCATTTCTGGCCTGGACGACTCAGTGTCTGCGACTGAAGTTGTTGCGGCTGTAGCAGTGACTGGAGGGACTCCAACGGAGTCGGTAAAGGCGGGCGAAATTCGGCGAACACCTTCGGGACTTGCCTCGATCTTCGTCCGTTGCCCCGTGACCGCGGCCAAAAAGATCGCGGAGTCGGGCAGATTGCTAGTTGGCTGGGTGTCGGCTTCCGTGAAGGTGCTAGAACCGAGACCGCTCATCTGCTTCCAGTGCTTGGAACGTGGTCATGTAGGCAAGTGCTGCGCAGCGGGAGTGGAGGGCGGAGGTCTTTGCTTCCGATGTAGCAAGCCCGGACACAAGGCGGCCCAATGCTCTGCAGAGCCACACTGCAGACCCTGCGCGAAAGCCGGCAAAACCGCTGTACATACAGTGGGGTCGGGTGCCTGCCACATGGGCAAGAAATCAGGCCGTAGGACGGCTGTAGAGAGGACGCCAAATACGGGGACCCAATGATGCCTCGACCTCTCTCTATACTCCAAGCGAATATCAACCACTGCTTACGGGCACAGGATCTTTTGATCCAAAGTGCGGCGCAATGGTTGATTTCCGTAGTAGTGGTGGCTGAACCCTACTCATTGCAGAGGAGTCCTGGTTGGCTCTCCGATAACAGCGGGGTCGTTGCGATGACCTCTCGGGGCGCTGTTGGCTCGTCCCCCTTCTCCTTGGTGGCGAGGAGTCGGGGATGGGTTGCAGCAACTCTAGATGGGTTGTTGTTTGTTGGCGTCTATTTTTCACCAAATGACCCAACTTCAGAGTTTGAGGATTTCCTGAGTGAGCTGGAGACCTTCGTCAATCTTCAGCGCTCATATTATCCTGTGGTAGTTCTGGGGGACTTCAACGCCAAATCCACGGCGTGGGGGTCCCCAACCACTGAACTGTGGGGGCATCTTGTGGAGCAATGGGCGGAGGCAGTGGGAGTGGTGGTCCTCAATCGTGGAGTGGTGCAGACCTGTGTGCGGCCCAACGGTTCATCAATCGTCGACTTGACGTTTGCTAGCCCATGCGTGGCGGACCGTATCCGAGACTGGAGAGTCCTGGAGAAGGTAGAGACGCTGTCGGATCACAAATACATCCGATTCAGTGTCATAGCCCAGACTTCGGGCTCTCCAGCTCCAGCCCCCTCTCGCGGTGAAGGCCCTCGTTGGTCCCTCAATCGCCTAGACCGCGGGCTACTCATGGAAGCAGCTCTTGTTGAGTCTTGGCCAGAGGCTCCAGACAGACCGGTGGATGTTGACGCCGAAGCGGAATGGTTCCGGGGGGCGATGACTCGCATTTGCGATGTATCGATGCCCCGCACCGGACCCCAACCTCCGAAACGTCGGGTGTATTGGTGGAACGCAGACATCGCGCAGCTCCGCAAAGCCTGCGTGGTGGCGGGGCGCCAATACACTCGACATCGTAGAAGGCGCCGCCGCGGTGACGACTTCACGGAAAGGGAGACCTCTCTCTTGGAGGCGTACAGGACGGCCAAGTTGACCCTCAAGGTCGCAATCGGTGAGGCCAAAAACAGGGCCAGAGAAGAGATGCTGCAGACTCTGAGTGAAGATCCGTGGGGGCGACCTTACCGCATGGTGCGGGGCCAGCTGCGCCCGTATGCCCCCCCTCTGACACAGAGTCTGCAGCCTGAGCTGGTAAGACGGGTAGTGGAGGGCCTGTTTCCCTCAGGGAATGAGCATGTCTCACCCGTTATGGTGCCCGATGATTACACGGTTCCGGGCGAGGAAACTGAACCAGTTGAGGTCACTGCCGTCGAATTGCGTTTGGCCGTTGCGAGGATGCGGTCCAACACTGCCCCTGGATGGGACGGAATCCCAGGACGTGTGTGGAAAATCGCTCTGGGAGCTTTAGGGCCTAGATTTTTGCGCCTGATGAGCGCTTGTCTGGAGCGGGGCCAGTTTCCTCTACTTTGGAGGACTGGAAAACTGGTCCTGCTTAAGAAAGAGGGTCGTCCGATGGAGTCGCCGTCCGCGTACCGCCCCATCGTGTTGCTTGACGAGGCGTGCAAGCTCCTCGAGCGAGTCGTAGCTGCACGTCTTGTCGCACACTTGGGGAGAGATGGTCCGGACCTGGACGACTCCCAATTTGGTTTTCGCAGGTACCGTTCTACCGTACACGCAATTTTGCGAGTCAAGCAATTGTCTGAGGAAGCAATTACTCAGGGTGAGGTAGTGTTGGCGGTGTCCTTGGACATCGCCAATGCCTTCAACTCCCTCCCCTGGGAAGTCATAAGAGAGGCGCTCAGGTACCACCGGGTGCCTCTCTACCTGTGCCGTGTCATCCACGCCTACCTTAGTGACCGTAGGGTTGTGTTTCCCGACCACAGTGGAGTGAGCAGCAGGGAGGTCACGTGCGGTGTTCCACAGGGTTCGGTTCTCGGACCGCTCCTGTGGAACATCGGCTACGATTACGTTCTCCGAGGTCGTAACCTCCCGGGCGTGGGCGTTGTTTGTTATGCAGACGATACGCTGGTAACCGCCCGGGGAAGTTCGTACTACACCGCGGCAGCCCTGGCCGCCGTTGGTGTCGAGGATGTTGTGGGTCGCATTAGCAGACTGGGGTTAGAGGTGGCTCTTAACAAGTGTGAAGCAGTGATGTTTCATGGTCCTCGCACCGTACCACCCCGAAGCCCCCAAATAGTCGTGAACGGATTTCCCATCGAGGTTAAACCGACGATGAAGTACCTAGGTCTTATCTTAGATTCGACTTGGGAATTTACGTCGCATTTTGAGGTGCTAGCACCAAAGTTGCAAGTGTCTGCAAATGCTTTGTGCAGTCTGCTGCCGAACGTGGGAGGACCGTCAGTGTCGTGCCGTCGGCTCTATGCGGGGATCATACGATCCATGGCTTTGTACGGGAGTCCAGTGTGGGCGGACACCCTCACACGCCGAAGTCAAACCTTGCTGCGAAGGTCGCAGCGGCTGATGGCAGTGAGGGTGATACGGGGTTACTGCACAATCTCGTACGAGGCCGCATGCGTGTTAGCCGGAACCCTGCCGTGGGATCTGGACGCGAGGGCCCTCGCGTCAATGTTCCGTTGGCGCGAGGAGGCGCGAGAACGGGGTGACCGACCGGCTCTACCGGAGGTAGAGGGACACCGGTTGGAGCTCCGCCAGATCGCCATGGCCAGGTGGAAGGAAAGGCTTGCGCAGCCTCAAGCCGGTCACAAGACCATCGAAGCCATTCGGCCGGTATTGGATGAATGGGTCGCTCTCACGTATAGACTGACGCAGGTGCTTTCCGGGCATGGCTGCTTCGGAAAGTACCTGTGTCGGGTTGCACGTAGAGAGCCAGATACGAAGTGCCATCATTGCCCGAGTGATGTAGACGACGCCACCCACACCCTCGAAATATGTGTGGCATGGTCCGAGCAACGCGAAGAGCTGAAGGTGGAAGTGGGACATGACCTATCGCTACCAGCGGTGGTGACCTCGATGGTCACAGAAGAGTGTAATTGGACAGCTGTGCTCCAGTTTTCTGAAGCCGTCATGACAACAAAAGAGGACGCAGAGAGGGAGAGGGAAATTTCGAGTTCCCTTCCCATCCGACAGCGACGATCCGGCCGTGTAAGGAGACGCAGGAGTCGTCACAGAGACGACCTTATGCCTCCGTAGAAGGGCCCATAGGCGGTAGACTCGGGGGGGTCTACCGCCGTGGAAGGGCCCGAGTGGGGCGCACGTGGTTCCCGTACGCCTACTCATGCGGAATGGAGGCCAACCTCCAAACAGAGAGGGGTCTGCAAGGCAGACCGTCGTCGTCGGGTCACGGTTGAATACGAACGTCTTTCCCGTGCACTCGACAACAAGGCGAGCGAGGATTCGTGAGGTTTTTAGTGGGTAGGCCGGCCGCTTCACGGCCGGAGAGCCCCACATACCCCACCGCTCCTCCTCCAGGACGGTGGGGATGCAGTTCAATGCATTTTCCTCACGTAAAAAAAAAAAAAAAAAAAAAAAAAAAAAGGTTAGGTTAGGTTAGGTTAGGTTAGGTTAGGTTAGGTTAGGTTAGGTTAGGTTAGGTTAGGTTAGGTTAGGTTAGGTTAGGTTAGGTTAGGTTAGGTTAGGTTAGGTTAGGTTAGGTTAGGTTAGGTTAGGTTAGGTTAGGTTAGGTTAGGTTAGGTTAGGTTAGGTTAGGTTAGGTTAGGTTAGGTTAGGTTAGGTTAGGTTAGGTTAGGTTAGGTTAGGTTAGGTTAGGTTAGGTTAGGTTAGGTTAGGTTAGGTTAGGTTAGGTTAGGTTAGGTTAGGTTAGGTTAGGTTAGGTTAGGTTAGGTTAGGTTAGGTTAGGTTAGGTTAGGTTAGGTTAGGTTAGGTTAGGTTAGGTTAGGTTAGGTTAGGTTAGGTTAGGTTAGGTTAGGTTAGGTTAGGTTAGGTTAGGTTAGGTTAGGTTAGGTTAGGTTAGGTTAGGTTAGGTTAGGTTAGGTTAGGTTAGGTTAGGTTAGGTTAGGTTAGGTTAGGTTAGGTTAGGTTAGGTTAGGTTAGGTTAGGTTAGGTTAGGTTAGGTTAGGTTAGGTTAGGTTAGGTTAGGTTAGGTTAGGTTAGGTTAGGTTAGGTTAGGTTAGGTTAGGTTAGGTTAGGTTAGGTTAGGTTAGGTTAGGTTAGGTTAGGTTAGGTTAGGTTAGGTTAGGTTAGGTTAGGTTAGGTTAGGTTAGGTTAGGTTAGGTTAGGTTAGGTTAGGTTAGGTTAGGTTAGGTTAGGTTAGGTTAGGTTAGGTTAGGTTAGGTTAGGTTAGGTTAGGTTAGGTTAGGTTAGGTTAGGTTAGGTTAGGTTAGGTTAGGTTAGGTTAGGTTAGGTTAGGTTAGGTTAGGTTAGGTTAGGTTAGGTTAGGTTAGGTTAGGTTAGGTTAGGTTAGGTTAGGTTAGGTTAGGTTAGGTTAGGTTAGGTTAGGTTAGGTTAGGTTAGGTTAGGTTAGGTTAGGTTAGGTTAGGTTAGGTTAGGTTAGGTTAGGTTAGGTTAGGTTAGGTTAGGTTAGGTTAGGTTAGGTTAGGTTAGGTTAGGTTAGGTTAGGTTAGGTTAGGTTAGGTTAGGTTAGGTTAGGTTAGGTTAGGTTAGGTTAGGTTAGGTTAGGTTAGGTTAGGTTAGGTTAGGTTAGGTTAGGTTAGGTTAGGTTAGGTTAGGTTAGGTTAGGTTAGGTTAGGTTAGGTTAGGTTAGGTTAGGTTAGGTTAGGTTAGGTTAGGTTAGGTTAGGTTAGGTTAGGTTAGGTTAGGTTAGGTTAGGTTAGGTTAGGTTAGGTTAGGTTAGGTTAGGTTAGGTTAGGTTAGGTTAGGTTAGGTTAGGTTAGGTTAGGTTAGGTTAGGTTAGGTTAGGTTAGGTTAGGTTAGGTTAGGTTAGGTTAGGTTAGGTTAGGTTAGGTTAGGTTAGGTTAGGTTAGGTTAGGTTAGGTTAGGTTAGGTTAGGTTAGGTTAGGTTAGGTTAGGTTAGGTTAGGTTAGGTTAGGTTAGGTTAGGTTAGGTTAGGTTAGGTTAGGTTAGGTTAGGTTAGGTTAGGTTAGGTTAGGTTAGGTTAGGTTAGGTTAGGTTAGGTTAGGTTAGGTTAGGTTAGGTTAGGTTAGGTTAGGTTAGGTTAGGTTAGGTTAGGTTAGGTTAGGTTAGGTTAGGTTAGGTTAGGTTAGGTTAGGTTAGGTTAGGTTAGGTTAGGTTAGGTTAGGTTAGGTTAGGTTAGGTTAGGTTAGGTTAGGTTAGGTTAGGTTAGGTTAGGTTAGGTTAGGTTAGGTTAGGTTAGGTTAGGTTAGGTTAGGTTAGGTTAGGTTAGGTTAGGTTAGGTTAGGTTAGGTTAGGTTAGGTTAGGTTAGGTTAGGTTAGGTTAGGTTAGGTTAGGTTAGGTTAGGTTAGGTTAGGTTAGGTTAGGTTAGGTTAGGTTAGGTTAGGTTAGGTTAGGTTAGGTTAGGTTAGGTTAGGTTAGGTTAGGTTAGGTTAGGTTAGGTTAGGTTAGGTTAGGTTAGGTTAGGTTAGGTTAGGTTAGGTTAGGTTAGGTTAGGTTAGGTTAGGTTAGGTTAGGTTAGGTTAGGTTAGGTTAGGTTAGGTTAGGTTAGGTTAGGTTAGGTTAGGTTAGGTTAGGTTAGGTTAGGTTAGGTTAGGTTAGGTTAGGTTAGGTTAGGTTAGGTTAGGTTAGGTTAGGTTAGGTTAGGTTAGGTTAGGTTAGGTTAGGTTAGGTTAGGTTAGGTTAGGTTAGGTTAGGTTAGGTTAGGTTAGGTTAGGTTAGGTTAGGTTAGGTTAGGTTAGGTTAGGTTAGGTTAGGTTAGGTTAGGTTAGGTTAGGTTAGGTTAGGTTAGGTTAGGTTAGGTTAGGTTAGGTTAGGTTAGGTTAGGTTAGGTTAGGTTAGGTTAGGTTAGGTTAGGTTAGGTTAGGTTAGGTTAGGTTAGGTTAGGTTAGGTTAGGTTAGGTTAGGTTAGGTTAGGTTAGGTTAGGTTAGGTTAGGTTAGGTTAGGTTAGGTTAGGTTAGGTTAGGTTAGGTTAGGTTAGGTTAGGTTAGGTTAGGTTAGGTTAGGTTAGGTTAGGTTAGGTTAGGTTAGGTTAGGTTAGGTTAGGTTAGGTTAGGTTAGGTTAGGTTAGGTTAGGTTAGGTTAGGTTAGGTTAGGTTAGGTTAGGTTAGGTTAGGTTAGGTTAGGTTAGGTTAGGTTAGGTTAGGTTAGGTTAGGTTAGGTTAGGTTAGGTTAGGTTAGGTTAGGTTAGGTTAGGTTAGGTTAGGTTAGGTTAGGTTAGGTTAGGTTAGGTTAGGTTAGGTTAGGTTAGGTTAGGTTAGGTTAGGTTAGGTTAGGTTAGGTTAGGTTAGGTTAGGTTAGGTTAGGTTAGGTTAGGTTAGGTTAGGTTAGGTTAGGTTAGGTTAGGTTAGGTTAGGTTAGGTTAGGTTAGGTTAGGTTAGGTTAGGTTAGGTTAGGTTAGGTTAGGTTAGGTTAGGTTAGGTTAGGTTAGGTTAGGTTAGGTTAGGTTAGGTTAGGTTAGGTTAGGTTAGGTTAGGTTAGGTTAGGTTAGGTTAGGTTAGGTTAGGTTAGGTTAGGTTAGGTTAGGTTCCCCCCCAACGGGACCACGCCTTGTCGTGGCGGGGGGGCTCAGTAGCTGCAGGCAATCCAGCCTGTAGTGAAGCGAAGTGGTCCCCGGAGGGCGCTCCACCTGTCCCTCTGGCTAGCAGAGAGCAGAGTGGACGCGCGAGTGGTGGCAGTTTGCCACGGTTTTGGAGAGGGGCGATGGACCAGGGGTTATGAACCTCCCCGTTCGGCCTTATCCAAAATGTTGTGAGGGAGGGGCGACGGACCAGGGGTTATGAACCCCCCCGTTCGGCCCGACCCTGGGTGGTTGTGGGCCAGGGCGACGGACTAGGGGTTGTCAACCCCCCCGATCGGCTTGGCCCGTGGTGATAGCTTTGGGAAGGGGCGACGAACCAGGGGTTATGAACCCCCCCGTTCGGCCCGACCCGCGGTGGACTCTTGGGGCAGGGCGACGCTTCCGTTCGGCCTGTCCCGTGTGAGGGGCGACGGATCAGGGGTTATAAACCCCCCCGATCGGCCTAACCCGTAACCCTCAACGGAGAGGAACGGGGGTCCCAAGGGACCGCGTGGAGTAAACCACTATAAAAAATCCGTAAATCCCAAGCTCTGGTGCCTGGCGAGGGGATGTATGGTCGACGCGTAGGTCGGCCCCTAGGGCACCAACGTCGGGTCCCAGACGTTAACTGGACAAAAAACAAAATGAAAAAAGGCAAGTGCGAAAACGATCCCCGGGCGGGTCCTAGCCACATGGCTGGGGAATCCCGTGCTGCCCTTTCGAGGGCAGCTGGCCCCACGTATACGGGGGGGGCCAACACTGCCTCGCGACCTTGGTCGCGTAACGGAGATGACACGGTGGACGTTCCGACCCCACAATCACATTGTGAGGTCGATGATCCCACAACTGGACTGGACACAAAGAGATCGGAGGCGAGCACGCCCAGTTTTGTTCGCTCCCGGTCCCATTCAAGGACGACCTCGGAGGGGAGCCTGGTCTTGCAATTTGTAAGACCAGGCACTCCTAGCCCGAAGCCAGGGGCTGGGAGGGAGGACGATGGAGACAGAGACGACGGGGGCGACGACGTCTCTATGTCATCCTCCATCAGCGGAACTCTGCGGGCGCGAAAGCGCAAACCGCAGCGTCCTGCCGACGATGACGGGAGGCCCATGGTCGTGAGGAGAAGGACAGCGGACGATGCCAGCACGGAGCGGGAGGTGCAACCGGCCGCCGAATCCGGAGAGGACAGGAGTGAGCAAGCATCCGCGGACATCGGCGCAGAGCTGTTCTCCTGTTTATCGGCCGTAGAGAATGCGATCGATGAACCAAAGAGCGCTAAGAAAGATTTAGTGAAGTCCGTTCGGTCCACCCTCGTCACCCTAAAGGCCTGCGCGTCGGAGCTGTGTGTGAGGGCGGAGATGCGGAACCGGGACAACGAGAGGACTCGCTCCCTCATCGACCAGCTGTACGCTCGTATCGAGGAGCTGGCCAGCGAGGTAAAGGAGCTACGGAGGGGAGGAGGTTCGTCACATCCCCCGGCCGCGGCGAGAACCCTTCATGCGCCCAGAAAGGATCAGGCGCCGGGGCCTTCCCGGGAAGTATTACCTCCCCCGACGGCACCGACTGCAAGATCTAAGAAGGGAAGAGACGGTTCACAAAGGGGGGCGCCCGCACCGACACCTCGGCCGACGGCGTCAGCCCCTCAACATGAACCAAGCTCGGACTGGAGCCAGCTCTCGGCCATTATGGACCGGGAGTACGCTCGTTTTCAGTCCGAGCTTATGGGCCGTCTCTTCCCCGAGATGGGAAGAAGACCTCCACTGGGACAGAGGCAGCGCCGAGAGGGGGAAATTCCCCAGGCGACGCTGACGGAGTCCCAGAGCAAGAAGGAAAGGAAGCGGACGAAGAGGGGGCGAACGGCACCGTCACAGCCTCCACCAGTTCCAGGGCCGTCGACGGAGCGGGTGGGGTCACAGGGCGGCACCTGGGCGACGGTGGTCGGCCGGAAGGCGGCCGCCCGTGCCAAGCAGCAGGTCGCTGCTCCGGCGCCTCCCACGCCACGAACCCAGGCCGCCCCCACTCCTCAGAAGAAGAAGGGGCAGCCCAAGAACCCTACATGTGCGGCGGTTTTGGTCACGGTGCCTGAGGGCGCAGAGACCACGATCGCTGCAGTAATGACGGCCGCCAGGACCCGCATTAAGCTAGCGGACCTTGGCATCGTGGGGGGTGTAAAGCAGAGGAAGGCGGTAACCGGGGCTCTCCTATTGGAGATTCCAGGTCCCGAGAGCTCCGCCAAAGCCGACGCCTTGGCAGAGAAGATGAGGGAGGCCCTCGCCGACACGGGTGCGCTCATCTCGCGCCCGTGTAAAATGGGCGACATGCGAGTGATGGATCTAGACGAGTCCATCACCCCCGGGGATGTCACGGCGGCGATCGCCGAGGCGGGCGGATGCTCCCAGACTGACATCAAGATCGGGGAGATCCGCACCGCCGCATCGCGGATGGGGACCGTTTGGGTCCGCTGCCCGGTCGCAGCCGTCAAGAAGCTGGCGGCCCAAGGACGGGTACAGATAGGTTGGACTGCGGCGAGGGTGGAGGCACTGGCAGTACGGCCGTTGCAGTGCTACCGGTGTCTCGAGGTAGGGCACGTCAGAGTAATGTGCCCCAATAATGTGGACAGGAGCGGACGCTGTTACAGGTGCGGTGAGTCGGGGCATGTTGCCCGTCATTGCACAGCGTCCGACCCCCATTGCCCGGTCTGCGCGGACCTAGGGCGGGCCGCCGACCATCGGCTGGGGACCAAAAAGTGCTCCCCACCGAAAAACAAGAAGAAGAAGGGGCCTGTCCGGCCACCTTCCCCAGCCCGGGGAAGTGAGGAAGTCATGGAGGCCTCCTAATGCTCCACACACGAGTATTGCAGGTCAACCTTAACCACACCCGCGCGGCGCAGGACCTCCTGCTACAAACGCTCGCGGAGTGGTCGGTTGCCCTGGCGGTAATCGCCGAGCCCTACTCTGTCCCAGACAACCCCAGGTGGTTCGGGGACGACTTGGGCTTGGCCTGCATCTATTGGGCGGGGGGTGACAACCTCCATTGCTCCCTCATCGCAAAAGGGCTGGGTTACGTGGCCGTGGAGTGGGGGTCCGCGGCCATGGTGAGCTGCTACATCTCTCCCAACTGCGACATCGCCGAGTTCGAGGCATATCTGGATGGGCTGGAGAGCTGCATTCGCGCCTGCGCCCCCCGTCAGGTATTCGTCCTGGGGGACTTCAACGCGCGCTCGGGTGAGTGGGGGGACGTCGTAGACAACGTGAAGGGGGAGACGCTTCTGGAGTGGGCGGCAGGGCTGGACCTCCGGTTACTAAACAGAGGTTCAGTCTTTACCTGTGAGCGATGGCAGGGGAGGTCGATCGTGGACCTGTCATGGGCGACTCCCTCGGCCTCGCACACGGTATCAGGATGGAGGGTGGCGGAGGAGGCGGTCACGCTTTCTGACCACAAATACATCGTGTTCGATGTGTCTCTCCGCCGCCCTACCCGCCCACGCCAGGACCGCAGCCCTCCGCGGCGTTGGTCTCTCAAGCGGCTCGACCGAGACATGGCCGTAGCCGCCGCCAACGTTGCGGACTGGACGGAAGAACAGATCCCGTCCGATCCGGAGGCGCAAGCCGCCTGGTTTCGGGACACGATGACGTCGATCTGTGACGTCTCGATGCCCCGAGCCAGGCCGCCCCAGCGGGGCTCTGTGTACTGGTGGAGTGAGGAGATCGCGCGGCTTCGACGATCGGTCTTGGCTGCGCGTCGCCAGTACCAAAGAGCCCGAAGAAGAAGGCAAGCCTCACTAGAGGAGACCCTAGGAGCCAGGCGGGAATACGGGACAGCGGTCCATGCCCTCAGCATAGCAATCGCTGAGGCCAAGGAGCGGTCCTGGATCGAGCTCGTGGAGGGACTGGATAGGGACCCATGGGGGCGCCCGTACAAGATGGTACTGGGCAAGCTCAGACCGTGGGTCCCCCCGTTGACGGAAACCCTGGAACCCGACTTCGTGGGGAGAGTCGTAGAAACACTCTTCCCAAGCGTCCAGGACAGCCCTTCCAGTCACCCTCCTTTGTCGCCGGATCGAGATTGGGCCGACGATCTGGAGGTGACGGGGGCCGAGCTTGAACTAGCCGTCAGGCGGCTGGCATCCCGCTCCACCGCTCCCGGCCCGGACGGCGTTCCGGGCAGGGTTCTCGTGCTGGCTCTGAAGGTCCTGGGGAACCGGTTGAGGCAGCTCTTTAACGACTGCCTCCGCCTATCCGTGTTCCCCATCGAGTGGAAGTTCGCGAAACTGGTGCTTCTGAGGAAGGAGGGAAGGACCGCCGAGTCTCCGTCGTCGTTCCGACCGATTTGCTTGCTGAACGAGACGGGGAAGCTCTTCGAGAGAGTTATCTCCGACCGTATCGGCGGGCACCTGTCGCGGGTAGGCCCGGATATATCGGACTGCCAGTTCGGATTCCGGCCGGGGCGATCGACGGTGGATGCTGTCCGCCTCGTTCGCTCCCTTTCGGAATCGGCAGTCCGTTCAGGGAGGGTTGCACTGGCGGTGTCCCTGGACATCGTCAACGCATTCGGAACCCTCCCGTGGCAGGCAATTAGGGAGGCACTAGTTTATCACGGCGTGCCTCCCTACCTACGGGCGATCATCGGGGCCTACCTACGCGATAGACGGGTCAAGATAACCGGTCGGAACGAGACGGAGACGGAACGGGAGATCTCGTGCGGGGTTCCGCAGGGGTCCGTTTTGGGCCCCCTGCTATGGAACCTTGCATATGATGCGGTCCTTCGCACCAGTCTTCCAGGTGACGTGAGTGTCGTCTGCTATGCGGACGACACTCTCGTTGTCGCCACCGGCACTAACTTCGGGCGAACGCTCAGGCTTGCCGAACTGGGGGTGGCATGTGTCGTGCGGGCGATTCGCGAGCTGGGCCTTCAAATAGCGCCTCACAAGTGTGAGGCGCTATGGTTCCACCGCCTCCCACGAGGCCAGGAACCCCCCAGCTCGCGAATCCAAGTAGGTGACTCTGAAGTCCAGGTGGGGCGGTACATTAAGTACCTAGGCCTCACCCTGGACAGCCGATGGGGCTTCGAGGAGCATTTCGTGCGCCTGGTCCCCCGAGCGCGCAAGATTGCAGGCGCATTACATCGCCTGCTGCCCAACCTCGGGGGACCGCGGGAAGGAGTTCGCCGCCTCTACGGTGGCGTCATGCGATCCGTTGCCCTGTATGGGGCCCCCGTGTGGTCTGCTGACCTCACGAGGTCCTCCCGCTGCGGAGCTCTGCTGAGGAGCCTGCAGCGGTTGATGGCTATACGGATCGTGCGAGGCTACCGAACGATTTCGTTCGAGGCGGCGACGGTTCTGGCCCGTTCCCCCCCTTTCCAAATCCTGGCCAAGATGGACGCCGCCGTCTATGACGCGCGGCGGGGCATCGACCGGGATGGGGGAGATGGGGGGTACGAGTTAGAACCCGCGCAGGGAATGCTCCGGCAGGACGCGCACCGACAGGCCTTAAGAGACTGGCGCGTGCAGCTGGAACTCATGGGTTGTGCGCGCCAACGCGCTGTCGGTGCCGTCCTGCCCAACTTCGAGGCCTGGATCGGCAGGAGGGGTGAGGTCACCTACAGGTTGACTCAGATACTCACCGGACACGGATGTTTCGGTGAGTATCTGAATCGAATTGGGAGGGAAGTCACGACACAATGCCACCACTGCGCATCCGACCTGGACTCCGCCCAGCACACGCTGGAAGACTGCCCTGCATGGGAGTCTGAGCGTCGAGTCCTGGTCGACGTCATCGGATGGGATCTGTCCCCGCCAGCATTGGTCGCGGCCATGCTGGAGAGTGAGGAGTGCTGGGAGGCGGCGCTCTCCTTCTGTGAAGCAGTAATGCTCCAGAAGGAGGGCGCAGAGCGGGATCGGGAGAGAGCCGATCCCACTCGAAGAAGGCGGCGGCGGGCCACATAGCTTGGCTAGCCGCCGCGACGGGCTCGCGTGCGGGTACATCGTTGGGGTCGATGTGCCCGTGGTAGCGGCCGGGATGACACCGCCGGTGCGGCGGGTGGTGTCGTCGAGGGGACCCCGTCTCGCTCCACGCCGAAGAATACGGCGTGGGTCGAAGCGGCGTTCCCTGAGGGGTTGAGCCTCTGCTAGGCTCCCCCGGGAGAGGGCCCTCCCAAGTGATTGGGGGGGCGTAGGCGGGAGGGTTCCGGTGCGCTTACGCGAGCCCGGGGCCCCCCCAAGATGCCTGAGGATGGCTGCCGTGAGGTTTTTAGTGGGTAGGCCGGCCGCTTCACGGCCGGAGAGCCCCACATACCCCACCGCTCCACCCCAAGGACGGTGGGGATGCAGTTCAATGCATTTTCCTCACGAAAAAAAAAAAAAAAAAAAAAAAGGTTAGGTTAGGTTAGGTTAGGTTAGGTTAGGTTAGGTTAGGTTAGGTTAGGTTAGGTTAGGTTAGGTTAGGTTAGGTTAGGTTAGGTTAGGTTAGGTTAGGTTAGGTTAGGTTAGGTTAGGTTAGGTTAGGTTAGGTTAGGTTAGGTTAGGTTAGGTTAGGTTAGGTTAGGTTAGGTTAGGTTAGGTTAGGTTAGGTTAGGTTAGGTTAGGTTAGGTTAGGTTAGGTTAGGTTAGGTTAGGTTAGGTTAGGTTAGGTTAGGTTAGGTTAGGTTAGGTTAGGTTAGGTTAGGTTAGGTTAGGTTAGGTTAGGTTAGGTTAGGTTAGGTTAGGTTAGGTTAGGTTAGGTTAGGTTTTTTTTTTTTTTTTTTTTTTTTTTTTTCCTGTCCGGGCGCTAACGGCCCGGCCCGCGAGCTACCTACTCCCCGTTTTGTAACAGGTCTTTGTTATTTCTAGTTTGATTTTGCTTTATTTATTTGTGCTCTTTTCGGCGCTTTTTGCGCGTTGTTCTTTTTGATTATTACAATTCTTATTATCTATTACAATTTTTTCTATTTTACTGTTACAATAATTTCTATTTTACTAACATACATTTTAATTTACAATTATTATTATTACACATTTTAAAGATTACAATTATTATTATTACACATTAGAATTTACAATTATTATTATCACACATATTAAAATATACAATTATTATTATTACATTACACTAAAATATTACAATAACAATTAACTTACATCTATTCTTTCCCCGGGCAAGTCAATATCACAGTGTTGTCACTTAAATACTAAAATCACAGTCTTACATACTAATATCACAGAAGAATTTACTTAAATACTATTATCACAATGTTTACGTTTTATTTCTTAAAACTACCGAATTTACTATTTTTAATGCGAATTTCAAAAATATACTTCTCTGGTCACTATCATTCATTATTTCCCATAAGTTTTGCTTGTTGAGGTTTGTGTGTAAATGTGTGCGTGTGTCGTGTCTGTCTGAGTCGTGCAAAGGGCAATCTAGGAGGACATGGAAGATGTCCTCCTCAACACTAGGATCGCAGACGCATCCTGGGGTGTCCTTGCATTTGAATCGATGGAGGTAGGCAGAGAAGCCGCCATGTCCCGTCAGCAGTTGCGCACTCATTCGATCTATCTTCATTTTTCTCACAACACCGAAGGCATCCTCCCCGCTTGGGAAGAATGCCTTCGTTGTAGCGGCCGTGGTTTCGCTCCTATACCTTCTGTCCCATTCTGCTTTCGTCACACCGCGTATATGCCGTTTGACGAAAGAGACAGGACAGCAGTCATAGTGCGACTTGCTCTTTAACTTGAGGGCCGCTTCCTTCGCAAGCTGATCCGCCCTCTCGTTTCCGATCACCCCGACGTGAGCCCTGATCCAGAACAGGGAAACGGTTTGTCCGTTATCCCTGATCTGTGCCAGATTGCCCTGTATCGCCTTAGTGATCGGATGCGAGGATTCTGGATCAGCTAGCGACTGGAGAGCGGACCTCGAGTCACTGAGCACGGCCGCCTCCTTCCATCCTTTTCCCATCACACATTCTGTTGCTTGGAGGATGGCATACAGCTCGGCTTGGAAGACCGTACAGTATGGCTCCAACTTGAACTTTCGGGAGAGGACTTCTGCCTGCCCTTTCCAACAGGTCAGGGCGGCTCCTACCTTTCCCTCCAGTTTGCTGCCATCTGTATAGATCTTCACCATACCATCCGCCGTTGTGCCATCCTCCTCTGCATTCTCCACGCATTCGAATCCTATCATTCTGCAACTGCTGGGGTGATCTGCCTCCATGAAGGACACCCTTTGCTCCACCTTTCTTCCCCTTAATACTTCCTGGGGTTTCCCACGCTTTGCCTCATAAAGCAGGGATGTTTCTTGGACCCTAAGGTCCAGAGGAAGCAGCCCCGAAAGTATTAAGGCAGAGTTAAGGGAAACAGTCCTATAACATTTACAAATTTTTTGCGCGAATCCCCTTTGCACGACCCCGAATACCTTTTTACTTACCAACTTCTGGGCTTCTTTGGCCCACACACTCGACGCATACAATATTATTGGTTCTATTACAGCGACGTACATCGTTCTAATCACCTCCGGATCCAGCCCCCACGTTGTCTTTGCCGCTCTGGCTACTCCTTTATAAATATTTATAGCCTTTTTGCTTACGTAACTTATGTGGGGGTTGAATGTCAACTTGTCGTCGACAATCAACCCCAGAATCTTCATTTCCTTCACTGTCTCTATTTCTTCTCCCGCCATGATCAGCCTAGGGGTGTCGAACTTTAGTTTGTTAGTTATTACCATGGCCTTGGTTTTTTGAGGCGCAAATCTTAATTTGTTCGACTTCCCCCAGGTACTGACCACGGCGAGAGCGGCGTTGGCTTTGTGGGAGACTTCGTGGGCACTGTTTCCCTCGATGATCAGAACGATGTCGTCCGCAAATGCCTGGCTGTATATGTTGGCATCGGCGAGTTCGCAGAGGAGGGGGTCTAAGAGAATGTTCCAAAATAGAGGGCCCCCTATGGAGCCCTGTACGCAGCCCTTGTTCGTGGACTTCCCCCACTCCTCTCCCGCGTATCTCACCGATACCCTCCTGTCCTGAAGATAGCTGTCAACGAGTCTTCTGATGTTAATTGGGCATCCCTTTATTTCTAGTTGAGCACGGATTTGTGGCCACCAAGCGTTGTCGAAGGCCCCCTCTATGTCCAGCGAAATCAGGGCCATAATTTGCTTGTTATGCAAATTATGCCTGATCCGCTGAACCATGTCGTAGAGGGAGTCC
This sequence comes from Idaea aversata, assembly GCA_907269075.1. Taxonomy (NCBI): domain Eukaryota; kingdom Metazoa; phylum Arthropoda; class Insecta; order Lepidoptera; family Geometridae; genus Idaea; species Idaea aversata. The sequence goes on from OU026107.1 coordinate 11,514,929, forward strand.
TCGGTACTTCGCTGTGGCACAAACCCGTACTGTCTGGGATTTAGTTTTGGGAGTACGTGCCATTTAATTCGTTTGACAGCCATCTTCTCGAGGATCTTACCTAATACAGCCAGGAGTCCTATCGGCCTATACGACTTGGGGTTAGTGTAGTCCTCCTTGTTTGGCTTCCGTAACATAATTATTGTAGCTTCTTTCCATGGACCAGGAAAGTGGGACAGCTCCAAACACTTGTTGTACATCGCGAGGGCTGTTTGAAGGTCAGTTCTTATAGCCGCCGCGCATATGTCCGCTGTGAAACCGTCTCTACCCGGAGCCTTCTTGGGGTTGAATGATTCCACCGCATGAATTAGTTCGGCTTCCACGAATGGGGGGTCACAAACTCCAAGTTTGCTCCCTTCATTCGCTTCCGCCGCCCTAATTCTAACGGCTTTGTGGGAATCATTCTCCCCCTCTTCAGTATCTTCCGGGTAGAAGGTCTCAGCCATTATGCGCGCCGACTCCTGCAGGCTGGTGGTTTTGCCGTCCCTCGCGATGGGTAGATCTTCCTGTTGGCTCTTCGTTCTTGTGATGACTCTATAGATGCTGTCCCACATTGATTCCCGGTCCTGTTTGCCGCAGAAGTCTTTCCAACTCTTCACACGTGCCCTGTCCATCTCTTCCTTATACTCTTTCAGTACCTGTTCGTACTGCTCGACCACATGCTCTTTGCGGCTTGGTGCCGCCCATCTTATTCTTCTCCTCTTTTTATTCTTTTCTTTCTTCAGTTTTTCTAGTTCCTCGGACCACCACACAATCTTTATCTTACTGTTGTGCTTTTTAGGTTTTAATTGATTGTTACAAGTGTTTTCTATTATTTTTGTGTATTTTTCTACAAATTTTTCTAATTCATTTTTGTCCAAAATTTTCCCTACTTCCTCACTGTTTACATTTTCTTCTGTCATTTTGCCTTTCAAATATTCTCTAAAGATTTTCCAATTTGCGTTTTTGGTATTAAATTTTCTAGTAGTTTTGCTGTTACCTATTTCGCTAATCTTATCTAACATAATTTTGAATGTGATTGTGTTGTGGTCCGAGGTAACCAGATCGTCTCTTAGCTTCCATTCTTTCACTTTATCGAGCATGTTGGTCGAGCAGAACGTAACGTCCACATGGCTTTGGTATTCCCTTCCCCCTCTCCACGTGTGAAAAGTTGGCTTCGTCCCTTCATTAACCACACTCAACCCCAAGTCATTCGCTACACCGAGCAATGCTTCCCCTCTCTCGTCGCTCTTCACACTCCCCCACCACTCACTCCACGCGTTTCCGTCTCCTCCCATTATTATATATGATGTTCCTACTTCGCTTATAA